>OY723387.1:41748696-42149614 GCA_963210295.1 Ophion ellenae
TTATCTAGCATGAACTAAGGTTTGATTAAATATTCATTTTCGGAACAATGGCTGCTGTTGAAAGTAAAAGTATCGATTGCCGGTGAAAAAAAACCCTCTATTTCCGTAAATAAAAAATAACTATGCATCGACAAAAAAAATTCGTTCGTTCAAGCACTGCTTTTTCATATGTAAAAGAAGCTTGAAAAATTTTAATTGATCGGTGCGGCGATTTTTGAGATATCGTGGTCACCGTTCGGAAAAAGTCATTTCGAGAACAATGAGTTCAAAGTTCGCGGAACTTATCTATGAACGCCCATAACGCCCTCAATTTTGAGCAGGTCGCCTTGAAGTTTTCAAAGAATATTTTTGAAATTTTATATTTTGAGAATATGTCGAAAACCAAAAATCGATATTATCAAAAAAATGGCCTAGGTGTAAGCTCGTAAATTATTGAGATTTAGCGTTGCGGTTATGTATAAAACGATCACTAAACAAGACGATGTTCCCACTCAGAATGTGACGCACAGCGCTCTCCTGTGCCGTCCCATTTTTATTTGAATCTTATAAATCATCTTATAAATTATCTTATAAATCATCTTATGAATCATCCTATGAATCATCTTATGAAACATCTTATAAATCATCTTAAAAATCATTTTATTAATCATGTTATAAATCATCTCCTAAATGTATCGCATTTAGTTGATCCGAACAAATCTCTCCTCTCAAATGACGTTGAAGTTTGCATAATTGAAACGCAACGGAAATGATTTTTTTTATTCTCCCAAATTTCCTTTTTAGATATTTGAGCTACGAAAATAACGCAAACATTTTGCAGGATTCTCATTTAGCGATCTATAACTTAAATATGCAAAATATGATTTTGGATAATAATGAAAGTAAGAAATTGAAAAAAAAAAAATGCGTTGCATTCCAACAATGCAAATGGCAGCCCCGTTCTCTCAATGCAGGTTTGTTATTATGCAATCAACCGTCAAATAAGCTCGAACGAAAAATGAAAATATTCAATAATGTTACTGCTACAATAATATTGATCATATATGTGTATGTAAAAACGTAAACACGTATTGCCAAACAAAAAAAAACAAAATAACTTCGGGGGTTGCTGAGCTTTGCAGTCTCGTCGAACATTAAAAAAATTAGGTTTTTTTGCCTGCCCAAGGACACGTGGATCCTTTATTCAATAATTTAAAAAAAAAATCATATCTACAGCCATTTTTAGCAGAAATTACAGTTGAATTGTCGCCACAATGATTATAATGTGTTTCAGTGGAGATCGCAGTCGTGCCGGCTCCGTCATCGGGCGCAGTCGCAGGTATCTCACTGCTGGTTGTGGGATGTATATTGCGTGCCATGCATCCAATCATTCCTTAATAAAACGTCAATTGCCATAGAATAAATAATGTGTATAATACTGTCATACTGTAAGACACAGAAGAATAAAAGACCAAACAATCACGCTCGAGATTTTTTCAATCAATGATACTCCCAGAAGTACGAAGTCATGTTACATTTACCAATTACTTGTATTTACCGTGAATATTGTGACAATACCAATTACTTGTATTTACCATGAAAATTATTTATTTCAGAGGAATCTCGCATAAAAAATATTTAAAAATCGATGTTTAACAATGTTTAGCTCACACCTAGCTCATTGTTGTTTTTTTTTCCATAACCAAATATGCAGCAAAAAAGGACTTTTGGAATACTTTATGTTCAAACTCGCGGGAAAATTTACCAAAAGGGATTTTCAAAATGTTGCGTGAGATGTTGATTTTTTTTTGTAAATGCGTGCCATTTTCTCAAATCTGCATTTTCTTCATTTTAATTACCGTCACATAGGAACTATACATATTCTAACTGAAAAAATGTTTGAGCTTTTTTGCAAATCAAAGTCTGCGGGAAGCTAGACTGCATGCCGATTCGCAATTCCCGACCTTGCTCTAACACTCTGCCACAGCTCTGCCATGTTGATGATGAATTAATTTTAAAAAACTGTTTGGTGCACTTAAATATACTATCAAAGTATACCTAAAGTTTGATAACTGTAGATTAATTATTTCTTAGTTTAAAAAATCCCTCAATATTGCTCATTTTTTTCCTGTCTAAATGTGTATCCCGCCTTAAATTCTATACTGATAGAAGGAAATTCTCCGGTAATACTTTTCAAGGGGAGAATGCGTATTATTATGAAATTGACAAACTTCTCACTGCTTTCCAAAACGAGTTGATAAGATTCTCAGTTGTGAACAATGCAATCAAAGCTGTACGACCTACCCAAATTGTGCTTAGTATTAAACTATTGAAATTGTAATTGGAGGCTATGCATTAATTCACACTGACATGATTAACAAGACAATACAATCAATGCAAATCAGATTGCAAGCGTGCATTGGAAGTGGTGACTTTGAGCACCTTTTATCGGAGTGAGTGTTTGCACCGTTTCTTTTAATCGATTCTAAGCTAAAAACATTGAAATGATCTTTTTATCGATTTTTTAATATCAAATCTCTTGAACTTCGGCATGCGAACTTATTTTTAGGTCCTTGGTAAAATTGAGAAAAAATAATGTTCTCGTTAACAAAAATGGAAGTGACCTTGAAATCTCCGAAGCGCCTTCAACTGGATGAACCTCGTAGCTACCACTCGAGACCCCTCCCTATGCAACTTTTGTGAGATAAGTTTTCTCCTAAGACTGATAGGTTGGGAAATATTATTACTGTTAATAATTGTTGCCTCATCCGGTATAACGAAACAACTCAACAAGAACTAATTCGGTAAATAAAAAATAACCAAATTGAATTAAACGTTACTAAGTTCGGTGCTCGCAAAAGTGTATATAACATTTTCATGGATATTAACATATTTGCCAAAATTAGTTATGCCATTGATTGTCAATAAACGATTGCTCTAACTGTTCCGGCTAAAGTATCAATAAGCGAATGGAAAATACGTAGGCATTGGTTCCACACGCTTGAAGGAGACGAAAAAACAATCGGCAAACGATGGAATGAAGGTAATCATTTGTTATATTTTACGTTACCGTAAGACGGCCGGGCTTATCGGCGGAAAGAAAATAATCCCCAAAATGGCTCGCATGATCTTTAATATTCTAGTGATCTGTCAAATTTTCGTGTTTATTGACGGAACGGATGATATGACAGAATATGTGGAGCCGTTTGACCCGAGCGATGTTATGAGACTACTAGGAGATGGTTCAACGCGTATCGTCGGTGGGACACCGACTGACATTAAGATTTATCCCTATGCGGTAAGTACGTTCAATATTTTATGAAGACTGTCTGAACCGATCGACTATCTGTGAAAAATCGAAATTTCGATCCTTTTTTTAAATACCCAGCTAATTGAATGAACATTCCGTTTAGTGGCCCTTACTCTACATATCGTTAAGTATATTAACATTTTTTCCACAAGATTTTGTAACAAAACGGCGGTCCTAGAAAGTGTCCTACGACCGGCGAGAGTTCTACTCCAACCTTTCACCTGGAACGAAAATGCAAAATATTTCGAGTTCCACATGAGTTTTGCCTTGGAAGTACGTAGGGACATCGAAAAATACCGATTTTTGTAAAAATGGTGCATGTTTGAAAAAACAATATTCTTTTCAGTAAAACAAAGTCGCCCAGAATAATATTTTTCGGAAAAAGTTTTCAACATAAAAAACAATTAATCTAAACTAAAATTATATGTACAGCCTCGTTCGAAGAGATGACATATTTGTAATCTCGAGAACGAGGCAGGAAATATAATCCCTACGTCCTTCGATATAAAACGATGTTGTAAGGTTGCAAAAAATGTCAAGTCAATCGGTGAAGAATTGGCGATGTGATTTTGTCGGCCGCAAGACACTTTCAAGGTGACTCGCTTCATGCAGCTTCAGCGCCGCCATTGTGTTGCATGATTTGTGAAAAAAATTCTTCAAGATACTTGAAGATATGTAGAATACAGGCCACTGAACGGAATTTTCGTTCTATCAACTGGGTATCCATAAAAAATTCTAGTAGTTTAATATTTTTTTAAACTCTAAACCTCAATTTATCTGTTATTCTTCCGTTAAATCAGTTGGAACAACGCTCACAATGTGTTTTTTTCACTGTCGAGAGCTGTCTTGAAATGAGCTGTACGTGAATTGAAATGTGCATGTACGATGTGTAGCAATTCACATTTCATTCTATGGTAACTACAATCTGTAAAATACTTGTTGAAATATAGAAAAATGACGACCGTCGGGCTCTTTCGGTAACAAAAACGCTTGTACACAATGAGTTTCACCTTGATTGATCGTATCGTTTGGTCGAAATTAGAAATTGAAATTGGGAAGCGGTCGGAGCCTGTGATACATGACATGGAACATCTCCTCGAAAGTCGAATTTTTTAAGATAGAATTTACAAACAAGCTATTTTTGCTGGCTTTATATATATATATATATAGACAAATCTCTTGATAGGTGTCCGTACAATATCGAGCTGGCAGCAGGCATCATTGTGGAGGATCCTACATTGCCCCGAAATTCATTCTTTCCGCGGCGCATTGCATGGTCAAGTAATGATACACTGCTAATCAACTGATGAAAAACATTGTAAATTTTCCTCCGACAATTTCTAATGCAAGTCATAAAACCGCTAGATTTCACTCCCAGAGTTGGCGGCCACAAAGTCCAAGAAATTTCGTTGTAGTTGCCGGCACTACAAATCTATGGTACACACCATCTTGGCAAATATCGAATACAGATGCTGTACTGCCACATCCGCGCTTCAACCATAGAAGCATGTCAAACGACATTGGAATGTTCAGGGTATTACGGTTTCTTTTGTCTGCAAATTTTCACTAACAATATTTGTCCCGCTCTAAAGTTCAGGAATTTGTTTTTACTCCTGTGGAAGCTGCATTTTCAATGTGTACACCGAATCATTCATTTCAATCACTGCCTGATTATTGTTTCGAACGTGTTTTTTAAAATAACTAGTCAGTTTGCTCGATCGTTTCGATTCGGACTTGTATTTGTGAAAAGGCAAGTTTTTCCTACGTATTTCATTTGATAGAAAACAAATTGGGTAGATAAGCTAAGATTTCTTGATAATAATTCAACGTACTCCTATCGGAATTTTGATGAACTCATTTTTTATATGCTCAACAACCAGCCCTTTATATTGTTGATAACTTCTCAAGCACCAATCTTCGGCAACCTCAATGTTTTTAATGAAAGTTTCCCTTCTCTTCACAGAAAACGGAAAATTACGATTTCTCGTAGCTTCAAGTACTGTTTCCGTTTTTCCTTTTACATTTTCTTCATTCGCAGTTACGCAGAGCATTTCGAATAACGGTGTACGTCAATTATGTTACGGTGCCCTACACCATCGACCACCAATTATTCAATAAACGAAATCAAACGTGTACAGCGGTTGGATGGGGCAAAACCTCCGATTCAAGTACCGTACGTCTTTCTCGCACATTTTTCTGTGTCACAAGAATGAAAGCTTGTTATTCCGCTATGATGAAAAGAATGGACGATCGACGATTCAATTTTTAGATTCGCCTGTCGAGTCACGCGGACATGACTGAAAATAAAATTTCAAAGCATTGAGATGCTTTACGGCTTGCTTTTTGTGGTGTATTCACGATATGTGACGGCATGAATGATTTCTTAGTTACATCGGATATTCTTGTTGTGTGGTATTATCTTAGTATACAATACAATAATACAATGCTCAAAGCTATGCATGAATAAATGCACGAGGTGGTAACTGAGTTTAAACAAAATTCACACTAGTTGAGGTTGATGAAATTCTCGGGCGAATTATTTTCAGGACACGGTTGATATTTAAGTCAAAAGCGAGGCGATTGAGTTCGGCACAATTAACCGGTGCATGACTCAATGCTTTGCCTGTAGAAGACAAGTAGATGTGATGTCCGAAAACAATTTTGTTCAAAAAATTGTTCTATATAAGAGTAGTACATGCGAGAAAGTCCTATTCAAAAGCCAACATACATTCAAGTTTCGAAATAAGCAATAATTTTGAACACGCAATGGATGTAGTTACTTTTCAACTACATATGTGGAATATCCCGCTGTTTAAAAGTTGAAAATGCTATAGTTAATTAATTGACAATAAGTTTTCGAGCGGTCTTCTTGTCTGTGGTAGCAAACTTCTAGTAGGGCTTGCCCGGGGCATGTGCCAACACCTAGAAAGTTTGGGTATACGCATGCTCGCTTACCATCATCCGAACTGACGATCCGTACATGTGACAACGTTGCTGGCGAGCACAAGCAATTTCTTACCCTAACCCAGTCCCCCGCTGGCGAGCACAAGCAATTCCTTACCCTAACCCCCTGGCACTGCTGGGCATACCGCATGGTCTTGCATCAAGGGGCTGGCACCTCCTATCCCTTACCGTATCTAAAAATGCCACGCTTTTTGACCGCTTTATTTAGTTCTACCTCTCCCCGTGGCGCTAGTGGGTCACTGACAATATTCTTATTGCGCATGCGCGAGGCTCGCACGGCGTACTTAACCACCCTGACGCCGAGTACGACTATTTTGACGTTTGGAGTTTAGACCGCGGTGTGGAATTGATGAAATTACCGAAATTACTTATACTTGTGCGCTAATGCAGTGTGTTGTGCACGGTTGTACTTCAGGGTACCCGCGTAATCCGGAAATGGTGCATTTTTCACCGTACCAGCCGATCCTCGCATTCGAAGCGATGCAAAGTCTTCGAATTATATGTGTGCGTCTGTTTATATATTCACTAAGCGCAACAATTAAGGGATCACTGTTTTTTCGACGAAAAATAGCCCTTTTTCAAACCGCTGTAACTCGGTGAAAAATGGTCGGAGAAAAAATGAAAAGAAAGCATTTTGTAGTGTAAACCTTCGACTTTGATAATCTGATTACAAATAATTTTTTTCGTTTCGTTTAAATAAAGAAATTCGTTGTTAAACAAAACAAAACATAAAATCAAAAAATTTGCTCGAGTTTGACAAGGTACACGGGGAACAGAATTTTTTTTTCGAAAATCTGTTTCGGCCATTCGAAAGCTTGTATCTTTCCCAACAATTTAGTTTTTTTTTCAATTTCTGTGCAATTTTTTTTAGCCAAGTTATCGCAGCTTTACAAAAAAATGCATTTTTCAACTTTGACCGGTCGTAACTCTGGTCCAAATCATCGCACAGCATCCAAACCGGCATCGTTGGAAAGCTTGGATTTCCCCCTACAAAAATGTTTATTTTTCGTATTTTTCAGAAGCCGTTTTCAACATTGTAAAACTGATTGTTTAAAAGTGTGTAAAATGCCCATTTTTACACTTTTTTGTTTATCATGTTATAACATTACAACAAATGCAGAGGCACCAAAGGTTTTTGCGTTTTTTTTTAGTTCAGGGTATGTAGAAATACTCCACCAAATAGCAGACCGCTGCCTTTATTCTTTATTCGGGTTGCAACCCCGTTCTTTTGGAGAAAATCGAGATCCGTCAATTTTCACGAAAATCGAGGTTTCTCAGGTATCAGCGCGGGGTGAAATTTCTCGAAAAAAAAAAGATCAGAAAATTACGAAATTTGGTATTCAAGGGTTTTCGAGGTTGCTGATTGCGAATCTGGGATAAAAAATGGAAAAATTCAAAATGGCGGATCCAAAATGGCGGATCAAATGCAAAAATTCTTGCAATCGGGCGAAACTCGATGTTTGGGGGTTTTCGAGGTCATTCATTACGGATCTGAGGTTTAAATTGAGGATCGCAAATTCGAATTGAATCAAACTTTGCATTTCGGTTCGCCATATTGGACCCGTCGTTTTTTTTTATATATTCGACCTGAGATTCGTAATTAACGGTCTCTCAAAACCCGCAGATTACCGAGTTCCATGCGATTCAGATCCATCAGAAAAATTGTAAAAGTACCGCCGGCATTCGCGTTATCCAAAACGTACCACGAGGAGGGTGCACGGTCGGATTTACGCTTCGGGGGGGGGGGGGGGGGGGGGGGGCATTGGAGAGATAAGAACTCTGATCCGGTCAGTTCGAAGTGAGTTTTTATCTCTGAAGTGAGTTCTTATCTCTGCAATGCCTTTTTAGGGATGGGGAGAAGAGAATATGCACTCATAACATTAAAAAAATAAGGAATACAGAGATCAGGACCCCGCGGTTCGTCAATTCCGCAGCATTTAATGACTCCAAACCCTCTCTGTAGGACGGAGAAATATTGCAGAGATCAGGACCCCGCGGTTCGTCAATTCCGCAGCATTTAATGACTCCAAACCCTCTCTGCAATAGGGGGTGAAAAGTGAGGGAGGTAGGACCGCACTAGTAGCGTGTGTTGCCACCTCGGTTGCGGATCACTGCCAACAATCGATCACGCATATTTATGCACCTTCGGATTGCTGCCTGTGGAATTCGGCGCCAAATACGAATGAGCGGACGACTTAACTCATTCGTATTGGCGACATTTGGATAATTCCGCCGCAAAGAGCGCCCAACCATATCCCAAACATGCTCTATTGGGTTCAAGTCGGGGCTGTTCGCCGGATGGTTGAGAGTAACAATCCGATTCTGCTCCATAAATGCACGTGTAAATGCCGCTGTGTGACAACGTGCATTATCTTGCATTAGTCGGAAGCGACCTCCGATCCGCTGCCGAAATGGCACAACATATGGTCTCACGACCTCGTCAACGTATCGTCTTGAATTTAATCCCGGTGCTGGTATGATAACCAACTCAGTTCGCGTAGAACGAGTGATCCCCGCCCATACCATTATGGAACCACCGTTAAACATTCGAACAGAGCGCGAACATTGTGGGGCAAAACGTTCGCCACTTCGACGCCAAACTCGTATCCGACCATCATTGCCATAGAGCGTGAATCTCGACTCTTCGGTAAATAACACCCGACCCCATTGAATCGAATTCCAATGTACGTGAGCACGAGCGTAATTCAGTCGAGCCCGTTGATGGTCGCGAGTTAAAAATGGAACGCGATTTGTCCGGTAGGAACGTACGCCAGATTCGCGCAAACGATTCCTCACCGTCGATCGTGAGATGGGCCTTTGAATTACTTGACTCACGATTTGCGGTGTTGTTATGAAATGATTGTGGCGTGTACTCTGTACAATCCGCCGATCTTTGCGCGCACTCGTTACTCGCCTCCGTCCTTGCCCCCGTCGTCGCCGATATCGGCCAGTTTGCCGATGTCGAGTACTTACACGGCTGATAACGGACTGGCTCACTCCCATAGATTGATCGACTGCACGCTGTGATTGGCCTTGCCCCAAAAGAGTTAAAACTCTACTGACCTCAACTTCCGAAAGCTGTCTTCGCACCATGATAAAAATTCAGCCATCCGCGGAAAAAAGAAAATGGAAAATGAATGAAAGAATGAGTGGAGAAAAGATCAAAACGAACAAATATTGTGTGAAACGCACGCAAATGAAGTAGCTGACAAAACAAAAATATTGTAGGTACCTTTGCAATAACGTATGTGTACGTCTGTTGTACGACCTCTGCTTTCTTCACACTTTAGTCTTAAGTTTAGTTGTCAATCAATGTTTGTGTCAATGAGAGTGACGAGACAAATTTCATAGTTATTCCTCAAAGTACGGGGAAAAAACTCAAATTCAAAATAAAAAACAAAATTAACAGATCACATATGGCGAACCGAAATGCAGAAATTAAATGAAATCGCATGGAACTCGGTAATCTGCGGGTTTTGAGGGATCGTTAATTACGAATCTCAGGTCGAAGAAATACAAAAAAACGACGGGTCCAATATGGCGAACCGAAATGCAAAGTTTGATTCAATTCGAATTTGCGATCCTCAATTTAAACCTCAGATCCGTAATGAATGACCTCGAAAACCCCCAAACATCGAGTTTCGTCCGATTGCAAGAATTTTTGCATTTGATCCGCCATTTTGAATTTTTCCATTTTTTATCCCAGATTCGCAATCAGCAACCTCGAAAACCCTTGAATACCAAATTTCGTAATTTTCTGATTTTTTTTTTCGAGGAATTTCACTCCGCGCTGATACCTGAGAAACCTCGATTTTCGTGAAAATTGACGGATCTCGATTTTCTACAAAAGAACGGGGTTGTAACCCGAATAAAGAATAAAGGCAGCGATCTGCTATTTGGTGGAGTATTTCTACATACCCTGAACTAAAAAAAAACGCAAAAACCTTTGGTGCCTCTGCATTTGTTGTAATGTTATAACATGATAAACAAAAAAGTGTAAAAATGGGCATTTCACACACTTTTAAACAATCAGTTTTACAATGTTGAAAACGGCTTCTGAAAAATACGAAAAATAAACAGTTTTGTAGGGGGAAATCCAAGCTTTCCAACGATGCCGGTTTGGATGCTGTGCGATGATTTGGACCAGAGTTATGACCGGTCAAAGTTGAAAAATGCATTTTTTCGTAAAGCTGCGATAACTTGGCTAAAAAAATCGCACAGAAATTGAAAAAAAAAAATTGTTGGAAAAGATACAAGCTTTCGAATGGTCGAAACAGATTTTCGAAAAAAAATTTCTGTTCCCCGTGTACCTTGCCAAACTCGAGGAAATTTTTTGATTTTATGTTTTGTTTTGTTTAACAACGAATTTCTTTATTTAAACGAAACGAAAAAAATGATTTATAATCAGATTATCAAAGTCGAAGGTTTACACTACAAAATGCTTTTTTTTCATTTTTTCTCCGACCATTTTTCACCGAGTTACAGCGGTTTGAAAAAGGGCTATTTTTCGTCGAAAAAATAGTGATCCCTTAATTGTTGCGCTTAGTGTACATAGCCCCTGCGCGCGCGTCAGGATTGTTCGAGAACAACTAGCGCTGCGAGTGGCAGAGTAGGACACTACAAACAGAGGATATTTTGCGTAGCAAAAATTCTGAAAGATGCCAGCCCCCTGACCCTAACCCAGCCCCCTGGTACTGCTAGGCATGCCGCATAGCCTTACATACAGGTCTTGAAACGACGGAGGTAGGGGTAGGCCCGCTTAGTGTCTGAAGTTCGTAAATTCCAATATCTGCCGCAAGGTTCGCTCATAATGTCGGGGTGTCGTGTTCGACAGAGAAGGAATATAGCAATCTCGTAAGCTGAACTCTCGGACTAAACACGACGACGACGAATTTCAAAAAAATGATCACTAAGGACTTTTCTTTCACAGCAACACACGAACACGTTTTTGACGATAAAGTTTTGGTTATGTTAGGTTATAGGTTATGTCCGCGGTAACAATGGACGCGGCAGGTTAAGGGGCCAGGGGAAGAACACCCCTCGACAGCAGCGCCTTGGACACCAAGCGTGCCTACCCCCACCACAGAAATTGGCGTTCGTTTCAAGACCTGTATGTAAGACTGTGGCATACTGTATCCGCTTTATTGCACTCTCCACTAGGGACGCTACTAGTGACCCGCGTTCCCCCCACTCCGGTCGCGCAGCGTCTGCATTCGCCGCCTTTGGATGCTTAATTATTAGGACAATGAAATTTCAGAGTTAATTTTTACAACGGGAGGGATAAAATATTTACACATATCAAAGTCTTAGTGTATTTAAAAAATATTTATTGAACGTGATCAAATATCAATTATTTTATTAAAAAGTGATTTATCATTACGTTGGACAATGCTTGGGTATTTCTTTCTTATCCAGATTATTTTTTTTTGCTCAGCGTTGAGACCTGCAGAATATTGCTGTATTCGCATCGTTCCGTAATACTGCATACTGCATTACGCACAAGAGAACATTATTAGCGTGTTTCTTACACGGGAAAAAGAGTTTTTCGTACTCATACATCGTCCAATATAGAATCGAAAACGCGTGCCGAATTGCGATGAGCCACAAATGGTTCTTCTGAAAAAATTACAAACCGGCACAAGTGTTCGCTTGGATACACCCATAGTCCGTTTAACAGAAAATCAGTGACACGTGCTTTGGGAAGAGTGGCGTGACTTTCTAGTGTTAAGGGGTTACGGGGGTTTCGAATTTTCAAAAAAATTGTAATTTGAATTTTTGGCAGAGTTGTATGAAAAATAGTTCAATTTTTGGTACAATTTACACTACGTATAGCCTTGTAAAATGAGTTGTAATCGAAAAAAAAACCCTTCGTTCAATCACTAGTCACTGCTATTTTGAAGTGTGCAAAATTTCAATAAGATCGGTGCATTAGGTTTTGCGAAATCGTGTCCACAGTTTTTTTAGGGGTCTCCGGAAACCAGGTCCCGCCGGCTGAATTTCCCAAATTTTTGGATGATTTTTTTTTAATATTGTTAAAATGATGCTCTTCTTTGTGCTTAACATTTTGAATGAAATAATTTATATATTATTTTTTTTTCAAATGGAGAAAATATGCTATTTTTGGCTTCGAAACCCACGTAACCCCTTAATAAAGATTATTTGCATGTGAGGCACGTGACCGTATTCATAAATCGTCTCCCCAAACAGCGGTTATGTAATACACGACGCTGCTTGTTATTTCTGGTGAGCTTAATCATGCTCAAGCTCAATCATATCGACAAAAGCCCAATCATTAAATTGACTAATGTTCAATAATTCGACACTTTCAAATCACCCATCGAGATCGAGAAAACAAAGAATTTTCTTTGTTGTCCAGGTTGCGGAGGATACGAATAACGAAATTATGCGGCAAGGCATTTTGCGGAGGGGAGGGGTGGGGTTAATGCGGGTGACTGCTAGCGCCACACAGTGGGCTGCGTTGAGGTGGTAACAATAACGGGGACATCTTACTGCAGAGAATTTAAAGGAGTGCCAGGGGGTTGCCCTAACATCACTCATTACTGTTGTTGACAGTGAAGTTCTTGCAACTCGTGCAGTGTACAAATCAAGGATTTAATGAAATGATAAATCAACTGCTCTATAAAGGACAATTTGTGAAGACCAAAGTTTTTAAAAGCAGTCCATGGAATGCCCATCGTTCGCAGTGTTGCCAAGTCGTCCGCATAAACTCATTCAGCCGATCATGTTTTATCACGTACTTTATACTTTGGGCCCTCATAAATTGAAAAGTTTATGGTTAAAAGTGATCATTTTTTTCTTAAAAGAACCATAAAACTTGCATCTATCGTCCCACCGTTTTTATGAGCCTATGTCTCGTCATTTTTTCATTATCAACGCAAATATGATGTTCACCGGGGCTTGTTATATGCAGCGGGCATTAGAAATGTCGATTTAAAAATCGAATATCTCAATAACGGGATCGTCAATGTATTTCAAATTCCACAAACGTATGCAGGATACCCTAGACGACATTAGTATTAACTTACAAAACTTCCTATATAGCACCATTGTTTGCATGTGCTACTTTAACGTTTTACGTCGCGCTTACCATGCACTCAGACCTCCAGTGACATCTTGCGACACGTGAAGTTACCGTTGATTTCGACGAAGGAGTGCGCCCGCTATTATGACCGCCGGCTGCACCGTTCTCAGATATGCGCCGGAAGAAGACAGGGTGGCATTGACGCTTGTCAGGTGCGTTTAAAATGGCTACTGTTTATTTCACAGAGGAATATATTTTATTCCGGTCAATCAATGGTGATTTAAGGCTAGTATTTCGTGGGCAGGAAAAATCTGCAGCGCTTTAGAAATCCATTAGCACGGTTCCAGTCAAAATTTCAGTGGTGGGGGATGGCCTCTTATTGAAGCACCGACGGTTTCAACTCATGACCACGAGGATCGCTGCTATAGAGTGCTGCGGGCTGTGTGAGAGAGACGGAAATAGATTTCAAAAGTAAACAAAACCCAAACATATCCGCTGATTCACGCGACCACACGCGACGTGCTCTACTTGTAAACTTGTAAAAACGGTGATATTGAAAAATGACTAAGTGGTACATTGTGCCAACGTGTAAAACAGGCTCTCGGAGTGAAAAATCGAACGATGAAATATTTGTTTCATTTTCAAGAAATACATCCTGCAAGTGTTTCGGTCTGGATTCCACTTCGGTCTGGAATAGTTGCCACTTATTTTCCTGTCAATTAAAACAACGCGTACAGCCTATTTTTTTTTTTATAAAAGCTAAAACATGTTTTTAAAAAACCGAGCGCACAAGGATCGAACCCCTGCAAGCAGCATTACGAAGCTTGCACCGAACCCCTCGACCAACACGAGCTCACATTGACACCTATATAAAAAACATTCATATTCATTGTACCCACTTGGATAACTATAGTCTTTTGGTTTTTTTCAGGTTTACGATAAAGTTACTTTTAATTGTATTTAGGTCCATCATGCATTTTTGACATTGAATATCATAATTTGCCTGCATCACTCTATCGCAGCGACACTCGTAGTCACTAGGCGAAACGGCCGGTGCTTCAATCCGAGGACATACCCCCACCACCAGAGTTTCAAGACCTGTATGTAAGACCGTGTCCATTAGCATCGGTTTGGTGATTCAACACGTTATTGGCCTAACGCTAGTAACAACTAGTGAGTTACTAAAACGCTGCTCTCTATTGTCGAAACTAGCGTTACACCAATAGCGTCTCGAACCACGTGACAATACTAATGAGTCTCTAAAACGTAGTTACCGTTCACTGCCCATGAAATATCACCCCAATGGTACACGTATACTGCCGGCGATTTGCGACGAGCGATGAGCAATATCCAATGGGTGCTTCACTTTCCTAGGGGGCTTCCGAAATACCTCAGCTCCCATTGGATATCGCTCGTCGCACATTGCATGCGACTCGATTGCGAGCGATAAGTAATACCCAATGGAAGCTTCACTTTCCTAGGGGGTTTCCGAAATACCTTGGCTCTCATTGGATATCGCTCGTCACAAATCGCGTGAAGTATGCGGGCCCCATTAAGCGTTAAGTCACTAAGCTAATGCTAGTGAATTAGTTGGAGGCGACCACTTTTGAGTAATCGCTACCATCAGCCGATAACGTCAGTTACTACCAGCATTATGTCATATTCAAACGTTCCATTTATTTCAACACGATTTTTAGGTGTTATAAGAACATTTGTGTTCGGATCGCCATTAACATAACGGAAAACATACGCTGGCTACATACACAAGTTTATTCATTTTTGTCCACAGGGTGACAGCGGTGGTCCTTTGATATGCGACAAAATTCAGGTTGGTATAGTTTCTTGGGGACAGGGCTGCGCAGCTCCCAATTACCCGGGTGTATACACCCGCGTGGATCATTACTTAAATTGGATAAGAAGTGTACTGGCAAGGAGCAGTGCGAGTTCCAACGATCATCACGGGTTATTAGCCATCATTCTCATATTATATTTTCTTAATGGTTTTGTGCACACATCCATTTTCGGCAATTCTTAAGTCAAAAGCACGAACGATGGGTAGTACATAAACCGGACTGTTTTTTTGTGTGCATACCTTTTTATTTCGTCCTTCAACTAGTGAGGCTCGAATTTTTTTGTTGTGTGAAACGTCCAATGTCTTATGTAAAAATATCTGAAAATATATATGTTTTATGTGAAAAGTCCAATTTCTATCCAAAGACTTCGGAAAGCTTTAGAAATTGCATTCATTCAGAGTAACGCATTTGTGGCATTCCCAGTACGTCGCATAGGTCATCTGGAGGTCATGCGCGTATCGATGTTCTGCGTCAACGTCCCAAGATGTTGGTCCGATTCATAAGGCGCGGTCCACTTAACGCCCGCAACGCCTACGACCGCGACCGCAAGATTTTCCGGTCCACTAACTGGCACACGCTCACGGGTGCCACGGGCAAAAATACAAGTGGACCGCATTTTGGGCGACGCGGGCGACTGGAGCGGAAGTGGCCAGACGTGACAGTTGCAACATGCAACAGTCGTGATTCTACAGGGACACTTTTTCCATTTTAACTTAGGCCCGTATTCACAGTCGGTTCTTTTGAAATATAAGGCGATCTTAAGACCACGTTTCCGTTGACTTATCGCGAGTGTTTTCATTCACAAATCGAGTCTTAAGACTGAACTTATATTTACGATTCGACTGTGAATACGGGCCTTACAGCTTACAAGTGGTGATGAACAATGATGCCGGCAAAAGCGACCGGAAGTTTTTGAACGAAGGTCTCCGCTCTCGGCCATTTAGTTGTATTGCGCATACGCGACCGCAGGCGCGCATACCGACCCACGATGAACGGTGGGTCATCGTGAGCTCGCCGTGGTCGCGCATATCAACGCAGCCATTGCGACCAGACAGCGACCGCGGTCGTTAAGTGGACCGCGGTTGCGAGCGCAGTGAGCGTTGCGGGCGTTGCGGGCGTTGCGGGCGTTACGTGAACCGCACCTATAGGTTCAAGTTTTAGTTCCCAACTGGAAAATACTAGAAAATGCACTGGATTACCAGTAACTCCTAAGGTTTGTTCGCGCTAGCTGCACTCTGCACTCGGCAGTGTAAACGGAACTAGGGCAGTGTCTAGGGAGTGCAGTTTATTTCCTCGCGGGTAAGCAACTCTAGCGCGAATGCGATAGTGTACAGGAAACATGGCGGCGACTTAGTGGACCACACCTTAACCTCAAACAACACATGAGATTACGGCGTCTCATTTAACCGTTAAAGAGATATACCGTGTAACCTCAAGTTTGTTGATCTCGTAAACTGATTACAATGGACGGTGTTATTGAAATTATGAACTTGTACTTGTAATTGCATTCAGAATGGATGTATTGACACCAGTTTTACTTAACTGCTGACTTAATTTTTTGCTCCTGTTCCATGCTAGCTTCTGTTTGCGTTGATAGTAGATTAGAACGTATTGTGATACTGCGAATTTATAATAAACACTTGTCATTATATCTTGTCAATTTTTTTATCACCTTGATCAATAGAAATTGATAAATATAATAATTTGTTATTTTGAACCTTATTCTAATTGTTTTTCATAATAAATGAGAATTTGTTTGTGATTGCCTTATACATTTTAGGTCATGTCAATTTTTTAATCACCTTGTTCGATAGAGATTGATAATTATAATAGTGTGTTATTTTGAACCTTTATTATTGATTGTTTTTTGTAATAAATGAGAATTTGTTTGTGATTACCTAAAATATTTTAGGTTATGTCGTACTCACCTCAAGATCAAGTCAAGATCGAGTGTAGAAAGTCTAGGGTTAGTGGCACGAAAGTGTAGCTACACTCGTAACGCGAACAGCGGCGCGTGACGTCATTTCCGTTAAAACGAACGCGAAAGTGTACACTCCCTAAAAAAGTGTAGAAAGTGTAGCTAGCGCGAACAAACCTCTAGTTAGAAATTGAACTCTATGCATTTCGTGGCATAGCGCGACAGGAAAATCGTGGCAACAGCGCGATTTTCCTGCACTCATAGCGTTGAGCTTCCTACGATCCGTCTCGCCAAATATTTTATATAAATTTAAAAAGCGTGAAAATGTCAACCCAAATGCGATACAAAGGAATATACCAAGAAAATAGGCGCTTGCTAAAAGACTGAAAGCTGTGGCAGCCAAGTGTCAAGCAAATGCGGCTAAACGCAGTGAGAATAACCATAACCTCAACAATCAGCAACAAAAATTCGCTGTCGAAGGACGTCCGATCGTGGATTTACAACATCTTGCCGACAGTTTAAATTGGATTCACTGTAACAAAGACAAATACATGCATAAATTGAACAAATTAAATTTTTTTGCAGAATAAATTTATTTCACATCCGTCTCAGGATTACAAGAATTCGAGAGAAAAAAACACGCTTCGAGTTCTGAGACCACGCCCCGATCAGCTGGCTGCAGCGTACACTATTTCCATTCCTTTACAGATGGTTGGGCCCGAGTTCGGTGTGGAATAAAATTACCACTTTTCATAAGTCGATATCTCCGAAACTAAACGGTCAGTTGGTCATTTTTTTTTAAATCAATCTCACAATAGTACTGCGTACACGTATGTTTTTATTTTGAAATACTAAGATCCGTTTAGAACCTATATCGAGAAATGTGTGCAAACTCCTATCGGTTTACGTGTTAGGTATAGGGATCGCGTACAAAAATACCCATATACAATTGCAGTTACCTTATGAACTAAACGGTGAATCGAATTGAATTTTTGGGCATCAGTCCATGAAAGTCATATCTACACCATACTTAGATTTCATCCAATTCCTAAGATTTGACTTAAACTACAGAACTACCTTAAGGCCTGTGTCAGTGGCTCGTTTCGAATTTTAGCTCTGAATGAAAAGTAATTATACGTTCCACTGTATTTCTATAGCTTCTTATTTGGAACTAGAACATGGACCAAGTTCTGCGATCTTGTACGCATCTTGTTCTGCTGCCTCTAACTGCCAATTAAATACTACTCAAGAAGCTCTGGGCTCATTAAAAAAAAATTATAGACTAATAGATATCGAGAATGGCCTCTGCACAAGGCACGCGATTGGTCGTGAGCGATATTCAATGAGAACTGGTCTTCCCTAGAGGATTTCCTTAGTACCCTAGCTGTTACGTTTATATCGGTCAATGAGCCAATTGCACATCCGGAAAATCGGTCTTTACATACCAGAAATGTTGACGTGTGCGCATTACATACACATACCAAACTCCAGTGGGGAGACAGTGAATAAAGTGTACCCGAAAATGCGAATAATACGTTTGGCGCGCGGATCAAACAGAGCCATATATACAGGATGTATCGCAACTACTAGTTTTTCGTTCGTGGGGAATATAGGGTGTCTCTTTCCGAGCCAAACGCTTTTTTTTAAATGTCGTGCGACAAAAATTGTCCGAGATATTCACGAGCAAAAACCCAACGTTGAGTAAAAAATGGCACAATAATTTCGGAAGAAACACCAAAATGTTTTTTCTTCGATTCTTGTTTTTTTCAATAATTAACATGTAGTGAGCACACAAATGCCAAACAATAATTTAGAAAAAAATTGATACTTTCATGTAATATATAAAAATTATTGAAAAATATAATCTGTTTGGAAATAAATAATATGTGGTTCTTCAGGAGGAATGAGACCCGGTGGTTCGTCAGTTCCACCGTATTTTCCACCACCGGGTCTCATTCCTCCTAAAGAACCACACACATACACAAACACACACACACACACACACACACACACACACACTTTGGAGGATGAGTTTGGAATCGTTAAATCCGGTGGAACTGACGAACCACCGGGTCTCATTCCTCCTAAAGAACCACAACACGAACGCACACACACACACACAAGTGTGTAAGAAGCGTAAATCCGACCGCGCAACCTCCACGTGGTACGCTTTGGGTAACGCTAATGCCGGCGGTAAAAGACAGCTGTAAAAAAAATCAAGTGAATTTTTTTTGATAATAATAAGGCATTGTGAAGACGCTGAGAAAACAAAATTTGAAAAGAAAAAAAAATCGAAATTTTTTTTTCGAGAAAAATAAAAAAATGTCCACATTTTTTCAATAATTAATCTTTTTGTTCGAAAGAATAAGGATTATCATTGAAAAAGAAAATTAGAAAAATGAATAAGAATCGGAAATTGCTGAAAATGGTGATTTTTGGCGAAAATGATTAATTTGAAACTTCGGGGCCTAAGAAAAAACATCGCAGCGCTCTGAAATTTTCAGGGTTTTTCCGGGACACTTGAAGGTTGAAAAATTACGGACGATATCCTTCGTTCATCCATTATATCCAAAGTTATACCAAGTTATTCAAATATCCTTAAATAGGCGAATTTTGATCGTTTTTTTCAGTCAAAAGTATCGCTCGGAAAAAAATGTTCAACAAAAGCCACTGTTAGAGTCTTATAGGGAATGTTTTGCAGTTTTCAAAACCCTACTTTGATGCCCTGTATGATCATTATTTCCCGAGTTATTGATTGTCAAAGTTAAAAAGGACTTTTTTGCTTTGATCGACGCTATCTCCGCAGCAAATCATCGTACACACTTTTTGAGGACGTCGAATTAAAGGGCATTAAATTTCCTAAAAGAGATTTGCGGTGGAATTAAAAAAAATTTAAAGCTCGTAGACCTTTTTGAAGAGAAGCAAAAATTTGGAAAAAAAAATTTCGGTAGTTGTCTTAGGATTACTCCGAAACCGTCCATGATAAAAAATGTTCATCGTCAGATCCGAAAACTAGACACTTGGAGCTACAATTTGCTTTTTTTTCCTGTGCGACCATTTTCTTCCGAGTTACAGCCTGTTGAAAATCATCCATAAATTTGGAATTTTTTTTTATCCCTTAATTTCTGTGACTAGTGTACTTTGATAGCTGCTGGTGCTGGTGTACACAACAGATATATTTGTGTTTGACAGGCGGAAACAATTTTGCCGCCATAACACGGTCAGTTTCACTTCATGCAGTTTTGTATTACTATATATTATTGGTTCCCAAGAACACTAGCGACGCCTGCGGCGGAACTGAGCACTACACCTCTGCGACCGATTGAAAGAACTGTTTGAGGCGGGAGTGCGGACCCTCTCTAGTCTCCTTGCCTCCATGGTTGGAAAGTTGGCCAGTCAAATTTCCATGGAGACTAGAGTAAAGGAGCCCGAACGCAATGCTGGCGAAATGGTTGTGAAAGTGATGAATGATCCGCGGATTGTACCCGCCTGGCGGCGCTACCACTGCTGGCTCCGTCCGCGCGGTGATTTCGAATCGCAATTTCGTATATTTCTTCGATCCGCAATTAGTCGTATATTTCTTTCTTATTAGCGCGGTTTATAATAGTTAAGAGTAATATTGATATGCTTTTGTTTAAATTATGAAATGATAATATATCAGTAATTTTTTACTTGGAGGTGATCTATACTGTAATTGTTTTATTTGTATACGGTGACACGTACGATTAAAGAGCCATAATGTGAATATTGCATACTGGATTTTCAAGAAAAATATTTTTTTCGTCGCTACAAAAAGAAATAATAAAATGTATAATTTACATCAAGCCTCAAATCAACCAACAAAACCGAATCTAAACCCCAGGCGGGGCAACAACTTAAATATTAGAAAACTACCTATTCTGGTGACGGAAGGGACATGCGGGGTAAGCGCAATATTTACCCATGGCGAAGTGAAATCAAAAAATAAATCCAATTGAATGTTATAGGTAATACATTATAACGAAATGGGAGCGAGGGGGATTTATATTAAAGGATTTGCATATTTAACCTAAAAAACGTTTTTTTTTAATCCAAGCACCATGCATTACATTTTTGCTGTATCAAAGGAATCTCTAACAGCATTAAAATTGATGGCAATTATAATTAAATTCGGCGAAGATAGCATGCAATAAAAGAAATACAAACGATTTGGCAAAATGAATCAACATGTAGTTGCACATGCCGATGTCAATATTTGTCAATATTTCCGCCAATTCGCGAATTAATTGCATAAACATAATATTAAGGTTCAGTTCTTACCTTTATTGGATCGTCTTTTTCGGTTTTGATTTTATAAATACTTTTAATACCGAAATATCACTCAACGATGCGTGACAGCGTAAACTGTATGTAACTGACATACATATAATACTCACATATATAGTAACTGACAGTAATACGTCACTGTATGTATGTCACAAACACTGCTAAGCCGGTCCTCACGCACCTATCCTATTCAGTACCAGGCGCTGGTATCGCTTGCGGATATTTTTCGAACTACAAGATCTTTCATCACTTTCGCGATCCACTTTTCGACGATTCCATCATATGCGTTCGGGCTCCTTTACTCTAGTCTCCATGCAAATTTCCTCCGAATTTAAATCGGCTATGCGTTCCTCGGTCAGGAACGAAGAATTGCGTACGTCGGTTCATATTCCATGATCCACATACATAGATCAAAACAAGCCGATGCCATGAAACGTTACAAGGATTGCACAACAGAAAAGAAGCTGAAGCATGGAGACTGGAGCAACCAGTCTTGACAAGTTAAAGGTTTGAAAGTCCAGTAGATACTTCGCGCTCCGTTGAGCATTGAGGACCTAATTCGCGAATTCGCGAGAGCATAAAAAACGATAATCATTGTTAATGCTATCGAAAAGCATTCTCGGCACAATTAGAATGAAAAACCTGAATTGAACCACAAAAATCCTTTATATACCTATTACTCCGATAAATACTCGTCACTAGTTAACGTCATGTAAAAAGTACGCAAAATAATTATCAACAGGAAACCTAAACTTTGCGACGAAATGGCAAAGCGCAAGTGCGTTAGGCAACCTATCATCGATATCTCGGATGACGAAGATGATGAAGCATCAAACGATTGCATTACCTTCAAGGACAACCACGCGGACGTGAAAAACAAAGAAACGTCAAGCCCGCGGGACGACATAACCTCAAATGTCAATGATCATCGAAACAACGATGGACAAGTCCGAGGCCTCAGGCGAAAGGCGGAAACGCCCGTTCCGTCAGGCAGCAAAAAGCGTAAAGTCGATCATGTCGCTGACGACGCAGCGTCGGTCCCCAGCAAGGAAAAAAAGGCCCCTCGCGCTCGCAAAGCGAAGAGTTCCGTCGCCGCGCCGAAAGCGCCTAAAGCCAAGTCGTCAAAAGCGAAGGCTGTTGCGGCGAAGAATGTCTCGTCCGAGTCTGAGGCAAAGTCCAAGGACACGCCTGAGACGCGTCTGGCGCGATTTGCCGAATCGAAGGTGTGTTGTCCGGAATGGACGGACGTTGACTACGTGCAGGAGACGCACGGAATAAGCAGGCACGTGGCTGAGAATATAGTGAAGCTATTCGAGGAAGAGAATACCATACCGTTCATAGCGCGTTACAGGAGGAACATGACGCAGGGCATGGACGCGGACGTGCTGAGAAACATCAAGAACAGTTACGAAACGGCCAAGCTGATAAAACAAAAAGCCGCCACCGTTATCAAAGAAATCGACAAACAGGGTAAATGGACACCTGAATTTCACGCCTTCGTCCAGGGCACTAAGTCACTGAACGATTTGGAACAGATACATTCCATGTTCAAGGTGACAAAATCGACGCTGGCCGAACGCGCCAGAGTTCTCGGTTTGGGTTTACCCGCTCAGGCGGTCCTGAACGGCGAGAGAATCGCTCCGTTGCAGTCTCTCGTCAAGACGAGCGTGGAGGGTCTCAAGACGGAAGAACAGGTGAAAGACGGCATAGTTTGCATCCTCGCCGATACCATCAACAAAGCGGAGAGCACCTTCGAAACGGTGAAAAGTCTAAGAAGCCGCCACGCGGTGTTTCTCGAAACTACGCTCAAAGCGGGTGGCAAAGCGGAAAAAGAGGCGAAGAACGATAAGCCAACGGACGACAAAACCAAGTACGATCTCTATCACAATTTCTCATCGTCGGAGAAGAATCTCAAGGCCCATCAGATACTGGCGATCAATCGTGGCGAAGCGCGGAAAGTACTCACGGTCAAGGTCAACGTGCCTAGCCAGATGGAGCAAGGCTTCAAGGTGTACTGCGAGAGGCAGTACGGGCGGGCTTGCTGCGCTTCGCCTCTGCACCGCAGTCTTCTAACGGCGGCCTTTGACTACGCCTGGAACAAATCGGTGAAGCCGTCCATCGGACGGAGAATCAGACACGAGCTCAACGAGAGGGCGGAAATCGCGTCCATGGACGTTTTCGCCGAGAACGTGAAGCAGCTTCTGCTTACTCCACCGGTCAGAGGAAAAGTCGTTCTCGGTGTTGATCCGGGCTTTCGTCACGGTTGCAAATTGGCCGTTGTGTCGGAGCAGGGCGACGCGCTCGAGACCGCGACGATTTATCCCCACGACGCGAATAATTTGAAAGCGAAATGCGAAGCCGAGCGCGTACTCGTTCGCATCGTTCTCGAGCACAAATGCACGATATTGGCGCTCGGCAATGGTACCGCCTGCCGCGAGACCGAGGTCTTTCTCGCTCAACTCATAAAGAAACGCGTCTTTGATCCTCTCAATGTCGCATACGCGATCGTCGACGAGACCGGAGCTTCGATCTACAGCTGCAGCCAAATCGCCACCACGGAGTTTCCCAATCTCGATGTCAATGTCGTATCCGCCATTTCTATCGCCCGTAGGCTACAGGATCCCATGGCTGAATTGGTCAAAATCGAACCCAAACATCTTGGCGTCGGAATGTATCAGCATGATCTTCCGGAAAAACAATTGGCAGCGAAATTGAACGAGGTACGTAGGATCGTACGGTCATGTTGAAAGCTCAAACCTGCTCAAGGGCTTACATCTGAATGAAATTTTTGCAAATATCGATTTTTGGTCTTCGACGCATTGTCGAAATATGACATTTCAAAAACATTTTCTGAAGTTTTCAAGTAGAACCAAAATGGAGCGCGTCGTAGGCGCTCATAGGTGAGTTCCGCACACCGGCGAACTTTAACCCTTTGACTGCACACTGGGTCGCTTTGACCCCATTTTTGTCGAATTTATAAATGTATTTTTCAACGCATCTCCCATTTTGAATGGATGTTGGGGCACTTAATTGTTGTTTTTTAAGGAGCTATACCAGTGTGAACGCTGAAAATTTGGGTGATTTTCGGGAATTTTGTGGAAAAAGTACGCAATTAAATGTTTCGTAAAATTAAGAATATATTTGGCTATATTTGACCTATATTACATAATTTTTTCATAGAAAAATATTGAGATCCTAGCGACTTATGCGCTGCCTTCGGAGGCGCCAAAAAAAAGTTCCTCCACTGCTGACATGATTCCGGCCGATTGAGTAGCGGAAACCGAAAAAGGAAAAAATGTCGTTAAACTGGAAGGTATTTCCTGTACAATGACGTGGGATTTTCGAAAAATATAAAAATCTAACAAAATGGCGTGGTTATGAAAAAAAGTCTGTTTTCTTGCCTATAAAATGGTGGTTTTTTTCAATGCCAAATCGTCCATTTTCATTCAATCAAAAATATCTTACGTCATTGTAGAGTAAATATATTCAAGAGTACTCAGTTCAAATTTCAAGTCAATCGGATAATTGCTCTCTGAGTTACAATGTCAGCAAATTTGAAAAATCCCATTTCATATTCTTGAAGGTACAAACTGTCGAAAAAGGCAGAAAAATCGATTTTTTAAGTATCCCACTGGTATAGCCCCTTAAAAACGAAAATGTTGTCTTTAAAATAAGGATCAGAATACAAGGATCTGAAAAACGTCTGGGATCCAGCCGACCCCACACGCAGTCAGAGGTTTGTGGCGACAGTGTGCAGTCGAATAACGTTGAAGTTGCATCGTTGGAATGCAACGATTTTTTTTTCTTATTTCTTCATTTTTATTATTATTCGAAAACTCTTTTTTTGCAGCTTGAGGTCGTAGATGTGTAATAAAAATACGCAAAAATGTTCGAATGATTTTCATAGCCTAAAACGACCGCAAAGAAATTGCATTAATGAAAAAGCATTAATGTTCGTTACGTCCCTACGATGCAAACGTCAAGACCATGCAGTCGAAGGGTTAAACGCGTTTTTTTTTTAAATGACTTTAAAAATCAGTGACCACGATATCTCAAAAATCACTGCACCAATATCTTTCGAATTTTACAACCTTCTTTTACACATCACATCATTTTTTTCCAAAATCGATATTTTATTAAATCCTTCGTCCAAGCACTAGATAATTTCATGCCACAACTGAATGCGTTCGATTTTTTTTATTTCGGATGATTCATTCCCGAGCAGCAGTGGTCACCGCGAAAATCGTAAAAGAAACTTAAGGAGGTACACTAGCTTCAGAAAAATGGTGATAGATCAATAAAATTTGGTGAATATATTCTTTAGTATTCATGTAGATACAAATTTCTTCAGATTTTTTGGTTGTGCCGTTTTCTTACAAATAATTCACAAGCGTTTATTCTTATACCCGGAATATATACCTATATCTATAAAAACGCTATGCTTATACACGTGAACTTCAATGTTCAATTACTCGATAACGGCACAATGAAAAAATCTGAAAAAAATTGTATTGACATATATAATACTAAAGAATATATTCACCAAATTTTATTGATCTATCACCATTTTGAAATTTTACCATGGTTTAGCATGGCAACATTGTATGAAGCTGGTGTACCTCCTTAAAACCCTTGTATGTAAAAAAAATTGGAAATCTGCACACGTTTTCTCAGAACAAAATCATGAACGTTTCTCTTTTTCCCGGTTGCGAGCTGGGTGTAACCCATTAAACAAGTGTGAGATGCACCCAGAAAAAGTGTAGGATGTTAGGGCTCCTTCTATACTTTGTATAACTAAGTATACTTTGAAATAAAAAATAGGCGAGAGTGAGCTTCGAATTTAGATTATATTCTGAATTTGTGCCTCAAGGTAGTACCTCCACAGAAGAGTTGAATTAAGAAATGGTTGAAATTTGACATATACGTTATTTAATACATAATCCAAACATCTGTGCAATTTGAATAAGTTTGACCACCCCAAACCTGAGATATTTACACTTAAAGTTGGCTTGGTTTACACGTAACAAATGCGTTATGATGGGCAAACAGAGCATCATTAATTCTACCGTCAAAACTAAAATTAAGAAATTGATAAAAAACGAGGATAAGCTACAGTAAGATATCACGAATAATGTGAAAAAAAATGAGAATGATTCACCATCTAGTTTCCAAGATATAACCATGAGAAGCCTTCACAATTTTGGTGCAAAGCCTGGCAAAGCCTGGAAAAAAAACAATTGGGGCAAAGCCTGGACAGTCCTGGCAAAAAGTTTACTGGCAATGGTCGATCAAAAACACAATACAAAATATATTTTACGGCAATAAGTGATATCCATCGTATTAGCTACTAGTACCGTGTCAATATTGCGTAGGTTTTAATTTTATTCATTACTAATTAAACCAATTATCAATCTTTTAAACATGAACATGGTATGTAAACTTTTGGTTGAGATTTTCGCAGAGGAACTACCTTAATGGGTTGGGTAAGGGCGGGGCTGAGACAGCCTGAAAAAGTGTTCAATTATTTAATGCGGCTTGGCAAAAAAGTAGACATTCAATCGATTTGCCGTTTCTAATTGCATTTGAGTGTACACTAAAAAATTTTTTAAAAGAATATTCTTCAAACATTATATATTGTAATGTTTAAAGAATAAATATGGCCGTGAGAGAGCGTCAAGCTGCGGATTGTTTTTTTTTCTGAGGTCCGGACACTGTACCTTATATCTCGTTTTCGGATGAACTGAAACAAACAAAAAACTCAGTTTTTCTCTTATTAATATATTTTTATGCTTAAGCCTTCAGGCCACAGTAACGAGTATTAAATCATGTGCGAATTTAACATTTTTTTCGTATGAAAAAGTGATCCGCTCATAAAATTAATTACATACCTATTTAGTGTGAATATCAAGCTGTTAGAAAAAATATATATATATATATATATTTTTGGATGTACAAAATGGTCGACTACTTTCTATTTTTCTTTCTATATTTTCTATATTTTCTTTCTATACTTTCTATACTTTCTATGTTTCTATATTTTCTTTTGTTATATTTTTTAGGCGCTCCGCGGCGTGATATTGAGCATCCACAATTTTTTACCAAAAAAAAACATAAATTCTCGCCAATCTACATTAGGATACCTAGAGAAATACGTACGGAATTGAAAAAAAATTGTTTTATTAAAAAATTGTAGGTTTTCGAACTTAAGAAATGAATTTTCAGTGAAAAATTTCGTTATAACTGCTCATAAACTGCTCATAAAATGAAAAGTTTTCGATTAATCAGAAATTCCGTGCGTACTTCTCTGCGAAATGCAATTTGGAACGTAACTTTTAAACTTGAAGTAAATCGAGTGAAAATTGTCGAAGTTATTTGTCACGCTAATTGGAAAAAAGCTGTTTCGAGATGTTTCGAGTAGTCGGCCATTTTGTACATAAAAAAATTCTAACAGCTTGATATTCATACTAAATAGATGTGTAATTAATTTTATGAGTAAATCACTTTTTCATACGGAAAAAAAAATTGTTAAATTCGCACATCATTTTACACTCGTAACTGTGGCCTAGGGCCTTAAGCATCAACGGCGCCATTCGATAACTTTCAAAAAAATTGGATGAAAGTTTCAAGTGAAGGGTCAGTTTTCAGTACAAATTTTTCTTAAAAACTCCGTAATGCAAATTTTGCACAAAATAAAAATGGCAAAACAAAAACGGCAAAATAAAAATGGCTATTAGGTGTAAAAGTATATGTGATAATAAAAGCTTGGTCTTGTCCTCTCAGATACTTGAGAAAGGTCTCATGGGGTACACCACTCCGAACTCTGACAATCGGACCCACAGTTCGACGCCCTCTTACGGCGATATTTATAACTATTTTTCAGTTATTTAGAATGTTTTTTAACTTTTTTTATTACTCAAATACAGCATAACATCGAAATTTGATAACAAATATAGATTTTCGAAACCACATCTAAAAATTCGATGCTTATGCTAAACCAAGTTTATTACTTGCGAGTCGTTTTCATCCGCGGAAAGTCAATTTCTTCCAGTTTCGTATACCCACAATTTGACTCAACATTCACAGGTAATCATGGAGGCCGTGAGTTTCGTTGGGGTCGACATAAACACGGCGTCCGTATCGTTGCTAAAGCGGGTCGCCGGTCTAGGTGAATCGAAAGCCAAGAACATGATCGAATGGCGAAAGTCATCGGGTCCGTTCCGAACGAGGAATGATCTGACGAAGGTGCCTCGTATCGGTAGCAAGACATTCGAGCAGTGTGCCGGTTTCATCAGAATAATGCCCGAAACGGCAGTCGGCACTGGACCGAAAGCGAAAAAGGACGCCCTCGATTATCTCGACCAAACGTGGATCCATCCGGAATCTTACGATATAGCGAGAGCCTTCGTTAAAGCAGCGAAATGCAATCCCGTTGATCTCGGCACGACATCCTTCATAGAGGGCGTCACGCTGTTCGCGAACCAGGGATACGACGTATTGGCGAAGAGATTCGACACGACCGTCGACACTATGCGGATAATAGTTGAAGGTTTGGCGATGAAAAAGGGCCAGGATATCAGAGCCGAAGCTGACGTATCGATGTTCCGCAAGTGTTTAACGAGTTTCGACGACTTGGAGGTTGGCACCGTGTTGACCGGTGTTGTGCGTAACAATACGCATTTCGGTGCCTTCGTCGACGTTGGCATAGAAAGAGCCGGCCTCATACACACGAGCCAGATGGGAGGAATGACCTTGAGCGTCGGTCAGAGAGTCGAGGCAAAAGTCCAAAGTGTCGAGAAACAGCGTGGTCGTCTTGGCCTCACTCTCGTCAAGTGTTTTTAAAGTTGTTGCCCAATACACTGACACCTTTGTAAATTATTGTGGACAATTTGGAGTGCAACATGTGCAAGCAACTACAGTACGATGTGCCACAATACTCTCGGGTACATAAGCGTGCCTTGTTTTTTGAATATTTTTTCATGTCATCTAGACTGGAATTGTAGGCTTAATAGGGACGTGCAGGTGCACGGAAATTATGAGAAAAATGGATTGAGAGGCGTCCAAAGGCATTGAGACACCGCGTGTTAACGTAATTTTAGGAACAATTTCTTAGTCTTCGTACTAATGACTCTTTGCCGCCGTTTACGATTGTACGTCGACTTTTTTCTTTTTACATATTTGATAAACGAGTAATAATTATTGTGGATTGCAACCAGATACTCGCTAAGTTCCTATCAGTTGATTTATGGTTGATAGTAATCTGTAGAATTATCTACAAAACCGTTACGCTATTCGTAATCATGACTTTATTAAGCATTATATGGTTACCCCAGTGTTACCTGCTTAATACTTTCTTTAACACGATTCGGATTATTTGTATGGGAGAAATTATTCGTTCTTCGGTATTTCGAAATAAATCATTCGGATTTTGTGTACCATCTGTTAGACGAGCAATTGGGTTATAAAATGATTTTTTGTTTTCATTGTAAAGATCATGGGCGGTTTCTAAAACAAAGTATTTTTCTTTTTTTTCAACAATTAACAACGAAATAGCACTGAAATGGTTCTGTTCGGCTCGGCACGCACGCCGAGAGCATCCGAAGTTACCCGAGCGCTCTGTGACGTCACCATTCGGAAGCCGGTGTACGAACTATTCGTGTAATACGAGTATTCTGTCAACGATGGCAACAACAAAATCGTATAAGGCTTGTTTTATTCCTCTCTGTATAAATACGACGAAAAGTGCCTCTAGTGAGGTATTTCTGAATGTGCCACAAGACGTAAAACCACGAAATCTGTAGTCGATGCAGCACGACGTGTCAACCCGAAATCATTGTCCACTTATCTTTGCTGTGAAGACCACTTGGATGAAAATGTAAACGTGTTGAAAACATAAACCGTAGTGAATTTTTTTTTTTTTCAAAATGCGTCTCTCAATATGCTTATGATACGTAGCGACAATAACTGACATCCCATCAAGCCTCTCCTAACCTGAAAATCCACAGACGGCAAATTACCCGAATTTGCTTCGACAAATCCATTTTCCCACATCGTTGCACGAAAATGAAAGTAGTTTTCGGCTCTTTCAGAATGCTCGAGATGTTTTCAGATGTAAAATGACACCCAATTTCAGATTTGTGTAGACTCGCGTGTAAGCCGTATACATAGCCTATTCGGTTGCGTTCGAACGGTAACGTCACAAGCAGCGCCAATAGCATGGCATTTCGCACCAACATCTACAATTTGAATTATCGTGATATAAAAACGATTAATACTTTTCTTAAGAATTATTTCGAAGAAAAACCCTTCCGACATTCTATTTTATTATCACCAAAGATCAATTTTTTTTAAAATCGAACATTTTTTTGACAGCTCATTACTTGGAAGAATATCCAAGATATTATGAGGAGCTCCCTGATTAGTAGCATGCAGCTTCATTTTATTATATACTACAGATGATGCATGCAGGCGTGCGTTAAAAAAATGAAGCAGCTTATTGGCTATTTAAGCTCAATAAATAAAAAATCATGCTAAATATCTCGGCTTTGGATAAAGCCGAGATACTTAGCATGATTTTTTATGGAAAAGGAATCATGATTGTTCTTCTATTCAGTTTAATTCGTACTTCGCGATTAAGTGAATATAGGAACAAAAAGCATAGGTTGTTTTGGCGATTAAAGCTGTAGGAGGCCTATTCTGTAACTCGTTATAACTCGGTAACGACAGTTTTCGTTATCGTTAGCTTGCGACAGCCAATTGCATGCACGTTCCAAGACAAAAGGGGGCCTCTTATTGGCTATCGCTAGCTAACGATAACGAAAACTGTCGTTACCGAGATATAACGAGTTACAGAATAGGCCTACAGCACCGCGATTCTGTAACTCGTTATAACTCGGTAACGACAGTTTTCGTTATCGTTAGCTAACGACAGCCAATAAGAGGGTCCCTTTCGTCTTGGAACTTGCATGCAATTGGCTGTCGCAAGCGAACGATAACGAAAACTGTCGTTACCGAGATATAACGAGTTACAGAATAGGCCTACAGTGGTCGCTAGAGTCGGTTTACGACAATACGGCGCGGGGCGAGCAACCCAGGTAGCAATTTTCAAAAAGTTGTCCAAAAGTCGGCTAAAAGGATGCCAAATGTCCGCCCGGAAGTTATCTTAAAGTCAGCAATCATCCAAAAAGATAACTGTTGGACACATGATAACTTATAGGTAACTTTCAAGCGGACATTTGGTACCCATTTGGACAACTAATAGACAACTATTTTGAAATTGCTACCTGGGAAGATTATCGGACGGGATAGTCGACTGCAGTACCGCGCTTCTGTCTGCCTTTGTTCCACTCGCATATTCATGTTCTTCATTGTTATTAGATACCCGAAATTTTTCCTTTTTGAAATGAATCTATGAAATGACTGATGGGTCAAATAATTCAAGGACAATAATTATATTGTTGCTATTCATACTTTATATATATATATATATATATTCCCTTTTCTTTTTGGTTGTCGCTGACTAACGATGACGAAAACTGTTGCTACCGAGTTATGGCCTCTGTACACTTGCGCGCGATTTGCGATGGGCGATGAGCGATATCCAATGGGAGCTCAGGTATTCCGGAAACGCCCTAGGAGAGTGAAGCTCCCATTGGATATCGCTCATCGCGTGCGGTGTGCAGAAGCCATTACAGATCCTCGCTAAGCTTTATCCAAACGCGCCACAAGCGCGATCTGCGCGCGCAACATTTTCAAGATAGAGTGGGTAAATTTGGTGCAAAGAGCAGAGATTAGTAGGGAGATGTACAACGCTCCCCTTTTCGGCGTGCCTCAAAAAGGGCGCTAAATCGCGGCGGCGAGTTCGGGAATATGATTTTGTGTGCATCGCCTCTGTCGAGGTTGCAGATTCCTTGTAGCCGCGCGAGTCGTGAGCACCGCTCAAGTCGATATCGCAGTCAGCGTGCACACGAATGGGTAGCTCGGTGGGGGAAAAGTCTCTGCCCCTCGCTCACTCGACAGGCGAACGGAGCGAGGTTTTCCGTCCGATCGAGCTCGACATATGTGTGGCCGTACTGCGGATTGGAATATGCATTAAATGAATTTCAAAGAGAAAAACATGTATCGAGAAAATTGTTTTCTCTCGGTTGGCCGTTTATGCCGAGAATGCGGGTTAAAAAAAAATTAACGACGAACCGCGTTGAAAAATAAAACGCCGAAACGACCGTGGAAGGTTCAAAAAGAAATCTTGAGCCTTTGCCGCGGTCGTTACGGCGTTTTTTTTTCAACAGTAAACATTATGAATATGGGTGTATCATAAATGTTTTTCTATCCTCAATGAGCGTCGTGGCTCAGTTGGCAGCGTGACGGATTGACGATGCTTGCGGTCCAGGTTCGATCCCTGGTTAATCGACTTTTTTAATCTATTTTTTTTAACAAAAAAAATTTTGAACTGACTCTCGCTTTCGCGAGAGTAAGTTCGAAATTTTTTGAATATAAAATGGAGAAAAAAATTAGTTCGTAATTAGTTCGTAAGAGAGTAAGTAAGAGAGTAAGAGAGTAATGCCTGGACATGCGAACTTACTCTCGCATGTCCAGGCATTATTTATGATATTTAATTCATATACGTTTAATTTTAAAAAAGACATTGGCTACCGGGGATCGAACCCGCATCTTCTGCACTCAGAGCTCGCAGGCTGATATATCAACCGTGAGGCTCTTGTGACTGCAAACCTATCTTACGCATGCACACTTATCCAACCTTAAAAAAAAATTCGCTGCATACCATTTGCATATTGTTTTTATGACCCCAAAGTATTATTGAAGACAAATGAAAACGATTTTTCCAAATTCCTGGAGTGGGATAATCCCTTAAAGAAAAGAAATTGATTTTTTGATCGTTGTAAATGTATATCCCCTCTTAAAGACTTTAAGGCGTCTAGCCACCTTGGCCGATCGAAAAAGGGGTATATAAAAAACGAGGCTTTTACATGATTTTACATGATTTCAATGCTTATTTAGCAATTGATTCTCTGCGTTATTAATGTATACAAAAAAATGTATCGCGCACTCTGATCGCTTTTTTTTTAGTTTATACGTTAATTTAAATACAATAATCAATCTAAATTACAACTTATTTATCTTATACAAAATCTTTTACGCTTTTCTGACACCCGTCCTTATGCCGAATAAATTATAATTCATAAAAGTAAGCGGAAATATATTTATATTCGTATTATTATATTAATTCTCATACTTTCATCAAGCGATAAAGCATTATCCCCAAAAACAAGCCATCCGGCCGCGAATTGTAAGTACCAGAAAGTGCACATATTCTACAAGCGATGAGATGGTCCCGTTGGTAGCGTTCCTGACTTCGGTCCGCAGGGGCCCGTAGTGCAAATTTTTCATAATTTATCATATTTTAGTCATATCTGAGATTTTCCGAGAAAAAACGATTTAAAACAGATTCAAGTACTGGTCTATTTCCCAAAAACACATTTTTTTTACTTAAAATTCATGATTTCTCATTTTTTTTCCCGGTAATTTCTCTTTTTCCTTTGACCTGAGTGAACGGCTGCGGAGATATTCGAAGAAAAGTTAAAGATGAAAAGAAATGAGATTTTCGTTAAAAAACTTGTTATTATTATTATTTTTTTGCGGAAGTTTCCCTTTTCCTATTACCTGAGTGAACGGCTGCGGAGATATACAGAGAAAATTTAAAGATGAAAAAAAAAATGAGATTTTCGTAAAAAAAACTTGATAATATTTTTTTTTCCGGAACTTTTTCTTTTTCCTATTGAGTGAACGGCTGCGGAGATATTCGGAGAAAAGTTGTAGATGAAAAAAAAAAGAGTTTCGTAAAAAAACTTATTACATTTTTTATCCCTCATAATTCTGAGAAATAATGAATTTCCGAAATTTTTGAAAACATTATTTTCCTTAAGGGGTAACACCACTGTAACGGCCTGCCACGAAGCGATTTAGACAAATAATACTTGGGGTAATTATTAAGCATATATTGAAGTATAATGCAAAACATTTTTTGGGAAAATATTACAAAATGGCGACACTGCAGCAAATTCTTCCGAGGCATGTTGAACTTAAGGTGCTCTACGGCACGCAGTATAACTTGTGCCAATTTTATTCTGGACAAAATAATTTTTTTCAAATTAAATCTAGATGAGTGTAGCTAGTGAACCACGTAGGGGATTTTAGAAATAATGATTTTTGAGTAATTGCCGAGTATTTGACTAAAAATGTTCAATTTTTTTTAAGACAGTTATTTTTTAATAAACATTGTTTAAATTAACTTATCGAAAAGCCCCTACGGGGTTCAGTAGCTACACTCATGTAGACTTAATAAAACAAAATTCTTCTTTTTAGATTAAAATTGGCACAGTTATACTGCGTGCCGCAGAGGTTCGACATGCTTCGGAAGAATTGCTGCAGTGTCGCCATTTTGTAATATTTTCGGATAAAAATGTATAGCCATATACTTAAATATATGCTCAATAAATACCGCAAGTATTATTTGCTTATCACATTTTCTTCCGCCAAAAAAATATTAAAAAATGCGCTTCCTGTAAGGTCCTTACAGTGGTATTACCCCTTAAAGTCTTCATATAATTTCCAAGATTTTCCCGTGATCGTGATTAAAATGATGAAATATTCGGAAAAATTCGAAAACAATTCGGAGAAACTCGGATGTTTGCGTAAAAATAAATGTCCGCCAAACTCTGAATTCTTCTTATTTGTTCCAATTCATAGAAAAAATCGGAAAAATTTTCCGGAAAAAATCGGAGTTTTTCGGAAAAAGATTTGCACTAGGAGCGCGGGATCGTACCCCGCGCTCAGTGCTTTTTTTAAAATTATTATTATTATTAATTCTTATTTGATTGGTTATTTTTATTAGTAATCGTTATTATTTTAATTAGTTATCTTTTAGTGTCGAAAAATGTATCGCTCCCTTTGACCGCTTATTTGATCAGTTTGTACGTTAATTTAAATACAATAATAAATCTAAATTACAACTTATTTATCTTCTAAAAAATTGTTTGCGCTTTACTCACACCCGTCCCTATGCCAAATAAATTGTAATTCATAAAAGTAAACGGAAATATATTTATATTCATATTATTATATTCATTCTCATTTACTTTCATCAAGCGATAAAGCATTATGATAATGCAGTATGATAAAGCATTATGATAAAGCATTATGATAATGCATTATGATAATGCATTATGATAATGCATTATGATAAAGCATTATGATAATGCTTTATCGCTTGATGAAAGTATATGAGAATGAATATAATAATACGAATATAAATATATTTCCCCTAACTTTTATGAATTACAATTTATTTGGCATAGGGACGGGTGTGAGTAAAGCGCAAACAATTTTTTAGAAGATAAATAAGTTGTAATTTAGATTTATTATTGTATTTAAATTAACATACAAACTAATAAAATAAGCGGTCAGAGTGCGCGATAAATTTTTCGACACTAAAAGATAACTAATTAAAATAATAATAATAACTAATAAAAATAACTAATCAAATAAGAATTAATAGTAATAATAATTTTTAAAAAAGCACCGAGCGCGGGGAACGATCCCGCGCCCTTAGTGCAAATATTTTCCGAAAAACTCCGATTTTTTCCGAAAAATTTTTCAGATTTTTTCCGAATTTTTCCATGAATTGGAACAAATATGAAGAATTCGAAGTTTTGCGGACAATTATTTTTACGCAAACATCCGAGTTTCTGCGAATTTCTCCAAATATTTCATCATTTTAATTACGATCACGGGAAAATCTCGGAAATTATATGAAGACTTTAAGGGGTAACACCACTGTAACGACCTTACAAGAAGCGGATTTTTTTTTTTTTTTGGCGGAAGAAAATGTGATAAATGAATAATACTTGCGGTATTTATTAATCATATATGTAAGTATATTGCTAGAAATTTTTATCCGAAAATATTACAAAATGGCGACACTGCAGCAATTCTTCCGAAGCATGTCGAACCTCTGCGGCACGCAGAGGTTCGACATGCCAATATATAATAACTGTGCCAATTTTAATCTAAAAAAAAGAATTTTGCTTTATTAAGTCTAAATGAACATTTTTATTCAAATACTCGGCAATTATTCAAAAATCAATATTTCTAAAATCCCCTACGTGGTTCACTAGCTACACTCATCTAGATTTTATTTACAAAATTATTTTGTCCAGGTTAAAATTGGCACAAGTTATACTACGTGCCGCAGAGCACCATAAGTTCAACATGCCTCGGAAGAATTTTGTGCAGTGTCGCCACTTTGTAATATTTTCCCATAAAATTTTTTCGCTATACTTCAATATATGCTTAATAATTACCCCAAGTACTATTTGTCTAAAACGCTTCGTGGCAGGCCGTTACAGTGGTTTACCACTTAAGGAAAAGAATGTTTGCAAAAATTTCGGAAGTTCATTATTTCTCAGAATTATGAGTCATAAAAAAATGTAATAAGTTTTTTTTACGAAAATCTCATTTTTTTCATCTATAACTTTTCTCCGAATATCTCCCGCAGCCGTTCACTCAGGTCATAGGAAAAAGAGAAATTTCCGGGAAAAAAATGAGAAATTATGAATTTTCAGTAAAAAAAAATGTGTTTTTGGAAAATAGACCAGTACTTGAATCTGTTTTAATTCATTTTTTCTGCGAAAATCTCAAATATGACTAAAATATGAGAAATTAGGAAAAATTTGGAGAAAAATTTGCACTGAGGCCCCTGCGGACCGAAGCTAGGAACGCTACCAACGGGACCATCTCACCGTTGTACAAAATATATGGATGATTGGTTTGTTTTTGGGGATAATGCTTTATCGCTTGATGAAAGTATGAGAATTAATATAATAATACGAATATAAATATATTTCCGCTTACTTTTATAAATTATAATTTATTTGGCATGAGGACGGGTGTGAGTAAAGCGTAAACAATTTTATATAAGATAAATAAGTTGTTATTTAGATTTATTATTATATTTAAATTAACGTATAAACTAAAAAAATAAGCGATCAGAGTGCGCGATACATTTTTTTGTATACATTAATAACGCAGAGAATCAAGAGCTAAATAAGCATTGAAATCATCTAAAAGCCTCGCGCGTGCCGTCGGATGACGTCACGCGCGAGTCGTGCTCAGATTGCTTTTTCCCTCGAAGCCTTCGTTTCGGCTTGGCCGCACATGAACGTGCTCAGCGTCCATGTATTGGTGTAGCTGCCGAAGGCGCGGTCGGGACACTTCGACCGTGCTCGGCTCTTTCCGAAGTGTCCGAGCGTCGCTCGCTCACGGACACGCGCTACTATGATTGTGTGATGGGCGCGTAAGTGACTAGAGAGGGGGTAACTTTTACGCGCGATCTGGCTGCCTGCCTCGCTCCGTTCGCCTGTGAGTGAGCGAGGGGCAGAGACTTTTCCCGCACCGACCTACCCATTCGTGTATCCCAGTTAACCAAGCGTACCATTAGTACAGCGTACCGCAAATGTGGAGTACGCCGTACCCTACAGTACCGATAATGTACGGCTACGGGATACTAGCGTACTCGTACCTCCACGGTATCGCTACCGTGGAGTTACACCGTACTGCAGTCTACGGTGGCTCCACGGTGGCGATACTGTACCGGTACTGTACTAGTATATTGGCGGTACAGCGTACCGTACGGCGTACCGGTAATGTACCAGTGCCGTACGCACGTACGAGGTGGCAACAGTACCGGTACGGCGTACTCCACATGAGGGGTACATTTACGGTACATGGTTAGCTGGGACCCAGCTAACCTCGTGCCGTAAATGTACCCCTCATGTGGAGTGCGCCGTACCGGTACTGTTGCCACCTCGTACGTGCGTACGGCACTGGTACATTACCGGTACGCCGTACGGTACGCTGTATCGCCAATGTACTAGTACTGTACCGGTACAGTGTCGCTACAGTGGAGCCACCGTAGACTGCAGTACGGTGTAACTCCACGGTAGCGATACCGTGGAGGTACGAGTACGCTGGTATCCCGTAGCCGTACATTATCGGTACTGTAGGGTACGGCGTACTCCACATTCGCGGTACGCTGTACTAATGGTACGCTTGGTTAACTGGGGATACGCTGACTGCGATATCGGCTTGAGCGGTGCTCACGACTCGCGCGGCTACAAGGGAATCTGCAACCTCGACAGAGGCGATGCACACAAAATCATATTCCCGAACTGGCCGCCGCGATTTAGCGCCCTTTCTGAGGCACGCCGGAAAGGGGAGCGTTGTACATCTCCCTACTAATCTCTGCAAAGAGACTTTGTTCTCTCGATTCTCCGTCGTTCTTGTGTTGATTACCGGCAACGAGTGGTAATCCCTCGTCCTTCTTGTGACGTACCGCGGATCCAAGTATACCCATCGAGCCGCGACTGAAAGCGGGGAATTCCCGAACGTGTGCGAGTTCTCAAACGATACGTTGCTTTGATGGAGAGAGTTCATGCGAGACCAAACGAACGCGTAATTTGTCGCATTCGCCGTCGTGATACTGAATCTTTTCAACAATCAGTGAGGTAAACGCGAAAATGGGAGCAGATAACTCAAAAACTCACGAAAGTGAGCTGGCAGAGTCGGAAGCGAGAGAAATAGCTACACAAGAAAGATTAAGAGCCCTGGAACAGCAGAATGCGGAATTGCTAGAAGCTCAACGCTTGGAACGATACCATCGCCAACAAAAAGCTCAAGAAGAGGCAAGATTGAAGCAAGCGAGAGCGGATTGGCAACGTGAAGAGCTTATTCGACTGCAAGATGAGACACTGCGATTACAAGAAGAGAAGCTGCGATTATTACTCGAACAACAAGCTCAAGCACAACATTTCGTTCAACAACACCAGTGGCAACAACAGGCGCAACAAGCGCCACCATCTACATCAAGTACCAGTAAGTCTGGGGTCAGCCCCGCCGAATCGACCTCTAATGAACAAACAAAAAGTCGGAGTACTTCAGTCCAAAAGGCACCGTTAAAGGTTGAGCTTGTAGAGTGGGATGATACCGATTATATTCGAGAGATGCACGGTATAAGCTCATACGTTGCGGAGAATTTAACCTTACTTTTCAAGGAAAAAAAGACGATACCGTTCATAGCGCGTTACAGGAAGGATATCACACTGGGAATGGACGTGGATCAATTGCGCAATATCAAAACCACTTACGAGAGAAGCGTCCTTATAAAGCAAAAAGCAAATGTTTTGATGGAGGAAATCTGCAAACAGGGACAATGGGCGGCCAAATTTTGTTCCCTTGTACACAAAACGAAATCATTGAACGAGCTGGAGTGGATGCAGTCGATATTCCAGGTCTCCACTTCATTGCCGCTCAAGGAAGCTCGACAGAACGGCCTAGATACACCCGCTGAGGCCATTATTCGGGGCGAGACGATCGACCCGTTGCACTTCTATGTAAAACAAGGAACAAACGGCCTCAACTCTGAACGAGAGGTAACAGACGGTATAGTCTGCATTCTCGCTGACATGATATATAAGAATAAGAACACATACGAGAAAATGAAAACGCTGATAACGAAACGTCGCGCGAATATTCTGGTCACCAAGGCCAATGGAATGGCGAATGACAATAAGGACTTGAAGACGAAAAATCAAAATGACGTGTCCAAATACGACGCTTACAAAAAATTTTCATCGCTGGAGGCATTTCTCACGCCTCATCAGATCTGGGAAATAATTCGTGGCGAGGAACTGGAAATTCTCAGAGTTCGCGTCGACCTTCCCGCTGCGTTTGAGACAGAATTCAAGGAGTATTGTGCAAGAGAGTACGAAGATGCATCTCGTACTTCCGATGTGCACGAAACTCTTTTAGCCGCTGCTTACGACTATGTTTGGGAAGAATCGATCAAAGGGTCTATCGGTAAACAGATCATGTACGAACTTAAGGACAGAGCGGTAGTCGCTTCGATGACTGACTTCGTAGAAGACGCGAGGGCACTTTTTCTCACCCCACCGGTCAAAGGAGCGATCGTTATTGGTATCCATCCCGGAGTTTCCAATGGCTGCACATTAGCTGTCGTATCGGAGATGGGCGAGGTGCTCGAGACGGAGACGATTTATCCTCACAACACGGATAATCCTAGAGGAACAACTGAAGCTGAACGTATCCTAGCTGGCATGATTCTTTTGCACAAGTGCTCTTTTTTGGCCCTTGGCAATGGTACAGGTTACGAAGAGACCGCAACGTTTTTGAGCGAACTTCTAAAAAAGCCGGCATTCGAACTACTCAACATCGGGTACAGGATTGTTGACGAGACAGCGGTTTCATTCTACAGCAAAAGCAAAGAGGCGTCAACAGAATTCCCGAATCTTGACACCAACTTCATATCCGCAATCTCTATAGCCAGAAGATTACAGGATCCTATGGCTGAACTTGTCAAAATTGAACCCACCCGGCTCTGCAATTCGATCCGCCAGCATGATATCCCTGTACAACAATTAATCGGGAAATTGAACGAAGTACGTATCTATTAATACGATAAACATTAACGGGAGGGTAGGGGTTTCAGCGTGAAAAATTCAAACACTTTTTTGCGAATTTTTTTCATCTATATGGATAGAGTAAATTTATTGAAACCTACATTCTTAAGTGTCATTTCAAGAACATTCCGCGAAATTTGTACGCAAAAATATCCACAAACAAGCCGGTGACAAAGCTTTTCCAAGAACCTCTTTGGGAAAACACGATTTGCGGTGTTCACTGTATCTCAGCTAGAAATTATCTGAAATCAAGTACCATTAAAATTTAGTCGAAGTAACATCAAATCCTCCCCCCAACGGTCTTTGATAATTTTATTTTTCATATCTACATTTTTGGTGGTCATGTAAAGTGAAGTGCTATTTTTCACGAAAAATTCCGCCATTTTGGGGGTGGAAAAACCCCCCAATGTAAAAAAAAATCTCAAACTAACCGTTGGGGGGAGGTATTTTATATGTAGAAAGTGTGTACCAAGTTTGAAATAAATCGGTCATGTAGTTTTCAAATGGCAGTGAACACGGACTTTGAAAAAGTGGTTTCGAGAAAACCGCGGCAGCGGCTTGTTTGTGGATATTTTTGCGTACAAATTTCACGGTATGTTCTTGAAATGACACTTAACAATGTACAAAAGGTTTCAATAAATTTACTCTATTCATATAGATGAAAAAAATCGCAAAAAAGTGTTTTTTTGTCACGCTGAAACTCGTACCCTCCCCTTCATAACCATAGTATCTCTTTTATTCTCATTTTCTTTTTAATTTCACGAGGACAATATTATTGTTGATCAACGACATGCATCACTACAAAAATTCTTTGTAACTTTGATAAATTTGTGATTGTTTTGTATGTTTTCACTGCTGAAAATTTATAGGCATTGGCACTTTGGGGTGGAGTAAATTATTGGCCGTTCTGTTGTTTGGGTCCACACGGTGATATGTGTCCCATATGATTTTAAAGCACAATTTCCCTTCTCCCTCTCAATCACACTTGTACGTATAACTGTTGAATCATTGCAGGTAATCATAGACGTCGTGAGTTTTGTCGGGGTGGACATAAACACAGCACCGGTCTCGCTACTCCGAAAAGTCGCTGGTTTGAACGAATCGAAAGCGAAGAATATAATCGAATGGAGAAAGTCGTCGGGTCCATTCAGAACGAGAAACGATTTAATGAAGGTACGAGGTATCTGCGACAAGACGTTCGAACAATGCGCTGGTTTCATCAGAATCATACCGGAGACGGTTGTCCATATCCACAAAGGCATCTCGGAGGATTCTCTTAATAATCTGGATCGAACGTCCATTCATCCGGAATCTTACGATATCGCGAGAGCTTTCCTGACTGCCGCTAAGTGTGATCTTCGTCAGTTTGGCACAAAAGCATTTATCTTTAGCGTGAAACTTTTCGCAAATCAGGGATACAGCGCGTTGGCCAAAAAACTTAACACCACCGTTGAGACAATGAAGACGATAGTAGACGGTTTGTTGATGGAAAAGAGCTGTGACATTAGGGGAAAGCCCGACGTATCTGAGTCTTGTGAAAGCTTCAGCAGCTTTGAAGGGTTGAGGATTGGTGACGTTTTAAAAGGCGTTGTCCGATCCAAAGCGCCTTTCGGTCTTTTTGTCGACGTTGGGTTGGGACGGGATGCTTTGTTACACCAAAGTAAGACGGGAGGTGTTACCTTAGATATTGGTCAGAGAATTGAAGTAAAAGTTAATCATGTTGAGATAAAACGTGGTCGCATTGGTCTCACATACGTCAAGTGCCTGTAAAATTTGCCAGAGAAATCTGGGGTACCGCTGCAGAATATACATACATGAGAATGCGTGGGTGTATGCATGGTGCTCGGAGCATAAGATCGACATATCTAGATGACCATGTTGGAATCGTCCTTTGTTATTGTGACAAAATGATGGACAGGGGGCATTGATACAATTATCAGTTTAGGTCGAATTGATCAGATAAAATTTCACATAAGAAACTTCGCCACTAGAGTGCCTTACCGTTGGAACGTTTGTTGCTTTCTAATGTTTATAGACATGTCGGTGTAACGCTGGCTGTACGATGAGTTACATTCAAACAATACGTGTATTGTGCCAAATAATTCACTTTAGCAGCCGCAGAAGGCGGGAGTCGGTGATCATAGATTTATTTTTTGTGGCTCTTTTCTAAGCTGGCGTAAAGTTTATATTCGTCTTATGGGATTATTAATTACAAGTTCTACGAGAGGATCTTGCGTATTTAAGACAACGTGCCTTCCTCCTATGGTGGCTAATAATGTACCATCAGTATAATTAAATGTGATGTAACGTGATTGGTATATTTTTGTAACTGTTGTCATTATTATGAGGCAACTTTATGAATGAGCTATCAAGAATGACATTTTATAAAGATTTTTAAATGATCGTTGATGTTTGGACCAATGACGAAATTCATGGCTAAACAATTAGTTGGCTATTCGGCGCTTTTGCTACGTGATCAATTTTGAATGCGCAACTCAAAAATGCACAAACATTTGTAAGGTCACTTACGGCCTTAGGCCACAGTAACGGGTATAAACTCATGTGCGATTTTAACAATTTTCTTGCGTATTAAAAAGTGATTCACTCAGAATATTAATTACACATCTATTTAGTACGAATATCAAGCTGTTAGAAGATATATATATTGTTTTTCGATGTACAAAATGGCCGACTATTCGAAACTTCTCGAAACAGCGTTTTTCCAATTGGCGTGACAAATAACTTCAACAATTTTCACTCGATTTACTTCAAATTTAAAAGTTATGTTCCTAATTGCATTTCGCATAGAAGTACGTACGGAATTTCTGATTAATCGAAAACTTTTCATTTTATGAGCAGGTTATGAGCAGTTATAACCAAATTTTTCACTGAAAATTCATCTCTTAAGGAGGTTGGAGCAATTCAGTTGAGTCAAATGACGGTTTATTCTTCTATTTTTTTCAATGAACCTCGAAAAAATGCACACGAGGTACAGATTTATTCTATATATGCTAATTTTTTAAAATATATAATTAAAGGGCAAAATCATGCATTTTAACATTTTTATTACGTAAAGTAAAAAAACTTTTGTGTTACTACCAACTTAAAAAAGCATAACATTATCGATGATTATTATGAAAAAAACTACGACAACGAATGTTTTATACAATTCACAATGAAATTTTGAGTAATTCATAATTATGTCTATTCGTATTTACGTCACGAGATTATTGGCCCATGGTTTACGATGGGCAAGATGAGGATTTTTTTTATCTAAATGTTCACAAAGGTTCAGTTTGCGTTAGTCCGTTGTTAGAAATGGTTTATCTTGGTGCTAAATAACAATAAAAACTACATAACCTTTAGGATGAAAGTCTCGCCCATCTAACCGCACGTTAAATTACGTACATTAAACTATTTTTTATCTCTGGTGTGTGGTGGTGAAAAAAGTTTAAAAAATTCGTAAAGACTCAGTATAGTGTAAACGATTACATGTATTTTTTTATTAAATTTAACCTTGGATTGTGGCTAACGCTCCAACCTGCTTAAGTTCAAATACGTACAACTTTTGAATAAAACAATATTTTTTTAATTCGGTACGCACTTCTCTAGGTATTCTAATGTAGATTGACGAGAATTTTTTATTCTTGTTCTAGGCCAAAAATTGTGAATGCTAAATGTCATGCCGCGGAGCGCCGGAAAAAAAATAATAGAATATATTAATAGTCGGCCATTTTGTACATCGAAAAAAAAGAATTCTAACAGCTTGATATTCATACTAAATAGATGTGTAATAAATTTTACAAGCGAATCACTTTTTCATACGAAAAAAATTGGCACATGATTTTATACCCGTTACTGTGGCCTAACCCCTTAATCATACCGCTATCCTTATTTTTATGATGTTCTTGCGAAACGGCAAAAAATTGTCTAATCAAGGCATTAACTATTATATCTGCGAAGAGTAACTAATATTTGTACGTATACCGTTATTATCTAAAATAACGTTTTAGACGAAAAAAAATCGACTTTGAAATATCTAAGAAACCGCGCCGCCATTAGTACAGGAGAGATAACCCTCTGGAAAATTTAACGTTATCTTTTAACGGTATGTACAGGGTCAACATAAACTCACAAATTTTCGAATAGATTAATGATTTTTCGCCCGGAATGTTACGATATGGCCAGACGCTTCGTAAAAGCTGCGCAATATGATGTTGATCGAAGCACGAGAAACTTCATTGAAAGTATGAATTATTTCATAGAGGGCGTCACGTTGTTCGTGAATCAAAGATACGATGTCCGGCCTGATGGGACGACAGTCCTAAGGCCTGCGCGCCTGTTTTATCAATAATAATAAAAAAAAAAGATACGATGTATTAGCGAAAAGATTCAACACGACGCACAAAACGATGAAGATTTTTGAAGGGTTGTCGATGACAAAGGGCCAGGATATCAGATTCGAAGCTAACGTATTGATGTTCCGCAAGTGTTCAACGAGTTTCGACGAGTTGGATACGACAGTGCCTTCGTCTTGATATTTCGTGGTGCTTAATATTTTCATTATCAAGATACAGATTATTTGTATTGGAGAAATTGCTCCTTTTTCTTCGGTGTTTTGAAAAAAAATCTTCGGGATTTCGTATACCATCTGTGTGATGAGCGAGCTATGATTTTTAACGAAAAATAGTTTGAACATGACGTTTTCACTTTGATAGAATCTTAATAGACGTTTTTCTTTTGATAACAGAATAACTGAACGTATAAGAGAAATCGAGGGATTCGTATACGATACTTGGAAGAATTTTGAAGGTAGTACGAATGGGTACTTCATTATGAGGTTGCTGCTTCATTTTTTACATGCTAACGATAATGCACGATGGCATGTGTGTTAGAAATGAAGCAGGTTACCAGCCATTCGTACTTAATACATAAATCTAAAGCCGGGAGATTCAGCATGGTTTTCCATGAAAAAGGCGTCATGATTGTTCTATTCAGTTCAATTCGTACTTCGCGACTACATGAATATCAACTCCGTGCGTAACACTAGCGCCGAGTAGCGTTCGTATTTTTGTCAGCTCCGTCAAAGGATCTGTGGTTATAGTATTGTGATAAATTACAAAAATTAGAATTGTACCGCAATTGAGGTTAATTCGTTTGCATTAAATCAATTCGTTCGGCCGAAGACAGAAGTGTTTCTTTTCAGTGAGGTAAAAAAAGTAAGTAAAATTTCCTTTAAATGTATGTTTTCGTTTGTTTCTAATTTCGTTATACGACGAGAAAAATGAAGGAATATAATTGCTTTTATCGAAACTCAACAAACATCTATTGCTGCTGCACCACTAATAATAAATAAAATTTTGATTTCAGACTGAAATGAGGATAATTTCAAAGATCAACTTCGAGAGTATAACTCATAATATTAATATCCAACCTCAAATTCAATGTAAGGGAAAACTGTTGGTATCTGCTGAACAGGTCGGGGACGTAGAAGAGTTCATGACAATACATGACCAAAGTTTAATCATTCAAACTCGTGTCGTGAGGCAAACCTCGTTTTGCTTCTATGCAGCTATTCGTTTGTTGCCTTGTTCTAACTTCCAATTTGCCATAGAGAATCGATATAATTTGCATTTACTATACACTCGGTCTTCCTATACCTTCCGGTATTTTTACAATTTATTACACAGCAACTGCCGTGGCCCATTTTTAAGAAGACAATATTTTTAATTCGATTGCAAAAATCTCGTACCCCGCCCATACAGATTTGACAGATAAATAGCCAAGTTTCTGGCAACTTTTGTCCACTGCGGGCCATAATGGCCTCTGCACACTACGCGCGATGAGCGATATCCAATGGGAGCTTTACCCTCCTAGGGCGTTTCCGGAATACCTGAGCTCCCATTGGATATCGCTCATCGCGCGCAGTGTGCAGAGGCCATTACAAATATAGTGAACTTTACAAGTCGACGACGTTGATAAAAAAATGAAAAAAACTTCATCCATGCGCGCCAAAAAACGCGATCTGTGCGCGCAACATTTGCGAGATGGAGTGGCTTACTTTGGTGCACATATTTTCCGCTCTCTACTCTCTGTCGTTCTTGTACCGATTACCGGTAACGAATGATAAACCCCCGTCTGCTTATCTGTGACCTCTGTGACGTACCGTGGTTTCCACGCATACTTATCGAGCAATGACTGAAAACGGGGAATTCCGGGATGTGTGCCAGTTCTCAATTAAATGTACGTTGCTTTGATCGGGAGAGTTTGATCGAGATCGAACGAATGTGGTTAGTCGCGCTCGTGGTCGTGATATTGGAATTTTTCAATAATCAGCGAGGTAATCGCAAAAATGGGCGCAGATAACTCAAAAACTCAGAAAAGCGAGCTGGCAAGGACGCAAGCGAGGGAAATAGCCACACGACTGACATTAAGAGTCCTGGAAAAGCAGAATGCGGAATTGCTAGAAGCTCAACGCTTGGAGCGATACCATCGCGAACAAAAGGCTCAAGAAGAGGCAAAATTGAAGCATGCGAGGAAAATAGCTACACGGCAAAAATTGGAAGCTCTGGAAAAGCAGAATGCGGAATTGCTAGAAGCTCAACGCTTGGAACGATACCATCGCGAACAAAAGGCTCAAGAAGAGGAAAAATTGAAGCAAGCGAGGGAAATAGCTACACGACAAAAATTAAAAGCTCTGGAAAAGCAGAATGCGGAATTGCTAGAAGCTCAACGCTTGGAAAAATTTCATCGCGAACAAAGAGCCCACGAAGAGGCAAAATTGAAGCAAGCGTGGGCAGATGTACAACGTGAAGAGGATTTGCGTTTGCAAGCAGAGAAGCAGCAATTGTTGCAGGAGCAACAAGCGCAAGCACAAAACTTTTTGAAACAACAGGTGCAACAGTCGCTACGCCAACAAGCCCCACAGCCCCGACTGCAAGGAGTGCCGCAGCTGCAATTGCAACAAGCGCCGCAGCTGCAATAGCAACAAGCCCCGCAGCTGCAATTGCAACAAGTAGCTCAACCGCGATTGCAACAAGCACCGCAGCCGCTATTGCAACGAGCGCCGCAGCCGCAATTGCAACAAGTTCCACCTCCGAGGTTTCATCAGGTGCGGCTACAGCGAGAAAATATAGCACGGCCGCTATTGCAAAACACGCTGACGCCACAAGCTCAAGTACCGAGGCAGCAAGCACCCATCCGACAGCTTCCATCCATACCACCTACATTGAGTACCAGTAAGTCTGTGATTAGTCTCCATGAATCGACCTCTAATCAACAAACAAAAGTCTTGGCACCAACTCGAACAAGAAGTCGGAGTACATCGGTCCAAAGCGCACCATTGGAAGTGACGCTCGTAGATTGGAAAGATGCCAACTATATTCAAGAGACGCACGCGATAAGCCTATCAGTTGCGGAGAACATAATCTTACTTTTCACAGAAAAAAATTCAATACCGTTTATAGCGTGTTACAGGAAGGATATCACTCGGGGAATGGACGTGGATCAATTGCGCAATGTAAAAACCACTTACGAGAGAAGCATCCTTATGAAAGAAAAAGCCAATGCTTTAATCACTGAAATCTGCAAACAGGGGCAATGGGCAGCCAAATTTTGTGCCCTTGTGCATAAAACGAAATCATTACACGAGCTGGAGTGGATGCAGTCGATATTCCAAGTCTCTACCTCATTGCCACTTGAAGAAGCTCGACGGAATGGCCTGAATACACCTGCCGAGGCGATCATCCAGGGCAAAACGATCAATCCATTGCACTTCTATGTGAAACAAGGAAGGAACGGCCTCAACTCTAAACGAGAAGTCACGGATGGTATAGTCTGCATTCTCGCTGACATGATATATAAGAATTAGAACACATACAAGAAAATGAAAATATTAAGAAACAAATGTCATGCGCATATCCTCGTTACCAAAGCCAATAGGACTGCAAATGAAAATAAAAACTTGAAGATCAAAAACCAAAATAAGTATAAGTACGATGCTTATGAAAAATTTTCATCGCTGGAGACAGATCTCAAGCCTGATCAGATATGGGAAATAATTCGTGGCGAGGAATTGAAAATTCTCAGTGTTAGCGTCAACCTTCCTGCTGAGTTTCAGAAAGACTTCAAGGAGTATTGTGCAAGAGAGTACAAAGATGCGTCTCGTGCTTCCAGTGTGCACGAAACTCTTTTAGCTGCCGCTTACGACTATGTTTGGAAAGAATCAATCGAAGGGTCCATTTGTAAACAGACGATGTACGAGCTCAAGGATACAGTGAAAGTCGCTTTAACGACCAACTTCGTGAAGGACGCGAAGGCACTCTTTCTTAGACCACCGGTCAGAGGAGCAGTCGTTATTGGTATCCATCCCGGAGTTTCCGACGGCTGCAAATTAGCCGTTGTATCGGAGACAGGCGAGGTGCTCGAGACGGAGACGATTCATCCTCATAACACCGATAATCCTAGACGAAGAACTGAAGCTGAGCGTATCCTAGCCGGCATGATTCTTTTGCACAAGTGCTCTTTTTTGGCCCTTGGCAATGGTACAGGTTATGAAGACACCGAAACGTTTTTGATTGCACTTCTCAAAAAGCCAGCATTTGAGCTACTCAACACTAGGTATAGAATCGTTGACGGGACGGCAGCTTCATTTTACAGCAAAAGCAAAGAGGCGTCAACAGAATTTCCGCATCTTGACATCAACGTTATATCCGCAATCTCTATAGCCAGAAGATTACAGGATCCCATGGCTGAATTGGTCAAAATTGACTCCCCCCAGCTCTGCAATGCGATTCGCCAGCCCGATTTCTCTACGCAACAATTAGTCGGAAAATTAAACGAAGTACGCTTCTATAAATAAGATACGCAATCATAACAATTGTAGATCTTTTATTTTCATTTTCCTTAAAAGTAAATAAGAACGATATTATTGTTGATTAACGACATGCATTACTGTAAAAATCCCTTGGAAAGAAAAGATTGCGGGCTTTGAAGTAGATTGGTGGTTTTCTTTAAATTTTCATCCTCAGCTGAAAATCCATAGATATTGGTAACTTGGGGCGAAGTAAATTATTGGCAGCTTTGTTATTTAGGTCCAGATGGTTACATGTTTCCCATGTCGTTTTTAAAGCACAATTTCTCATCTCCCTCTTAACGACACTTGTACTCCTAACTCTTCAATCATTGCAGGTAATCATGGAAGTCGTGAGTTCCGTCGGGGTGGACGTAAACACAGCACCGGTCTCGCTACTCCGCAGAGTCGCTGGTTTGAAGGAATCAAAAGCCAGGAATATTGTCGAATGGAGAAAGACGTCGGGTCCTTTCAGAACGAGAAACGATCTAAAGAAGGTACAAGGTATCTGCGACAAGACGTTCGAACAATGCGCTGGTTTCATCAGAATCATACCGAAGACGGTTGTCCATATCCACAAAGGCATCGCGGAGGATTCTCTTAATAATCTGGATCGAACGTCCATTCATCCGGAATCTTACCATACCGCGAGAGCTTTCTTGACTGCCGCTAAGTGTGATCTTCGTCAGTTTGGCACAAAAGCATTTATCTTTAGCGTGAAACTTTACGCAAGTCAGGAATACAGCGTGTTGGCCAAAAAACTTGACACCACCGTTGAGACAATGAAGACGATAGTGGAAGGTTTGTCGATGGAAACGAGTTGTGACATCAGGTGGAAGCCCGATCTGTCCGAGTCTTGTGAAAACTTTAGCAGTATTGCTAGTTTGAAAATCGGTGACGTTTTAACAGGCGTTGTCCGATCCAGAGCTCCTTTCGGCCTGTTTGTTGACGTTGGATTAGGAAAGTATGCTTTGTTACACAACAATAACATGGGCGGTGTTACTTTAAATAGGGGTCAAAAAATTCGAGTTAATGTTAGTCGTGTTGAGGAAAAACGTGGTTGTATTGGTCTCACATACATCAAGTGCCTGTAAAAGTTGTCAGAGAACTCGATCATTCTCGATCTCGACCTCCGCTATCCTGAAAAAATGATGGACAGGAAAAATTGATGGAACAATAAATTTCGGTCGAGTTTAAGGCCTTAGGCCACAGTTACGAGTATAAAATCATGTGCAAATTTAACAATTTTTTTCGTATGAAAAGTGATTCACTCATAAAATTAATTACACATCAATTTAGTATGAATATCAAGCTGATAGAATTTTTTTTTTCGATGTACAAAATGACCGATGACTAATATTTTATTTTTTTTATTGGGCGCTCCGTGGTGTGACATAGCATCCACAATTTTTTTACCTAGAACAGAAAACAAAAATTCTCGTCAGTCTACATTAGAATACGTAGAGAAGTACGTACGGAATTAAAACAATATTTTTTAATTCCAAAGTTGTAGGTATTTGAACTTAAGAAATAAATTTTCAGTGAAAAATTTCGTTATAGCTGCTCATAAACTGCTCATGAAATAAAAAGTTTTCGATTAATCGGAAATTCCGTACGTACTTCTCTGTGAAATGCAATTAGGAACATAACTTTTAAATTTGAATTAAATCGAGTGAAAAATGTTGAAATTATTTGTCACGCCAATTGGAAAAAAGCTGTTTCGAGAAGTTTCGAGTAGTAGGCCATTTTGTACATCGAAAAAAAAAATATTTTCTAACAGCTTGACATTCATACTAAATAGATGTGTGATTAATTTTATGAGTGAATCACTTTTTCATACGAACAAAATAGTTAAATTCGCACATGTTTTTATACCCGTTACTATGGCTTAAGGCCTTAAATAAGAAATCTCGCCACTGGACGTGCCTTATCGTTGGAACGTTTGTTTCGTTCTAATGTTCATAGTCATGTCGGTGTAACGTTGGGTGTACGAGTTACTTTCAAACGATGCGATTCACTGTGCCAAATGATTCATTTCTGCAGCCGCAAAAGTCGGGAGCAAGTGATCAAACATTTGTTTTTTGAATGGCTCCTTTACAAGCCGGCGTAAAGTATATATGCGTCCCATGGTATAACTAACTACAAGTTTTACAAGAGTAGAACTTGCTTACTCGTGGCTATTAATTCGCCATCAGTGAAATTTAATGTGATGTAACGTGATTGGCGTATTTTCGTAATTGTTGTCGCCATTACGAGGCAACTTTGTTGATGAGTTATTAAGGTTGATATTTTATAAAGCATTTAAATGACCGTTGATGCGCGCTCTACAACGCACAATATATACTAAAATCATGTGTATCTATATGCTTATTTCTATGATGTTCCTGTCAAATAGCGTAAAGTTGTCCAATAAAGGCAAGCATGCCATGTTGTATATTCTTATGTAAAAGTATTTAGTTATATAAAAAAAAATTATATAAATATACCACTGTGGCTGCAAAGAATAATTAGTATTCCTTCGTATCCCATTATCTTCAAAGACAACGTTTTAGACGGTAAAAAATCGATCTTTATATTTATAAGATACGTCACACCCCGCCGCCACGAGTGCAGGAGAGATAACTCTGGAAAATACCGCGTTTTCTCAAGGGTATCTTCAAGGTCAACATAACCTCAACAAATTTTGAACAGCGTGACAATTCTACTTTCCCCCAAATATTATCTATCTCTGAGACCTTTCTGTTGAAAAAATTCAGCTACGCGCCTCGCACGTTTATGTCACGAGGCGAAAATCAGGGTCATTAAGAAAAAATACTCACAGGAATGAATAAGATGATTGAAAAATCTATTGGACATTCATATGTTTGTACATTCACAAAGTTGTATACCCAATTTCATAAGAAATATTAATTAACGAAGTTATAAACAATCTCGTGAAAGACCTTTAACGGGAGGGTAGGGGTTTCAGCGTGAAAAAACACTTTATTGCGTTTTTTTTTCATCTATATGGATAGAGTAAATTTATTGAAACCTTTTGTACATTGTTAAGTGTCATTTCAAGAACATTCCGTGAAATTTGTACGCGAAAATATCCACAAACAAGCAGGTGACAAAGCTTTTCCAAGAACGCCTTTGGAAAAACGCGATTTGCGGTGTTCACTGTATCTCAGCTAGAAATTGTCGGAAATCAAGTACCATTAAAATTTAGTCAAAGTATCATCAAATCCTCCCCCCAACGGTCGTTGATAATTTTTTTTTTCATTTCCAAATTTTTGGTGGTCATGTAAAGTGAAAAGTGCTATTTTTCACGAAAAATTCCGCCATTTTGGGGGTGGAAAGACCCTCAATGTAAAAAAAATCTCAAACTAACTGTTGGGGGGAGGTATTTTATATGTAGAAAGTGTGTACCAAGTTTGAAATGAATCGGTCATGTAGTTTTCAAATGGTAGTGAACACGGACTTTGAAAAAGTGGTTTCGAGAAAAACGCGGCACCGGTTTGTTTGTGGATATTTTCGCGTACAAATTGCACGGAATGTTCTTGAAATGACACTTAACAATGTACAAAAGGTTTCAATAACCTTACTCTTTCCATATAAATAAAAAAAATTCGCAGGAAAGTTTTTTTCACGCTGAAACCCCTACACTCCCCTTAAATGTAAGGTGCTGAACAGTGTACTTGATTTTGGCCACCCGGTTGATTTGAAGCAAAAGAAACTAGTATTTTCTTAAAATAGATTATATTGGCTCAGATTTGACCGAGTTTTTTGGATATCGTGTTTCAATCATAAACAAAAAGTTAGAATTTTTTTTTCGTCTTTTCGAAGAAAAATGACATCATTATTGTTAATAACAAGGGGGAAAAATTTAAGAAGAAAAACGTTGGTCAATGCTAAACTACTATTACACTGAATAAGTGTACCAAATTTCAAGTCAATCCGTTCATCAGAGGTCGAGAAATCGTGTACGCCGTTTTGAAAAAACTTTAAGGCTTTAAGGGTGTACCCCTCTCTGGAAACTTCAACAAATCACATTTTTGCATATTGTTATAGTGTGAACTTTCAAGAATATTTTAAGACCAACCGGACCCTGAAATTTTAAAAATTGACGAAGTTACACCTATTTTAGTGGAACAGTGTGCGTCGGGTTTACCGCGATCCGTCGAGTTCGAACGCGATTATCTCGGAACTACATATCTTGACACGGCGGGATCGATATCTTGAGTAACTTTCACACTCTTGACTTGAATTTGCACAGTTAGCGTTCAAACAGTAATCATTTTCGGTTCACGATCGCATTTTTCAATTGGATGAACCATTCGTTAATAACAATGACTTCAGCATGCTGTTTTTCAAAACAAAAATGATGTTTTCTTTGGAGAAGCCGTCACCTTCCGTATTTTTCGAAATTTCGAAAAGTGGATCGTGAACCCAGAGCCAGTTGGATATATTTGAAGAAAACATTTTTTGTTTTCGTTTCAAATTACATTTGAGCCTGGTAGAGATACCGCCGTTTTGGGCCTCGCCGCTCGAAGACTGCAACGTCAACTGCAGCACCACCGATACCAGGGAGGCTAGAGTGGGAGGAGTCCGATCTCTTATGGAGAGACTTGAAAAAAGTGGCTACAAAAATGTGGTCATACCGGGATGGCGCCACTATTGCTAAGACGTCGAGAAGTGAGCTGCGTGTGACAGAGACGGAACAAGTAAATAATGAGAAGTGAACTGTGCATAAGGCAGCATGATACCTGAGAAGTAGGCTGCGTGCGAGAGAGATGCAAAATGATATATAGCCAGATCGCGCGCAAAAGTTACCCCCTCTCTAGCCTCTTAGCGCCCATCACACAATCATAGTAGCGCGTGTTCGTGAGCGAGCGACGCTCGGACATCTTCGGAAAGAGCCGAGCGCGCCGAAGTTTCCCGGCCGCGCCTTCGGCAGCTACACCAACACATGGACGCCGAGCTCGTTCATGTGCGGCGAAGCCGAAACGAAGGCTTCGAGGGAAAAAGCAATCTGAGCACGACTCGCGCGTGACGTCACTCGACGGAACGCGCGAGGCTTTTAGACGATTTCAATGCTTATTTAGCTCTTGATTCTCTGCGTTATCAATGTATACAAAAAAATGTATCGGGCACCCTGATCGCTTTTTTTAGTTTATACGTTAATTTAAATATAACAATAAATCCAAATTACAACTTATTTGTCTTCTAAAAAATTGTTTACACTCTACTCACACCCATCCTTATGCCAAATAAATTATAATTCATAAAAGTAAGCGGAAATATATTTATATTCGTATTATTATATTAATTCTCATACTTTCATCAAGCGATAAAGCATTATCCCCAAAAACAAGCGAATCATTCATCTGGCCGCGAATCGTCAGTACCAAAAAGTGCATACTCTACAAGCGATGAGATGGTCCCGTTGGTAGCGTTCCTGGCTTCGGTCCGCAGGGGCGCGGGATCGTTCCCCGCGCTCAGTGCTTTTTTTTAAATTCTGATTACCATTAATTCTTATTTGATTAGTTATTTTTATTAGTTATCATTATTATTTTAATTAGTTATCTTTTAGTGTCGAAAAATTTATCGCGCACTCCGACCGCTTATTTGATTAGTTTGTACGTTAATTTTAATTTAATAATAAATCTAAATTACAACTTATTTATCGTCTAAAGAATTGTTTGCGCTTTATAAATTGTAATTCACAAAAACTAAGCGAAAATATATTTATATTCGCATTATTATATTCATTCTCATATACTATCATCAAGCGATAAAGCATTATCCCCAAAAACAAGCCACATCCATCCGGCCGCGAATCGTAACTTACGAGAATGAATATAATAATACGACTATAAATATATTTCCGCGCTAGCAATTTTGGCAACTGCAAAGTCAACCGAAATAATCAACGGTTGAATTTGGACAGCTTTACAACTATAAAGTCGACCGTAAAAAAAATCCTAATGGTTGATTCAACGGTTGTTTAACCGCGGCTATTTTGTTTTCGCTGGATGGTTGTCTCACTCCGTCGCACAATCTGCTGCGGATATCCCCCCCCCCCCCCCCCCCCCCCCAAGTGTTTGATGACTCAATTCTCCGCAAATCATCAATTTAATTATCAAGACAGTATAATTTGATTAATCATTAAATATATTGCGTCGAGTCAACCATCCAATCAACCGCCGAGTTAACCATCGAGTCAACCATCCACAGAAAACGCAGGATGGTCGACTTTCAAAGATGAACAGTTGAGAAGCTGTCCAAATTCAACCGTTGAACTTTTACGTTGACTCAACTGTCTTGTACAACCGGTTGACCAAAATGACAGGGCGCTTACTTTTATGAATTACAATTTATTTGGCATAGAGACAGGTGAGAGTAAAGCGCAAACAATTTTTTAAAAGATACATAAGTTGTAATGTAGATTTATTATTACATTCAAATTAACGTACAACTAATCAAATAAGCGGTCGGAGTGTGCGATACATTTTTCGGCACTAAAAGATAACTAATAAAAATAATAATGATAACTTAATAAAAATAACTAATCAAACAAGAATTAATAGTGATAATAATTAAAAAAAAGAGCACTGAGCGCGAGGAACGATCCTACGCTTCTGCGGACCGAAGCCAGGAACGCTACCAACGGGACCATCCCATCGCTTGTAGAATATACACTTTCTGGTACTGACGATTCGCGGCCGGATGGTTGATTGGCTTGCTTTTGGGGATAATGCTTTATCGCTTGATGAAATTATGAGAATTAATATAATAATACGAATATAAATATATTTCCGCTTACTTTTATTAATTATAATTTATTTGGCATAAGGACGGGTGTGAGTAAAGCGTAAACAATTTTTTAGAAGATAAATAAGTTGTAATTTGGATTCATAATTATATTTAAATTAACGTATAAACTAAGAAAATAAGCAATCAGGGTGCGCGATACATTTTTTTGTATACATTGATAACGCAGAGAATCAAGAGCTGAATAAGCATCGAAATCATCTAAAAGCCTCGCGCGTTCCGTCGGGTGACGTCACGCGCGAGTCGTGCTCACATTGCTTTTTCCCTTGAAGCCTTCGTTTCGGCTTCGCCGCACATGAACGAGCTCGGCGTCCATGTGTTGGTGTAGCTGCCGAATCAGCGGTCGGGAAACTTCGGCGCGCTCGGCTCTTTCCGAAGATGTCCGAGAGTCGCTCGCTCACGGACACGCGCTACTATGACTGTGTGATGGGCGCGTAAGAGACCAGAGAGGGGGTAACTTTTGCGCGCGATCTCGCTGCACTGCTTGCTGGGATGCGTATTCGATCCTCTTCCATCTCTCTTACACGACATCGATACTCAGCTTCGTGCTCGAGGTTTTAGAGATAGTGGCGCCATCCCGGTCTGACCACATTTTTGTAGCCACTTTGAAATGCACAGATCGGCCTCCTCCCACTCTAGCCTCCATGACCGGTACTTTGAAAGATTTTCGTCTGAAAAAATTACATTGTAACCACAAACAGATGTACAACATGCTGGGAGAAAATAAATGTCTTCCAACCAATATGTTACTAGAAAAAAATTCATCATTCTGACCCTTCAAATTGGGTTTCCAGAGAGGGATACCCGTTTAAAGTGCCCGCACACTGTACGCGATTTGCAGCGAGCCTTAAGCGATATCCAATAGGAGCTTTACTTTCCTAGGGGGTTTCCAAAATACCTCAGCTTCCATTGGGTATCGCTCGACGCTCGGCGCTAATCGCGTGCAATGTGCAGTTATAAATACAATGAGCTCTACAAGTCGCGGTCATTGCTCAAACAAACAAAAAACTTTATCTGGACGCGACACCGAGAGGGAATTGCGCGCGCAACAATTGCGAGATGGCTTGGGTAAATTGGTGGAAAAAGCCTTTGTTCTCTCTATTGTCTGTCCTTGTCCTTATTACCGGCTACGAATGATAACTCCCGGTCCTTCTTACATATGACGTATGTATCGTTCTGAAAACGGGGAACTCCCGGATGTTTGCTAATTCTCAACAAAATACACGTTGCCTCGATAGGGAGAGTGCAGTCGACTTAAAACGGACGCGCAATTTGTCGCATTCGCCGTCGACAATGTGATATTGGAAATTTTCAATAATCAGCGGAATAAAGGTGAAAATGGGGGCGGATAATTCGAAAACTTACGAAAGCGAGCAGGTACAGACGCAAGTGAGTGATTTAGCTATACAAGAAAAATTGAGGGCCCTCGAAAAGCAGAATGCGGAATTGCTGGAAGCTCAACGCTTGGAACAATTTCATCGCGAACAAAGAGCTCACGAAGAGGCAAAATTGAAGCAAGCGTGGGCGGATAGGCAACGTCAAGAGGCTGCGCGATTACAAGAAGAGAAGCAGCGATTGTTGCAGGAGCAACAAACTCAACAAACATTGTTGCAACAACACCAGTGGCAACAACAGGCGCCACAGCTGATATGGCCACAAGTGCCACAGCCGCTATTGCAACCAGTGCCGCAGCCGTTACTGCAACCAGTGCCGCACCAGCTATTGCAACAAGCACCACAGTTGCATCTCCAACAAGTTCCACCTCCATTGTTTCACCAGATACCGCTACAGCGGCAGAAAATAGGAGCGCCGTTAGTGCGACCGGCGCTGCCGCAGCAAGCTCAAGCACCGAGCCAGCATGAACCGAGACCACCGCCTCCATCGGCACCATCAACATCGAGTACCGGTAAGCCTGCAATTAGCCCTGGTGCATCGACCTCTACGCTACAAACAAAAGTCTTTCCACGGACTAAAACACGAAGTCGAAGCAGGTCCGTTCAAAGCGCACCATTGAAAGTTACGCTCGTAGAGTGGAAAGAAAGCGACTACATTCAAGAGACGCACGGGACAAGCGTATATGTTGCGGAGAACATAATCTTACTCTTCAAAGAAAAGTATACCATACCGTTCATAGCGCGTTACAGGAAGGACATCACTCTGGGCATGGGCGTGGATCAATTGCGCAATGTCAAAACCACTTACGACAGAAGCATCCTTATGAAGCAAAAAGCCAATTCTTTGATCAAAGAAATCTGCAAACAGGGGCAATGGGCTGCCAAATTTTGTGCCCTTGTACACAAAACGAAATCATTAAACGAGCTGGAGTGGATGCAGTCGATATTCCAAGTCTCTACCTCATTGCCACTCGAAGAAGCTCGACAGAACGGCCTAAATACACTGGCCGAGGCGATCATCCAGGGCAAAACGATCAACCCATTGCACTTTTATGTAAAACAAGGAACAAACGGCCTCAACTCTAAACGAGAAGTAACGGATGGTGTAGTCTGCATTCTCGCCGACATGATATACAAGAATGAGAATACGTACAAGAAAATGAAATCTTTGAGAAACAAACGTCAAGCGCATATCATGGTCACCAAGGCCAAAAGAACTGCGAATGAAAATCAAAACCTGAAGATCAAAAACCAAAATAACAAGTCCAAGTACGACGCGTACAAAAAAATTTCATCGCCGGAGACAGATCTCAAGCCTCATCAAATATGGGAAATAACTCGTGGCGAGGAGTTGAAAATTCTCAGTGTTAGCGTCAACCTTCCCACTGAGTTTGAGACAGACTTCAAGGAGTATTGTGCAAGAGAATACAAAGATGCGTCACGCGCTTCCACGTTTCACGAAACTGTTTTAGCCGCTGCTTACGACTATGTTTGGGAAGAATCAATCAAAGGGTCCATTTGTAAACAGACGATGTACGAGCTCAAGGACAGAGCGGAAGTGGCTTTGGTGAGTGACTTCGTGAAGGACGCGAAGGCACTTTTTCTCACACCACCAGTCAGAGGAACGACTGTTATTGGTATCCATCCCGGAGTTTCCGATGGCTGCAAATTAGCTGTTGTATCGAAGACGGGCGAGGTCCTGGAGACGGAGACGATTCATCCTCACAACACGAATAATCCTCGAGGGAAAACCGAAGCCGAACGTATCCTAGCCGGCATGATTATTTTACACAAATGTTCGTTTTTGGCCCTTGGCAATGGTACAGGTTACAAAGAGACGGAAACGTTTCTGAGTGACCTTCTCAAAAAGCCAGCATTTGAGCTACTCAACGTTGCATGCAGGACTGTCGACGAGACAGCGGCTTCATTTTACAGCAAAAGCAAAGAAGCATCGACAGAATTTCCGAATCTCGACATCAACGTTGTATCGGCAATCTCTATGGCCAGAAGATTACAGGATCCCATAGCTGAATTGGTAAAAATTGACGCCACCCAGCTCTGCAATGCCATCCGTCAGCACGATATCCCTACACAACAATTAGTTGGGAAACTAAACGAAGTACGTATCTATTATACGATAAACATTCATGCCTATAGTATCTCTTTTGTTTTCATTTTCCTTTGAATTTCACGAGGCCGATATTATTGATGATCGACATGCATTACCACAAAAATTCTTTGGAACTTTGATAGAAAAAAAATTTGCGGACTACGATGTAAATTTTGGTTGTGTATATTTTCATCCCCACCACTGAAAATTCATTGGTATTGGCAGTTTGGGGTGGAGAAAATAATTGGCAGCTCTGTTGTTTAGGTCCAGATCGTGATATGTGTCCCATATGATTTTAAAGTACAATTTCTCTTCTTCCTCTCAATGACACTAGTACTTATAACTGTTGAATCATTGCAGGTAATCATGGAAGTCGTGAGTTTCGTCGGGGTAGACGTAAACACAGCACCGGTCTCGTTACTTCGCAAAGTCGCTGGTTTGGACGAATCGAAAGCGAAGAATATTATCGCATGGAGAAAGTCATCGGGTCCTTTTAGAACGAGAAACGATCTAAAGAAGGTACAAGGTATCTGCGACAAGACTTTTGAACAATGCGCCGGTTTCATCAGAATCATACCGGAGACGGTTGTCCATATCCGTGAAGGCATCTCGGAAGATTCTCTTAACAATCTGGATCGAACGTCCATTCATCCGGAATCTTACGATACCGCGAGAGCTTTTTTAACCGCCGCCAAGTGCGATCTTCGTCAGCTTGGCACGAAAGCATTTATCTTTAACGTGAAACTTTTCGCAAATCAGGAGTACAGCGCGTTGGCCAAAAAACTTAACACCACCGTTGAAACAATGAAGACGATAGTGGAAGGTTTGTCGATAGTGAAGAGCTATGACATCAGGGAGAAGCCCGACCTATCTAAGTCTTGTGAAAACTTGAGCAGCTTTGCTGGTTTGAAGATTGGTGACGTTTTAACAGGCGTTGTCCGATCCAGAGCCCCTTTCGGCCTGTTCGTCGACGTTGGATTGGGAAAGCATCCTTTGTTACACAAAAGTAACATGGGCGATGTTATTCTAAATATTGGTCAGAAAATTGAAGTTAAAGTTAGTCATGTTGAGAAAAAACGTGGTCGTATTGGCCTGACATACATCAAGTGCCTGTAAAATATGTCAGAGAACTCTGGGGTACCGCTGCATATATATCCATAAATGTGTGCGTGTGTATGTATGCCGCCCAGACCAAAATGTCCACATATCTAGATGGCGATGTTGGAATTTTCGTCCTTCGATATTGTGACAAAATTATGGACAAGACAAATTCATATAACGATAAGTTTACTTTAAGTTTACATAAGAAATCTCGCCACTTGAAGTGCCTTATCGTTAAAACGTTTGTTTCGTTCTGAAGTTCATAGTCATCCCGGTGTAACGTTGGATGTACAAGTTACGTTCAAACGATTCAATTCACTGTGCCAAATGATTCATTTTTGCAGTCGCAAAAGTCGAGAGCAAGTGATCAAAAAATTACTTTTCCGTGGCTCTTTTACAAGCTGGCACAAAGCATACATGCGTCTCATAGTATTACCAGCTACAAGTTCTGCAAGAGGGACTTGCCTATTTAAGATATAAGTTGCCTACTTTTTCCTGAGGCTCCTAATTCACTATCAGTGAAATTTAATGTGATGTAACGTGATTGGAGTATTTTTGTAACTGTTGTCACCATTACGAGGCAACTTTTTTGACAAGCTATTGAGGTTGAGATTTTATAAAGATTTTTAACGATTGTTGATGTTTGGAGCAATGAAGAAATTCATGGCTACACAATAATTTGGCTATTTGTCGCCTTTGCAACGTAGTCAACTACAAATGCGCACTCTAAAACGCACAAAATATTGTAAGGTCACTTAATGCGTAACTATACGCTTATTTTTATGATATTCCTGTGAAACAGCGAAAAATTGTCCAATAAAGGTATTAACTATGATTGCTGCGAAGAATAACTAGTATTCGTTCGTATCCCGCCATCTTCCAGAAGGTTTTACACGAAGAAAAAAACGATTTTCAAATTTATAAGAAATTTATAAAAATTCAGCGTTTTCTCTCAAGGACATGTACAAGGTCAGCATAACCTAAACCAATTTTGAATAGCTTGACGATTTTATTTTTGACCATATATTGTCAATTTGTGAAGAATTTACGTTGTAAAATTCCAGCTATGTCCCTCGCACGTTCATGTCGCGCGATACAGCTTTTAGTTCGTCTTAAGGGGGATGAGGCTAATGTGACGACCCGAAAACCAGGGTTCCTAGAAAAATTAATTTTGAAAGAACAAGATGTTTGAAAAATCGTTTCAACATTTAATTGTACATACATTAATAAAGTTGTATACCCAATTTCATGAAAGGATATTAATAACTTATGAAATTTTAACAAATCGCGTGAAGGACCTTTAAACGTGAGGGGCTCGACGATGTAATCGATTTTGGCCACCCGGTTGACCCGAAACGAAAAAACGGCTTTTTTCAAATTAGAATAGATAATATTGGCTAAGACTTGACCGAGCTTTTTTTGTTATCGTATTTCAATCAACAACAACAAATTATTTTTTTCCGATTTTTCGAGGAAAAATGACCCTATTGTTTATAACTAATGAAAAGAAATGTTAAGAAGAAAAACGTCGCTCACGACTAAACTACTATTACACAGAATAAGTGTACTAAATTTCAAGTAAATCCATTCATTAGATGTCGAGAATTCGTGTACACCGTTTTGAAAAACATATTTTCGAGAAAAACGCGTCTAAAGTTTTATTAGAAGTTCTATCGTTGTAATAATAAGTTTACTTGTTGGAGTTGGATCTTCCTTTTCAATTTGAGTATTCTCAAGCGACGATCGATTTTTAAAAATGTTCACGTTAGTCTAACCCCTTAAGGCGGAGTGTCACACCGACCGAGCAGCCGCGAGTGCGAGAGAGAATGCTGTTTCAGAAATTCTCTGTGTCCGAGACGGCTGATATTTCAGAGAAGAAAAGGAACATCTCTGTTGAAGGATGAACGTCTATCTCGTTTGCCCAAACCAACTTGCGGTAGGATTTTTACCGACTGAACGTGTGACCCACGTCCTTAAGCACCATTGGCGTTCCATAATGGAGAGTCATCTTGTATAAATATATAGGATTCGTACTTGCCCCCTGTCTCTTTAGTCTCCATATGAACAAAATGCTACGTTTTATTTAAAAAAGTTACAAATTCCCCGACCGTACCTCTACGAGAGTCCCTGCAGTCCGCGAACTTTCGGCGGCCCCAAGAGTGGCGCTGTAATCGATGTTGATACGTTCGTACCACCACAAAACGGTATCGTGTGGACACCCTCTGCAATAGATACACAACTGTAGACAAAACATAAACAAAAAGGGGATTTCCCGGTACGAAGTGTCATGTTCACCACAGCGAACGCGTCGCACAATAGCGCAGGTATGGTACGTTGAGATTTCCCAATATTATTGCCAGTCGTCATAAATCTGCGTGTAAAACAGGTGATCGGTTACCGTGAGAAAGCAAGAATATAAGAAAGGAAGATGGGTTCTTGTTTGTCGAGACCGAAAACGGACGCAGAGCGCGATGAAGCCCAGATCGAAGCTCGACTGCGTTTACTCGAAATGGGGCATGCGAACATACACAATGCTGCCCTTTTGGCAGAACATCATCGTTCGCTGAGAATGCAGGAGGAAGCGAAGTACAAGTTAGAGCAGAAGAAGTGGAAAATCCAGCCGAGTGCGGCAAATCCGAATCAAGCGTCGTACGCTCAACAGACTCGGAGAGCAGCGACCGTGCCGCACAGTCAATCACTGCAGCGCAACGCATGTATGTCCGAGGCAAGCGCTCCTCCTCCGCCTCTTCCCGCCACCGGCAAGGCTAAACCTCGGAAATCCACCGACTCCGGTCCTACCAAAGTTCCAACCAAGCAGAAGAAAAAGCACCGCCGAGGAAGCGAGACGTACGCCGCTCGACTCGCCGCGTCCAATGTTTCCTTCGCGGAATGGACGCCCGCCGACTACATGCGGGAGAAGCACTGCCTTGACAGAAAAGTGGCCGAGAACGTAGTGAAGCTGTTCAAGAAGAACGATACACTGGCGTTCATCGCTAGTTATCGGAGGAACCTGACCTCGGGTATGAATGCGGACGAGCTGAGAAACATCAAATGCAGTTACAACGCTGTTCCGCTGATTAAGCAAAAAGCGAATCGCCTGGTCCAGGAAGTCGACAAACAGGGCAACTGGACCGCCGAGTTTCACATTTTCGTACACAGTACGAAAAATCTGAACGATCTTCAAGAGATACATTCGATACTGAACAGCAGGGAGGCGAAACTCGCTGAAAGGTGTAAAATTTTCGGTCTGGGTGCAACCTCCCGAGCGATTATTAGCGGCCAGACGTTCGGGTCGTTGAACTCTCTCGTGAAGCCAGGAATCGAAGGTCTCAGAACCGAGGAACAAGTGAGAAACAGCATATTATGCGTTCTCGGCGATACCATAATCAAGGATGAAACAACGTTTCGAGAGATCCAAGCTTTGAGAAGCAAACATACAGCCACAATCGAAACGACTGAACTGAAGGACACTCCGGGGGATGAGAATGAGCCTGACAAACGGAGGGACCAAGATGCGAAATATCGTTATTTTTACGATTTCTCATCGTCGGTGGACAATCTCAAGCCTCATCAGATATTGGATATGAATCGTGGCCAAACGCTGAACATCCTTATCGTGAAGGTCAACCTTCCCGCTGACTTCGAGACAGACTTTAAGAAGTACTGCGAGAGACGATACGGGGCAGCATGCAACACGTCCCCTCGGCACAAAATTCTTCTAACAGCCGCCTTTGATTCTGCCTGGAACAAATTGATAAAACCGTCCGTTTGTAGACAAACTAGGGGGGATCTGAATGAGAGAGCGCTAATTGGCGCGACGGACGATATCGTGAAAAACGCGAGGAACCTTTTCCTCACACCGCCGGTCACAGGGAAAATCGTCATCGGTATACATCCGGGTTTTCATCAAGGCTGCCAATTGGCCGTTGTATCCGAGAGAAGCCAAGTTCTCCGGACTGAGACTATTCGGCCCCACGACACGGATAATCCTGCAGCGAAACACGAAGCTCAGCGAGTCCTGGCTGCTATAGTGCTCGCGCACAAATGTACGATTTTGGCCCTTGGCAACGGTGCAGCTGCGCGCGAGACGGAAATTTTTCTCGCCGATCTCATAGCGAAACGCACTTTCGCACCAATCAATGTCGTATACACGATCGTCGAAGAGGCCGAAGCCTCAATTTATGCCAACAGTCGGGAAGCGTCTTTGGAATTTCCGGGGCTCGATACGAACGTCCTAGCCGCCATCTTCATAGCCAGATTTGTGCAGGATCCCATGGCCGAGCTGGTGAAGATCGAACCGCAACATCTCAGGGTGGGAATGTACAAAAATCGGCTTCCTCACAAACAATGGATCGAGAAAGTGAATCAAGTACGTGCGCGGTTTGTATTGGATTTTTTTTCTTTCACGATGGAATAGTATACTCAATTGGACGCTGGCGCGAACGTTGAAGGAATTTCGAAGCTCACTACAACGTACTGGGTTATTTAGGTCTGGGACAAAAAAACTTATTTGTTGTATAAATAATCGAAAACCCATGACAAAACATCGCAAATAAATCACGGGAAAATAACTCACAAAAATACCCACCCATGCTGCATCCCATGAAAATGTTAGCCTCAAGATATGCTGATCAAAATACATTCCAATAACCAGGCGATGAAAGAAATACCTATGCAACTTTGATGGTATTGAAGTGCATCGTTGAAATGGGACGAATTTTTATTTCGTATTGCTCAACTTTTTTGCTGGCACACTTAGGCTGCAAATATCACTGAAATATTTTCGAGATCCTCATTAGGGATCTATCACGTAAAACTAAGAGAAGAGTTAAGGCGTTAGGCCACAGTAACGGGTATAAAATCATTTGCGAATTTAACCATTTTTTTTTCGTATGAAAAAGTGCTTCACTCATGAAATCAATTACACATCTATTTAGTATGAGTATCAAGCTGTTCGAAAATATATATATTTTTTTCGATGTACAAAATGGCCGACTACTAATATTTTCTTTTATCTTTTTTTAGGCGCTCAGTGGCGTGACATTTAACGTCCACAATTTTTGACCTAGAACAAAAAACAAAAATTCTCGTCATTCTACATTAGAATACCTAGAGAAGTACGTACGGAATTTAACAAATATTTTTTTATTCAAAAGTTGTAGGTATTTGAGCTTAAGAAATGAATTTTCAGTGAAAAATTTCGTTGTAACTGCTCATAAACTGCTCATAAAATGAAAAGTCTTCGATTAATCAGAAATTCCGTACGTACTTCTCTGCGAAATGCAATTAGGAACATAACTTTTAAATTTGAAGTAAATCGAGGGAAAATTGTTGAAGTTATTTGTCACGCCAATTGGACAAAAGTTGTTTCGAGAAGTTTCGAGTAGTCGGACATTTTGTACATCGAAAAAAAAATAAATATATTTTCTAACAGCTTGATATTCATACTAAATAGATGTGTAATTGATTTTATGAGTGAATCATTTTTTCATACGAAAACAAATTGTTAATTTCGCACATGATTTGATATCCGTTACTGTGGCCTAACGCCTTAAGATAGTAATAAAAATAAAGAGATGAAAAAATTAAGAAGGATTTCCGTTGCATTCGAACGATGCAAACTTCAACACCATAATCTTTTATGGGGTTCGCACTTGATCCACGGCCCAAACGATCTCAAACCGCGTGTAGTTAAAGGGACATTGGAAACGAAAAATGTAAAAACTCAGAGAACACAGTGAAAGACTTTGCCGCAGGATATAACATCGCATTGGAGCACCATGCTGTTCGCATTTTTGGAATGCAATGTAAATTTTTAATTTTCTTAATTTCGTTTTTTTTATTGTCATCAAAAATGTTTTTTCCGCTGATTTTGGTTAAAGATTTTTAATAAGGATCCTCAAAAATTTCTGAGTGATTGTAATAGCCTGAATGTGCCAAAAGATATATATTGGTTGCATTTCAACGCTGCAAGCTTCAATACCGTAGAGTGCCTGAGATGGACTGGGTGCAATGTGCCCATTAGGGTAGCCCAAATTGAGCTCTATTTTTTTTTCCTTTTTCTCACTATCCAATTTTCTTCTTTAAAGAAAAAAAAAATTATTGCGAAATCTGCTAGCGGTAAAAAAATTTTGAGAGGTCGCCCAAGCTTCCCAAAAATTCAAATTTTTATTGAAAAAACCATTTTTTTTTCGTTCACTTCTCACCCATGAATTTGACGCTTTATACTTTTAAAATTAACCCCGCAAAAGCTCTAGCCGGTCAATAAATATTTAGTTACCGTTCAAGAACTTCGAAATGTCCAATTTTCGCCATTTTTTTTACTCATCTCACTCATAAATTTGACGCTTTGTGAAATCTTCGAAACAATTAATCGTTTTTCTTTAGAAACAGATTTTTTTAAGTTACCTCACACTACTAACCCAAGGATTATAATCTTTGTTCTCATACAATAATTCTTTAAAGCTCTTGTCCGTAATCAAAATTATAGGTCCCTCGGTTTATCGGGTTAGAAGTGTGAGGTAAATAGAAAAAAACCGTTTCCAAAGAAAAAAAGCATTGATTGTTTGAAAATTTTACGAAGTGTGTTCGCGAGCTTAATTTAAAAATTATAAAGCGCTGTCGCGCGCTTAATTCAAAAATTATAAAGCGTAAAATTCATTGTTGAGACGTGAACGGAAAAAGAATCGATTTTTCAATGAAAGCTTGAATTTTTGGGAGGCTTAAGCGACCTCTAAATATTTTTCGACCGCTCGCAAAATTCGCCAAAATTTTTTTTTTCTTTAAGGGGCTATATCAGTGTGAACGCTGAAAATTTGGGTAATTTTCGGGAATTTTTTGTAAAAAAGTACTCAATTAAATGTTTTGGAAAATTAAGAACATATTTGGCTATATTTGACCTATATTACATAATTTTTTCATAGAAAAATATGGATATCCAAGCGACTTCGGCGCTGCCTTCGAAGGCGCCAAAAAAAGTTCGAAAAAATCGTTAAACTGTTAAAAATCGTTAAACTGGAAGGTATTTCCTGTACAATGACGTAGGATTTTCGAAAAATATCAAAATCTAACAAAATGGCGTAGTTATGAAAAAAGTCTATTTTCTTGCCTATATAATGGTCGTTTTTTTCAATGCCAAATCGTCAATTTTCATCCAATCAAAAATATCCTACGTCATTGTAGAGTAAATATATTTAAGAGTACTCGGTTAAAATTTCAAGTCAATCGGATAATTGCTCTTTGAGTTACAATGTCAGCAAATTTGAAAAATCTCATTTCGAGAAAAACGCGTTTAAAGATTTAACCATCGATTTTTGCAAGATAAAGTGATATTTACCATAAAAACTGCTAATCAGCTATACCTGGCTCATACAATGGACCCTCCTCTTCCTCGAATAATGCTCGCTGAGAGAGACTAAAGAAGGCTAAAGAAGATAATTGGATGGTGAGAAAAAGGGGAAAAAGAGAGCTCAAATTTGGGCCACCCTAGTGCCCATATAAAAATTTCTGCGTATGAATGTTTCGTTCCCTGCATTTTACACATTTACTTCTATAACTACCCCGTCATGAAATGCATCGAGGAATACATTTGTTTCCTCGTGGTTGATTTTTCGTTCGAGTGTTTTGTCGTATTGTTTTTTCACAGTATTCTCAAAGTTGTGTCGTTTTAACGGGCAATCACATCGATATTGAAAAAAGGCTTTCATTCCACAGGTAATCACGGAAACGGTAAGTTTCGTTGGTGTAGACGTGAACACGGCGCAGATTTCCCTGCTGCGGCGAGTCGCCGGTTTGAACGAGTCGAAGGCTAAGAATATCATCGCATGGAGAAAAACGTGCGGTCCATTCAGAACGAGGAACGATCTGAAGAAGGTACGAGGCGTCTGCGCCAAGACTTTCGAACAATGCGCCGGTTTCATCCGGATCATGCCCGAGACGATTCTCGACATCAATAAGGGAATCGCGGCGGAATCTCTCGATTATTTCGACCAAACGTGCATTCATCCCGAGTTCTACGCCATCGCAAGAGCCTTTTTGACCGCCGCCAACTGTAATCCCTCCCAGATCGGCACGAAACCCTTCATTTTCGCCGTGAAGCTTTTCGCCAGTCAGGGATACAGCGCGTTGGCGAAAAAGTTCAGTACCAACGTCGAAACGATGAAGATGATAGTCGAAGCTTTGACGATAGACAAGGGTCTCGATATCAGAGGCGAGCGCGACGCATCTGCCTTCCGTAAAAGCTTCATGAGTATCAACGAATTGAGGATCGGCACTATTTTAACGGGTGTCGTCCGTCATCACGCGTCTTTCGGTGCATTCGTCAACGTTGGCTTGGAGAGAGACGGCTTGATACACATCAGTAAGATGGGAGGCGTTGCCTTGCCCATCGGTCAGAGAGTCGAGGCGAAAGTCAATAACGTTGAGAAAGAACGTGGTCGTATAGGCCTAACACTCGTCAAGTGTATTTAAAGTTCGTCAGTATTCTCCCACAAATTATGGTGTTGAAGTTTGCATCGTTGGAATGCAACCAAAATTCTTTTAATTTCCCCATTTTCATTGCTTTTCGAAATCATATTTCGCAGATTTGTTCTAGATCGCTAAATAACAATGCTGAAAAATGTTTGCGTGATTTTTGTAGCTTAAGGCCACAGTAACGGGTATAAAATCATGTGCGAATTTGAGAATTTGTTTTCGTATGAAAAAGTGGTTCACTCGTAAAATTAATTATACATCTATTTAGTATGAATATCAAGCTATTAGAATATATTAGGCATTCCACGTCACTTCAGCCAGTAAAAAAAGAAATCTACAAATAATTTTGAAAAATCGAGTTACTTTATTGAAAAATATTCACCGAGTGTCGACATTTTTTTCAAATTTCTGACGTTTTTTCTCGTTGGTTACCATTTTTAAATATTTTTCCATTGAAATTGCTGTATCTTTGGCAGGACTTGGCGTATTTAAATTCGTAAAAAATGAAAATGTGCGTCTTTTTCTAGCCTTCCAGAAAAAAATGAATGTAGATTTTATTGAGCAATTCGAACATCCGTTTCAGGGCAAAATATGCAAAAATATTTTTTTTCTAAAGGAACGACACTCGTTATCTTATTTTTAAGAATTTTTCCGAATTGTGAATACGAAAAACAGATTTTTGGTATTTTTTATATTATGGGATTCCTAAACACCGGAAAGTAACAGCCATTTTTATTTAAAATTTTCTTAAATTAATATTCGATTGAAGAGCGTGGAGCACTCGCTGTATGTTTACCAGGTTTTTGAAATACATGACATATATGTCATATATATTGGAGCCTTGGAGTGTTCCAATATATATGACTTCTGCAATCGAATATTAATAAAAAATTTTTTAATAAAAATAGCTGCTACTTCACGGTGTTTAGGAATCCCATAATATAAAAATACCAAAAATCCGTTTTTCGTATTCACAATTCGGGGAAATAAAAAAAAAAACGAGTGTCTTTCCTGGAGAAAAAAAATATTTTAGCATATTTTGCCCTGAAATGGACGTTTCAGGGCTTGCTCAATAAAATCTAAATTAATGCTAAATAAATGCTCAATAAAATCTAAATTAATTTTTTTCTGGAAGGCTATAAAAAGACGCACATTTTCGTTTTTTTACGAATGTAAATACGTCAAATCCTGCCAAAGATACAGCCATTTGAATGGCAAAATGTTTAAAAATGGTAATCAACGAGAAAAAACGTCAGAATTTTTTTTTTTAATTTCGACACTCGGTGAATATATTTCAATAAAGTAACTCGATTTTTCAAAATTATTGGTGGATATTTTTTTACTGGCTGAAGTGACGTGAAATGCCTCATATATATATATATATATATATATATATATATATATATATATATTATTTTTCGATGTACAAAATGGCCGACTACTAAAATTTTCTTTTATCTTTTTTTTAGGCGCTCCGCGTCGTGACATTTAGCATCCACAATTTTTTACCTAGAACAAAAAACAAAAATTCTTGTCATTCTACATTAGAATACCTAGTGAAGTACGTACGGATTTTAAAAAATATTGTTTTATTCAAAAGTTGTAGATATTTGGACTTCAGAAATGAATTTTCAGTGAAAAATTTCGTTATAACTGCTCATAAAATGAAAAGGTTTCGTTTAATCAGAAATTTCGTACGTACTTCTCTGCGAAATGCAATTAGGAACATAAATTTTAAATTTGAAGTAAATCGAGTGAAAATTGTTGAATTTATTTGTCACGCCAGTTGGAAAAAAGCTGTTTCGAGAAGTTTCGGGTAGTCGGCCATTTTGAATATAAAAAAAAAATATATTTTCTGACAGCTTGATATTCATACTAATAGATGTGTAATTAATTTCATGAGTGAATCACTTTTCCACACAAAAGAGAATTGTTAAATTCACACATGATTTTATTCCCGTTACTGTGGCCTTACTTAAATGTGCCGAAGGAAATCGGCGAAATAAAAAAAATCATTTTCGTTGCCTTCCAACGATCCGAACTTCGACAGCATAAAAAATTACTGTACAAAGTACAAGTAATTTTGCAACCAGCGGGCCCATATCTCCCTGAATTTCGTGTACACGGGTATAAAAATCGTTTCGTATATAAAAGTATTTTTAATCAACCGATTCAAGCCGCAATCGGCCTAAGAATAAACGAGTGATCGTTCTCATCAATTTATCGTCTATCGTCCGTTCGGTCTCTCTCGTACTGCCATATTTTTGTCTATGCGTTGCGACGGTTCGATAACAGTGAAAATGGCCTGCCGAAACTGTCGAGTACGCCTCAATTGAACTTTGCTGTATCAGGATCGTAATGTTGATTCGATCAATGCGCCAGTCGTAATTTACCGAGTCGTGCTACGTGATTTCGAGGGCCGGCTGCGAGACGGGCTCTTTATAAGTCGCTGACAAAAGATTTGCCTGATAGGGCTACGAAAGGAGCTGGGGAGTCCGAGAATAATCGAAAACGTATTGCGATCGACCTGCTGCCGAAATTCACCAAGTTTTCAGCGTCTCGCTGAGCCTCGTTTGAGAATGATCGTAAATGAGAAAGGGGGTAAAAAGTTCCGCGATGACGAAACTCGTGACGTTCGCGTGTTACTCGCTCGGAACGCGTGTTGCGTTCTGATGTATACGTAATCACGCCGAATGTAAAGCTTGACGCAAAATGAGTCACGTTCGATCGATACGATTCACCCTGCCAAATAATTCACGCTTTCAGCGGCGTAACTCGAGGAAAAAGCAGGCTTATTCGTATTGTTTTATTCTTCCATTTTGGCCTATTTTCGCGAATCGGTATTCGCATCGTCAGTCTCGTGAACTGTACTATTCTGTGATAGATCTGTCGTGAATTTACGATCAGGGAAATCAATATTCATAAGGGTATTTTTGTAACGAAATATCTAATATAATCTTCGAAATTTTATATCGAATCGAAGGATTATATCTTATATAATCTAACGAAATATCTAATATAACTTTCCGTTGACACACTTATCTCTCGCGACGATTTTGATGCGCCGGGCCTATTTGAACCGGATGCTGCTTCATCTACCTGGTATTTGGAACCCTTTGGTCGGTTTTTATTTTGCAATATCGGGAATACACTTTTAACGGTCCTTAACGTGTCCGCATGATTGAAATGCGGAAAATGTTCTTTTATTCAATAAGGAATAAAACAACATTCCTCATTGGAAAAGTGAATTTCTACAATTCACTTTTCTACAAGTGAATTGTAGAAAATTATTGAAAATTCGCAATTTTGGGGAAGTGAGCATTTTATTTGAATTTTGTCCGGATCAAGATGGCACAGTGAGTCAACGGAAGTATGAAGTAATATTTTGATAGCCATTTATTCGGCAGTTTTATTTAGCTGTAACGTACGGTGTGCCATACCAAGTGTACAGGGTGTCGGAAAATTCACGCAAGAAGTAATTTTGACAGAAAACACAGATTCTTAATTAAAAATCGATTTAAAAAAGTATACAGTATAGGGTTATGTATGGAATAGTATATCGGGTAAATGGCCTCCACGGCCATGATTTGCACGAAGATGCAAATCTTTCGTGAGAGTACGCTGTAGAGAGCTTCTCGAAACGTCCAATTCTTAACCAAGGTGGCGAATTGATGTTACCGGACTCTCAGCAACTCTCACGAACTGCTTCGATGTTTTGTGTTGAAGGACTTGTTGAAGAACAGCCAGAGTGATTCAGTCTCTAATTGATCACCACTAATTGATCCAGTCTCCCTGAAGTTTTAACTAATCTCTTCACAGTTGATGAAGTTAAATCACCGGCCATATTTTGTACGAAAATTGCGAGCTGTAGCTGCCAAACCTTCATTATTTTGAACATATTGCTCTCCAATGAAAACGCGTTGTTCTTTTTTGCAGCGCTCCATTTTTAATAAACCCTCCCAGGTAGCAATTTCAAAATCTCAAAGTTGTCTATTAGTTGTTCAAATGGGTACCAAATGTCCGCTTGGAAGTTACCTATAAGTTATCATGTGTCCAACAGTTATCGTTTTTGGATGGTTGTTGACTTTAAGATAACTTTCGGGCGGACATTTGGCACCCTGTCTTTTTTTTCGTTGGCACCGCACAAATGGCGCAAAATACAAATCTTGCGTGAATTTTGGGACACCCTTTAGTTATACGTGCGCGTCAAAGTTTTGGCTGTTGCTTATGAGAACGGCTCATTCAGGCGGAAACAAAATGTATTTTTTTACATTGTGGAATAAATATTGATATTCTGAGATAATTCCAATTCTTTCAAAACTTTCCTGTTCTGTCAATCGAAACATTCGCGTGAGAAATCTGCATTTCCTAGCGGAGTATTTTTCGGTTAGGAGTTAAGGCCTTAGGCCACTCTAGAGGCCGAAATCATATGCTTTTTGGCAATTTTTTTCAGAAAAACTACAAAATAAATCGAGATTGCAAAACAGGGTGTTTATCATACATATCAATGACTGTATACAATAATTTTTTTTGAAGCGATTAATTTCAAAATGGCGGCTGTGCAGCGTTTATCTCAATACTGCATTTTTTAACGGGCCAGTCCACTTTGGAGCCACGGAAAAAGCCTATTTTCGCGATTTTTTTGGAGGATTTTATAAAAGCTATGAATATAAAAGTTGTTGGGCTTGATGAATAAAGTCTTGAAATACGTATGAAAAAAAATCATTCATTTTTATTCATTTTTAAGTACAAAAACTATAGTTTAACGCAACGCCTCCAAAAAAGGTGGGCTAGGTAGCTTCATCACAACTCGGCAACGGCTTGTCTGAAACAATAAAATCAAAGTTCATTAGATTCAGTATGACACCAGCTACAAAATGACCCTCGGATATAAAGTTTCATAAAAAAATAATAAAATGGCAGATGAAAAACGAAAAAAGTAAAAAAAGCGTTTTTTTTCGCAGTTTTTCGCAAAAAAAGAGTAAAAATAAGGATTTCAAAACCATCGAGGGTCATCTTGTTGCGAATCATGTTTACAATATGTGGTTCAAATTTCAAGATAATCGGTTATTAGTTTTAGAGATACGATGGAGCTAGATTTTGAAAACGTTTCGAGAAAAACGCGTTTGAAGTTTACACTATGAAAAACTCTTACCTAAACTCAATCGGCAATTCCTGCACCGTACAAAATCCCTTCTCATTGCTCATCACCGTCGATTTCTTCAAGTCTTGCTTGCTTCCGATTTTTTGAAATTTTCAAAGTGGACTGGCCCCTTAAGTTGGGCGGAAACATAACTCAGACAATTTTTAACCGATTCACTTGAAATGTTGAATATATCTTGAAAAATACATTATCTATGGAGACCGGTGCGATGGTCTAGTGGTTAGCGTGCTCGCCACTAAACCAGCGGACCGGGAGGTCCCGGGTTCGAATCCCAGTCGCGTACATTTCGTCGTGAAATGTTTTTCTTCGGCATTTTGCGGCGAAATAAGACTAGTTCCACGACTGGGGGGCGAACTCGATGACCGGCTGTATTTGGTATAGGTTTTCCGCAGTTTCCCTATACCCATGACAGAAATATCATGATGAATATAATACAGAGGGGGAAGTCGGCTGCGGCCGCAAGAGGGCGGGGGGGGGGACATGGAGAAAGATGGAGAAAAAGGAGTAAACAGTAGAGGAAAGAAACGGGCACAATGAAGGGAAAGAATAGGTAACAAACGCGAAAAGCGTTTGTACCCTAAGGAAAAAACCAATAAAAAAAAAATACATTGTCTATGGAAGTACGTAGGATTTTTTTTATATCGCATAGTTCGTTTGTTATGAACAATTATGAGACGATTTTTTAGGCAAATTTTTGGAAAGTGAAAAATCGATTTTTTTGTAATTTTTCTGAGAAAAAAATCCCCACGAGCCTATTTTTTCGGCCTAACCCCTTAATAACTAGTGAAGAGTATACCTACTAGACCTACTTTTCTCACGAACGAAGTTCGAGGAAAATTGATATAAATTTGATTTTTCCAATATGTGCTGCTCTTTCGGTGGCCAAATGGAGAAGTGGTCGTCGAAAAACTTGTCGACATAAACGCAACCGAGTATTACACGGACGGAGCCTCGAGAGTCCTGCGTATTCCTCAGGGTTCGACGTATAATAATGAAAATACCGTAGTTATTGGCGTCACGACGTCGCGACGCCCCTCTTATGTTCCTCATCCGCCGCGCCTCGTCGTCGTCCCGGAAAAGTACTTTCGTCTGCCGGCAATACCGTAAACAAACTCGTGTCGCCAAAAACGCAATCATGCTGAAAGTGATACTTCCGAACGGCTCTTCTCCACTTAAACACGATTTTTTTACATACCGGAAAAAAGAAAAATTTTCGTGGTCTTTTCCCTGGGGAAACGCGTGCAGGTATTGAGATTTTCTTTTTGTTTTTGTTTTAGAGAGCACAATTTTATGTATCTGCAATTTTTTTTATTGAAAAACATTTATCAATTCGAAACACGGTGACCACTGCTGCTCGAAAACAAATCATCTAAAATTAAAGAATAAAACGCATTTAGTTTTTGCATGAAATTATCTAGTGCTTGGACAAAGGATTTAATAAAATATTGATTATCGAAAAACTAGCTGCAGTACAAATTAAAAATATCGATTTTCGGTGGAAAAAAATGCTTTATTTTCGGGGATAGAAAAACTACTCATAGAGACAAAAATTCTTCGTCCAGGGCCCTGTTTTTTGATACGTAGAAAAGCTTGTAAAATTCAAGGCCTTATATACCCGAAAAATTTCAAAAAATTTTATTTAAAAATTTTTTGATCCATTAGCCTGCACGGTTAAGAATAATTTAAGCTTTGCAGAATTGAAAAATTCCAAAAATAAGGTAAGATTGCATTTATAATAGATACCGCGCGGCGCGCCCGACCGCCAACTTCAAAACCGTTTTTCCACGATTCACTATTTTGAACCTTGTGAAACTTCTAACTCTTGAACGAGGGTTCAGATCGCTTTGAAATTTTTACAACATATTCTTAGTATCATCACCTATCGTGTGAACGATAGAAACAAAAATTTCAATGGCACAAAAAAATATAAAAAATAAAATACCGACAGAAAATTGAGTAACAAAATTTTAAGTTTCGAATTTTTATTATAATATTAAAAAAAATATATATTGTTGCTTCACACTGAAGATACATTTATTATGCAATTATAAATATGTTCATTTTTTTCAGACACCCACATCGATGCCGAGAACTTTCACCATCAACGCGCGCGCGAAAAAATACATTGCTTTATTATGTTATATCTTCGCCATTTGTTAATATTTTTTATTTGTTTTTTACATATACTCAACCATGTGCATAAATGATCTATTAAAAAAATGTTGTCAATATATGCGTCATTTTTTTTAACCGCGTCTAGAAAAGTACCTTCGAAAATCGGCGAAATCGCGTATATAAGGCCTTAAAGTTGAAGGGTGCAGTGATTTTTGAGATATCGTGGTCACAGATTTGGAAAAAGTTATTTCGAGAAAAACCCGCTCGAAGTTTGCGGGTTCGTGGAGCCTATCTATAAACGCCCAAACTTCCTCAATTGTGAACGGATCGACATGGAATTTTTAGACGTTATTTTTGAATTGTTATATTTTAAGAACTCGTCAAAAACAAAAATCGTTATTTTCATAAATATGAAGTAGGTGAAATCCCTTAAAAAATACTCGCGACAGTTAATTTCGTATGTGAAGAAAAATTTGGGGAAAAAAAGAAATGAATTTTTTATAATTCCCCACAGCGACAAATATTTGTCGCATAGTCATTTCTTCCTTCGGGCTAATTTCTTAAGGCGAGAAAGCCCTTTAGAATAAAAAAAATCGATTTTTTCAACATATTTCGAAAGTATGATACACAAAGACTATACTGACCGAAGGAAAACTCGGAATATTGAATATTTGCGGAGTTATCGCATATAGTCTAGAGCGCGGGGACAGCATGTGGTCAGGTAGGGAGTCACATGTTGAAACTTTAAATGCGATTATCTCGATGCTACTTTTTCAAAAACTGCACGTGTTGTAGCTCAAAAAGTTATCGACCGATTTGAATGAAATTTTGGGAGGTTACTCTCTGTAATATTATCGGAAGGATATACTTAAAGTTTGCAACGTAGCGTGTGAATAAATAATTTTCTTGGGGTCAAATATGTCGAAAATTCGAACTTTGGAGTAAAAAGGCTTCAATTTGGCTTCAAAACTTTCAATTTTGCACTTTTTCATCATTTTTCAGGTATATCCTTCCCCTTAATATGTCAGTAAACGAATGACACTTATTAAATCTTTTTCAAATCGACAGAAAAAGAGTGACAACTGCAGCACTCTTCGATGTCGCGGAAAACATTCGTCCGAAGACCCTTATAACGCCGCCATTTTGTTGGTCATCCCAATTTTTTTTTTTAACGTGACAGTTATAATAAACTCACGTCTAAATTTGAAAATGATCAGATTATTTTATTTCCTCTAAAAAAATACCTGAAAAATACCTTTTTTTCACGCTCCCAAAGGGATTTTTCGCCTTAACCCTGAACGGATTATTTTTGCGTTTAGGAGTTCGCGTCTTTTCTAACGCTGGAACATTATCTACTTTTCAGGATGGCTATTGGTTTTTTTTTCCTTTCTAGTACAGTTCAGCTCTAGCAATATTCGGAACAGAGAGAAACACGTGTTTAAATTAATTCCGTTTGCAAAATTTACATCTCCAACTATCGTCTCGTTAAATTGATTTATCGGGAGACAAAAGGGTCGTATTTGCAAAGAAGCTATGCACGAACGAAGGGCACAGCTTGGCTTTATTGATCATTTGGCCGGATTTAAGTGCAGCTGCAGAGCGAGAATGGGGAGCATGCGTTTATAGAAAGTACAGAATTGCAGACGGAGGGTACACGGCGGGCATTTAAGAGGATTATGAAAACGATACGGCAGAGTGGGAGGGGGCGAAATTTCGTAATATGCAATACAGTATACGGGGCAAAGGCCTTCAACCGCGATGACGATAAATCCTTGCAAATATGGTCTTCAAATACGAAAGAAATTCAATGGCAATTCACGATCTTTGCTTTGTCTTTACAGAGCTTTACGAAAAACGCGTTTAAATGAAAAAAGTGTCCCAAAATGACATGGCATTTAAATTTTTTAATAAAACGTATTATTTATCTGAAAAGTACGAACATTTTTATTTTAATATGAGGTACAAACATGGAGGTTATGTGTGAAACACAATATTTGATAAATGGCGTAAACGGCATGGATTTGGAAGACATTCTTTCAACAAGATGGCGCGACATCCAATAGCGGAAAAATCGTGCGATTTGACGCTATTGGACTTTTTTGTTTGGGGTTTTCTGAAACGAAAAGGGTCTGCCAATGACCCACAGACCATTGCGGAGCTCAAGGAAGCAATGAGGCGCACCATTAATGAAATTATGTTAAAATGTTATCGTAAATTTCGTCATAAGAGTGAACGTTTGCAAACAGGGACGAGGCGGCCATTTATCGGATATTGTGTTCCACCCATAACCTCTATGCTTGTACGTTATATTGACAAAAATATTCGTACTTTGCAAATAAATAATACGCTTTATTGATAAATTAAAATGTCAGGTCATTTTGAGACACCCTGTATTAGCCGCGCTGTTTTTAAACCCTTAATCCCCGTTTCAGAGTGAAAGGGTCAGTGTTACGGCAACGTTAACGAGAAACAAAAAAAACGTATCGTTGAAGCCTGCTATCAATCTGATTCTCAACAAGCTGCTGTAGTTTGGAGCAATTGCATCGATCTTTGTTAAGTCATCATGGTTGCGCGAAAGTTTTAAAAAGATTGGAATTATGTGATTTAATTTTTCAGTCTAAGTATTTTGAAAAATCAGTTTTCTGATATCGACGGCAATCTTCTCAAAGTCCAGGAGCGGGAATAAATCACAAAAATTGTACTATTTTTTCGCCTTATATTTGACATTTTTTCGCCTTACACTTTACAAATTACATTTCAGTTATTTAACATTTACAATTATCGAGAAAAGTATTCTCGAGGTTGTTTTGTATTCCTCCGATCTGCACCGGTTTTTATTAAAAAATTGGAATTTCTGTGAGAATAAATTATGTAAATAAAGCCAACCAATTCGGAAAGTTTGAAAGTACGATTTGTGCGTCTACTATACAATGAAACTAGCCACAATTCTACTGATCCTACATTTATCGAAATGTCTTAAGGGGTTAGGCTACTATGACGAATTGAAAATCAGGGGTATTTGAAAGAATTAATTTTAAAGGCATAAGTAAGATGATTGAAAAATCGTTTGGATATTTATTTGTATGTACATTAACGAAATTTGGTTACCAAATTGCATAAAAATATTAATAATTAAAGAAGTTATAAACAATCTCATGTAGGGCCTGTGAACGTGAGGGGCTCAACGATGTACTTATTTTTGGCCATCCGGTTGATCTGAAAAAAGAGATTCATTTCTTAAAATAGATAGTATTGGCTCAATACTTGACCAAGCCTTTGGGTCTTCGTGTTTCAATCATCAAAAAAAAAATATATTTCTTTCGATTTTTCAAAGGAAAGGAACATTATTATTATAAATAACTTGTGAAGAAAAAAAAATGTTGAGAAGAAAATGGTCGGTCAAGACTCAACTACTATTACACCAAATAGGTGTATCAAATTTCAAGCCAATCCGTTTATTAGATGTCGAAAAATCGTGCACACCGTCTTGAAAAACATAGTTTCGAGAAGAACGGCCTTAAGGGGAGGGTAGGGGCTTGCACTTTTGCAAAATCGATTTTTTTTTGTCTTTTCTTATAGTTAAACATTTCAAGAATATAATCCCAAAATGTCAAGTCAATCAGAGAAAAACTCTCGAAGTTATTGACTATTTAGTCCTGCTCCTCTAACACTGTAGCTCCGACTTCTCTAAACTTCGAACGCGATTTTCTCGAAACCACTTTTTCAAAGTCCGTGTTCACTGCCATTTGAAAACTACATGACCGATTTATTTTAAACCTGGTACACACTTTCTACATATAAAATACCTCCCCCCAATGGTTAGTTTGAGATTTTTTTTACATTGATGGGGTTTTCCACCCCCAAAGAGGCGGAATTTTTCGTGAAAAATAGCACTTTCCACTTTACATGACCACCAAAAATTTAGAAATGAAAAAAAAATTATCAAAGACCCTTGGGGGGAGTATTTGATGATACTTTGACTAAATTTTAATGGTACTTGATTTCAGATAATTTCTAGCTGAGATACAGTGAACACCGCAAATCGTGTTTTTCCAAAGGCGTTCTTGGAAAAGCTTTGTCACCGGCTTGTTCGTGGATATTTTCCCATACAAATTTCACGGAGTGTTCTTGAAATGACACTTAACAATGTACAAAGGGTTTCGATAAATTTACTCTATCCATGTAGATGAAAAAAATCCGCAAGTGTTTTTTTTCACGCTGAAAGCCCTACCCTTCCCTTAATCCTGCTACTGCACACCGGGACGTTTGACCCCATCATCCCTTCCGTGCAAGTATGTATTTTTCAACGCATCTCGTACCTCGAACGAATGTTTGGAGACTTAATTTTTGTTTTTCTTAAAATAATACATTTTGGGCCATAAAATAAGGATTATTGACTACAAAAAACGTCTCTACAAAAAAATGCATATTTACCGAAATACAACGATCTGGAAAACCTCTGGAGTCCGATCGACCCTTCATGCAGTAAGAGGTTCGTGACAGAAGTGTGCAGTCAAAGGGTTAAAGTTTTACTAGCAGTTCTATCGTTGTAATCCTAAGTTAACCTCCAATCTGCGATTCCTGCACCGCATATTGCAGGAAGAATGTTGCTCAAACTTATTGATGAATATTACAATCAGTAGTAACAGAATACAAAGTGTCAAAATAGAAATTCTGCTACAACGAATATTTAACGTTGAAACGAAGATGTGAAAAAAGTCCCATGTCCGCATCTTCTTCAGAGCAAAGTAAATTGTCAGTTTGCCCCCGCCCTATAAACCAGTTTGAGAAGTTTGAAGTGCATTTTTGTTGTTTTCTTTTTTCGTTGTAAATGTTGTCCCGTTGTGGCTTCGTGACGTCTCTCTTTAAGCCCTCCGAGAAAACGCGCGTATCGTTGTGATCGTCGTAAGCCCGTTACGTAAATACGGCACGTTCGTTCGATGAGCTGGAAGAAAGTACCATGGATCAGTCAGTCCAGTTTAAGCCTCGCGGAATAGATTGGCTTCCTGGCGGATCGTTGACCTCCCTCGCGAGACCTTTCGCCCGAGTGAACGATCGAGCACGATTGAGAGTGATAGAAGAACACGTTGTGGGCCTTCGTGATACGAAGGGACCATAGTTTCAGATTGCGGCTCCGTCGTCGAGGATCAACACGGGACGCTTCGGGCGGCTTTGGGGCAATGTACCGAAGGTAGAAAAAAAACTAAAGTGCTATTATCGTGTAGCTCCTCTTAGAGCCGTTAATATTCTGACTTCTCGAATCCTGATTTGTACACATTGTCCCGACTAGAAATTCTGCTACGGGGCAGACTAGGGCCGTATCCGGCATGGTGTATTCCGTACCATAGCACTTTACAGGCCGCCGTATCAGGGCTTTAACAGACGTGAAACGCTTTTTGCATCCGGCCCTGATGCGGATGCCGGTTACGGACCTGATCAGTATACCTTTGCAGGCTCTGATCCGGCTGCCGTGTCTATGCCTGAAACGACAAATAAAAACAATCAATCAACAATATGAACAATGTATCACATTTTCCATATTGCACGACGACGTTACTCTGTATGGCAAGGTTAGCTTTGTATACCTTACCGATAATTCATGATTAAGCTCAAAAAAATGATTACTGTTATGGATGTTTATTACCTGAACAATGGGAGAAAAATTTGGAAGAGAATAATTTTTAATAATAATTGATTTGTTTAAAAAAAATATCTCATAATAATAAAACAAAGCACTGCTTTGGAACAACGAATCGAGCCACTCTGAAAAAAATAGGTGTTACTGTACACACTTCGGAGTATTTTCTGGAATTTTTTGAGAAAAATCAAAAGTGACATACCGACCGCAAAATAATATTTTTGTATCATTTTGGTGAAAATGGGCATTTTTTAAACTCGAAAAATTCAAAACAAATTTTTTTCACAAAGTTCATGTAAAACTGCAACTTTTTTGTCTTAAACATTTTTTTGTTAAATCAAATGCTCACGAGATATAACGGTATTTTGAAATTTTTGAAATTTTGAAAAACTCCAGAAAATGCGATCCAAAAATTTTGAAAAATTTACACTGTTTTTTTTTCATATAATTAAATAATTTGACAAAATTTCAATTTTTTTGAGAGTGGACAACTTTTTGACCGTTCGAAATGGTATGGAACGCCTCATATATATATATATATATATATATATATATATATATATATATATATATATATATATATATTGTGCCGTGATGTTTTAAGCTACGTCACAGAAATGCTACCGATGATCAAGATATGCTCTCGATGCCCGGGTTGCGACCCATCCGTTTGTGTAAAGGGCCTTTTCTCTAGTATGGTTGTCTTGTTACGTTTGAGGTTTTGGATTGTGCTTTCGTTTAGGTTAGGTTGGCGTGTGGAACTCGGTCAAGCGGCATGTGGCTCGACGTACCGAGCAATCCCGACCGAGAGATGCACCCAACGAGGCTTCTCGGGGAATCGGTGCACGCCCGGCTGAGACGTCGGCGCCCCACTGTAGTGATGCATCGTGCTGGAGAGCGGGTCGTTTGGGTTACGGGCGGAGGCTGGAGGTCTCCGCGTCGCGCTTCTGGAGAGAAGCTTTGGCCGCTTTCGCACGGTGACCCGGGGATGCGATCTCCGAGAGCCTCCATGTTACCGACGAGAAAAGGTCCCGATTTGTTACCGTTCCGTTTTCGGGGTAACTCGGGCAGAAAATATGGATTCCGAAAGGATCAGGATTTTATCAGAATATTCCAGCTCCCGAAATAATATTTCAGCTCTCGATATCATACGAGATAAAGTTCTCGCTTGAACCGGCGATTTCGCATGTTCCGATCCCGCGAGCGTGTTGACATTTTTTTGGTCTACGCGCTCCGTCTCGCTCTCCCATAATCCCTCGCACGGCGGCCTTAGTCGCTCGAGGTACAGAGTTGCTAACGAATTTTCGCACGAGACGGTTGTCTCCCAAAAATCGCGCTCGGCTTCCGATTTTTCATGTATCGTGACAGTTGTCGATCGGACGTCGAGCCACGAGCTTCGCGATAGAGAGACGTGTCGTGTCTCTCACGCGCCCGTGACGTCGCGCTCTCGTTCTCGCGTTAGAGGCACGTCGTCGTGCTCTCTCGTTCCCGTTCGTGTGACGTTTCCGCGTGCATTTCGCTTTCGCGTTGAGTTTCGTTTATGTAAAAAGTCCACGGGGGGTTAACCCACCAGTTCCCGCACACTAAAATAAAAATGATTTTATTTTATTGTGATGTTACCGGTGTCGCAAATAGTGACAGGTACCGTTAAAAGTTAAGCTACTCCCCAGTGAATCTCGATCCCTCTACCACAATCCACAGCCTGAGCGGCCGTGCTCTGCCGCAACCGTCCTCCCGTGCAAGTGTATCCAGTTCAGTCCGGTTATGATTCCAGCGATACAAAAATCAGGTAGGTCTCCAGACTCCCAGGTCATACCGGTTATCATTCCGGTGAAACAAAAATCACGGAGTCCTCCAGCTCTGATGGGGAGTCGGGGCGAATCCCCTCGACCCCAGGGCATACCGATTGAGAAATCCGGTGAAACAAAATTCTCTGGCGCCCCGGGTATTACGGATGCACGCGCGCGGGGTGGACGACCGAAAGTGACGATTCTCGCACCTAAGTTCTCGTGTTTAAGTTCTCGTTTCCGTGGTTAGAGAAAAATATCCCCGACACAATATATATATATATATATATACACACACACACACGATGAGACATATATATATATATATATATATATATATATATATATATATCAGTCATTTTAAGTTCTGCCGTTTAAAATAGTTCGAATTATGTATTATTAAATAATATCCCTTCAGGTCGTTTGTATATGAACAAGTAGTCCATGTTTATTACCTGCACGGAGAGTGTAGCTTATTCGAATTCATGCGGTTTATATCGCAGACGTCAATGAAACCTAACCTCAAAATCTTGATTCGCCAACTACGTCTATGGACGCCATATTACGGTGACATGCAGTCTACCGTACTTCAGCCTGTTCAGGGTGCCTTCTCGCGTCCGTACTATAAGGCTCTACTAATCCGGTTGCCATCCGGCACAGAGCAAGCGTGCCGTAACACGGCGCCCATGGACGTCATATTACGCCGGCATAGAGGCTACCGTACTTGGCCCTCTTCAGGGTGCCTACTCGCGCCCGGATGAAGTTTCCACTGGTTCGGGGGACATTCGGCACTGATCAGACGTGCCGTACTACGGTATTACGGACCGCAGCTTGATAGCGGTCTGATCAGTCTTCAAGCTGCCGGATCAAAATTTCTAGTCGGGACGTATTATTCGTTGATTACTGTCGATTGAGAGTTTCATAATGTTCCGTAATGTCGTTGATCATCTTTTATTAGTCACGCAAGGTTGGGGAGTGTTGGGTCGACTGGGTACGGTTGTAACTAGGTACGGTTAAAACTACGGTCTTATATACAGGTCTTGAAACGATGGTAGCATTTGATAGGCGGTGAGTGGGCCGCTTAGTTTCCAAGCTTGTTTTTCTTCACATCGTTACGTGTATAAAAAAAGTTGTACATGCCTAGATAACTGTTATTGACAATTTAATTCAGTGACAAGCCAGAACTCTCCGGTTTCGAGTGCGCAGCGTAACAATTCAGCTCAAGTACCATCGCAATACAAATAACATAATATCAATCATTTTTATCATAGTCACTTGAGTTTTGCACGCGGTTAATATAGGTTTGGTAATATTTTTAAGCGTGTATGTATTAATTTGTTCATTTTAGCATGCAAATACATACCTTTTTCGTTTACTTTCCGTGTAATGGATATTTCTTACAAAAAAGAAACAAAACCGCGTATACCGAGACATTACAGTCTAAAGTGCATGCGCTGTATGCGAGACAGAGACATGATATTGCTACCTTCTTCGCACACGATACCCCTTTTCCTATGCGCGCCATGCGGCCGAAAATTGAAGCAAAAACTGGACGCTAAGTGAACCGTCCCCCACTACCGTCGTTTCAAGCGTGTATGTAAGACCGTGGTTGAAACAAGGAGAATACCCGAGTCGAAATTTAGACCCTCCTTTAAACCTCCTTTCGATCCCAATTTGTCATTCAATGGAGGTTCAAGAGGTTCAAATGGAAATCTCAAAAACATGTATATCAGAACCTACTGAACCTCCAAAAGTGGCAGAAATTGGACTTTTTCACTCAAAGGAGGTTTAGTAGGTTCATCTGAACCTCCTTTAAACCCTAGTGAGCCTGATTTAATGCTTACGCAAACCTACAGACCCTCTTTTAAACCTCCTTTCGCTCTACTAACTCTCCTTTGACTCCTTTCATCGGTGGCTCGCAGAGCCTCCTAGCCCTCCTTTAAACCTCTTCTGACCCTACTAACCCTCCTTTAAGCCTACTTCAATATGCCGCCCTCTGCTCCCCCCCTTCGACAATCAATCGTACATAGGATACCCTATAAATTCTATGGAACTTGAGTAGGTTTATTATAACGTTTTTTTAAGTTACACGAAATAATTTATAGTTGTGACAATGTATGTATATGTTTCGAATTAATAAATCAATCTTATAATAAATAATCAAACATCATATTTTTAATTCACACATATAATTTATTTTTCAGATATAGCTTGACCCTACAGAACCTCCTTTGAATCCAATCTTTCATTTTCCTTCTGCTTTGGATTCAAAGGAGGTTCTGTAGGGTACAGATAGAACTTTAGGCCGAAACGAGGTTGTGTAGGTTCACGCAACCCGAGCCCATAGGCCTAAAGGAGGCTCAGGAGGTTGAATAGAAGGTTCAGTAGGGCTGAAGGAGGGTCGCCAACGGTGCAAATTTCTCCATATAGGTTCAAGGGGAGTCAAAGGAGGGCGGCGGTCTGTGCGTTACAAAGGAAATAGGTTCTCGAGCATTCAAAGGAGGGTCTAAATTTCGACTCGGGTAACGCGCGACCGCGTGGCCGTCGTGAAAGGAGTGCGAGAGGGCTTGCGCGTCCAAACGTTTTTCCCAGTGTTCCCCCGGTGACAGCGCGTTGTATAGGGTGGCTCGAAATACCCTGATATTTTTATTTAACAATAAAACGTATTATTCATTTGAAAAGTAAGAATCTTTTTATTTTCGTATAAGGTACAAACATGGAGGTTATCCTGGTACAAACATGGAGGCTTCCGGATGGAGGCCGGGTTCAGGATCAGCGTTGTGCCGACGTTTCGCAAATGTTACAGTCTGCATCATCAGGGCTGAGAGCTCCGATACTGAAGCTCTCGTGTCTCACGTATTTCTTATATAGTTGCAGTCATTGTTCCAGATCGCTGCACCAGCCAATCAGATGTTTTAATTGATCAGCTGGTCAATGAAAAAACCGGGAGGACGGTGTGCCGAATAGGATTGACGTGATATCCTACATCTCTGTTTAGATTGTCCGGATATTTTCGGATTTCCAAGCCTTCTCGGTGTTTCCTGGAAAAATAGCTGTTTGATGGGGCCATACTTTGGGCTTTGTCGAACTGGATGGCATAACCAGTCTCCATCCAATGTTCGGCCAGCGCTGATTGTGTAATATGGCCATATTTGATACACCGTTGGTATTCTTTGATCCGTGTACTGATCTTCCTCCCGGTTTCTCCTATGTACACTTTACCGCATGAGCAGGGTATCTTGTACACTCCTGGTGCACTTAATGGTGGTTTTTGGTATTTTGCAATCGGAATCACTTGTGCTAGTTTCTTCTGAGGTTTGAAGATGACTCGCACGTTATGGTTTCCAAGGACCCTGCCTATGCGATCGGTTATGCCCGGAAGGTATGGAAGGGAAGTTGTTGCGGTTATTTGTTCTTTATTCTCCCCATCAGGTGCTGTAACCGTTTTCGGATCAGCTATTTTTTTTTTTAGATTTTTGATCGTTCTTTCGATGTTGCCTAGCTTGTAGCCATTATCTCCTGAAGCTTTTCGTAGGTGTTCTAGTTCAACCTCCAGGGAGTCTGGGTCGGAGATCGCTAGAGCTCCGTAGACCAGAGAGCTTATGACCGACTGTTTTTGGGAAGGGTGGTGATGGGACGTCGCGTGGAAGTAATTTTCAATTATTGAATATTCGATAACATTTTGCGGACTAATTTCATTAATGGTGCGTCCAACTGCTTCCTTGAGCTTCAGAATGGTCTGGGGACATTGGCATACACTTTTCCCTCAGAAAACCCCGAAGAAATAAGTCCAATGGCGTCAAATCGCACGATCTTGGTGGCCAATTCACATCGCCGCGATGCGAGATAACACCACCATGAAACTTCGTAACAATGCAGCAAATAACAATTTCTATGCGGTGCTCGAGCATGTAATTCTCCATGACTAAACCTCAATACGCCTCTTGGATATCGTGGCGACGCGACGGCAACGCAGTCTGCCAGCTAACGGCGGCAACTCGTGGTCGTTCTTCTCAGAACAGTACACATATGATTCGCATGCAAATCACTGCACGATTTGAATTATTTATTTATTTGGTGCAATACCATATTGTTAAAGTGCAATTATGAGCCACACTCTTATCAAGTGTGGCTTCTACAATATTTATGAAGATTTTTTTCATGGAAAAACTGTGTCTTAAGGTAAGTAAATACACGAAACATGAGATATTCTGTCAAATTCACTGTAAATTCTACTACGTATTTATTTTTAGGAATATCGTATAATGATCAATTAATTAAAAATTTGTTGGGCATAAACTATTTCAAAGTCTCCACGTTCAGGAGGTCGTCGAAATCGATGATACAGCTAATGGAGATCGAATTATCGGCGGTAAAGTAATACCACAGACTAGAGTGAATAATCCACCGTACCATGTAAAAGTAGCGGTATGTGTTAATTATGTGATTAATTACTAGGTGAATAATAATGGGGAAAAAATAGATTTTCGCCCACTTTTCACCCATACATGTAAAACAGAAATGGAAAATGAAGATGTATCTCCTTATCAAAGAAATGTTAATAATGAAGCAATAAGTATGTTGGTAATTGAAATTAGATTTAGTAAACCGCATTTTTTATTTCAGTATGTAACAGTATTGACAAATGACGGATTTTCGTTAATTATTAAGGATAAGTATGGAATGTTAAATTAATAGTATATTATTGGTGAATACTATTTGATCGTTGAAAATGAGCATGAAATGTTGAATTAATACTATTTTTATCATAGATGAAAATAAAATGAAATAAAAAATAATTTACACGTGGTTCTCTAAAAATGTTATCTGATGTACTAGAAGAATAAAACATTACAGAAAATCCAACATTTGTATATTTTTAATACGTTTCTTGTATCAAATCGTCAAAATATTTACTAACATTCTTCTGATAGCTTTTATCCACTCATTTCTCTCGTTGATTTCCCAATTTCGAATCGGAAACGAATAAAAAGTCAATTCCTGATTTCGAGATTGGGAATTTTTGCACCCCACAACACAACAATACCTCGTACCACCCATTTATTATTTATTTCACACAGCGCTTTTCAATGGATTGTTTTGAAAATTTTACAAAGTGTTAAGTTTATGAGTGAGAAGAGAAAAAAAATTCGCGACAATTGGAAATTTCGTAGCTCTTGAGCAACCACTAAATGTTCATTGGCCGACTAGAGCTTACGCGAGCTTAATTTAAAAATTATAAAGCGTAAAATTCATAGGTGAGAAGTGAACGAAAAAAAATCGTTTTTAACAAAATAAAAACTTGCATTATTGGGAGGCTTGAGCGACCTCTAAATATTTTTTGACTGCTCGCAGGTTTCGCGACAATTTTCTTTTCTTTGAAGAAGATAATTGGATGGTGAGAAAGCGGAAAAAATATAGAGCTCAAATTTGGGCCACCCTAGTGTGTATATAAATATATATATATATATTTACACAGGCGTATGTATGAATATGTATAAACGAATATGTATAGGGTGTCTCAAAATGACCTGACATTTTAAACTGCGCGACATTTTTCAATGCCGAACATGGAGTACTAATCTTTGACAACTGGCATCGGGAAGTATCTGAGATTTATCCCGTGCCGCGGGATGTGAATTGGCCACCACGATCGTGTTATTTGGCGCCATTCGACTTCCTTCTTTGGGATTTTCTGAAAGGAAAAGTGTATGCCAATGATCCACAGTCATTCCGGAGCTCAAGGAAGCAATTCGACGCACCATTAACGAAATTATTCCGCAATTATGCCAAACTGTTATAGAAAATTTCGTCAAAAGAGTAAACATTTCCAAACAGCGACGAGGCGGCCATTTATCGGATATGGTGTTCCACACATAACCTCCATGTTTGTACCTTATATTTAAATTAAAGTATTCGTACTTTTCAAATTAATAACACGCTTTATTAATAAATTAAAATGTCAGGTCATTTTCAGACAGCTTATATCTTCCTCCCCGCAGTCTATAAATATATCGATGTCGATGTATACACAAGGATTCGTGGCGTGTGTATGTGACAAATTTCTCGATTTACTCACTATCATTTCGTACGGTTCTGTTTGAGTTGGAAATGCAAGATCGTCGAACGTCCGAGCCAGACGAGCCACCCTACGATATTGAAATCTGATTATTTATTGATCGTTCTGAGAAAATAAGTCCATCGAGAATTTACAGTCAAAGGGGACTTTGGACAAATCGCATGCAGCGGTTTTGACGTTTAATCACCTGTCGTATGTCAGCAATTCAATATCATCGCACCTCCGTCGCTCGTCTCTCGTACAGCATTCTCGTTTCATGATTTACACGGCGAACTAGACCTAGACTTCTCTACTTCTATTGCATATGAAACATGCTTTATTCACAAGCGTTGGAAAGGGCTGTAAATGTAGGGAAATCAGATACGAAAAATATGCCACAAAATTTAGTGGAATATATCAATAAAAATGGATTTAAATGTTCATTAGAATATTCGATATTTTTATTGAGTATTATTTATCCACATTTTTAAGGTGGTTTATGACGTGGTCGGGCTCTACTGCAAAAAAAGTACTAAAGGCTAAAGGCTCTACCTACTGCTAAATGGGCTCTACTGCTAAAACTGGCCTCTGACAGAGGGCTCATATCAGTCCCACTGATGGAGGTTATACTGTACTTTTTGCGGTTTTTTGACGATTTTTTGGGATTTTCCTTAGAAAACTTACCTTGCTATCGGCGCCATTGTGCTGCACTCAACGGGATGCGTTCATACACACCTCATTTGTACTCCTGTGATGTCAGGAACGTCAAAAGTTAGAAATACCTACCGCCAAAGTTTACCTTAGGGCTGTATTATTTGGGTTTGTTTGTTTGGGTTTTCAATGTTCTATTAACTTTTCAATAATTTTCAATGATTTCCAATAAAACTTTTTAAAAACATACCCTTTTGTGTTTTAGCAATTGAGACTCTTCAGCAGTGCTGCTTTTAGCACTAGAATCTATTTAGCAGTCCAGTTTTAGCACTAGGGCCCATTTAGCACTAGAGCTTTTAGCAGTAGAATTTTTAGCAATTCTTTTTTAGCAGTAGAGCCCTAGTGCCGGTTTATGGTGTTATTTCTCAGCTTATAATTATTATATATAATTTGCTTATGAATATTATATATGATTGAATATTATATATAATATTGCTTATCAATATTACATATAATTGAATTATTACATAATTCATTTGCTTTTTGTGTGTTGCTCGAATACTCCCTTTTATGCATAGCCGTAATAAAATGTTATATTTTAATCCATTTTTGATCCACGACGGTTTTGCCAGCTACACGAGAATGATTCTCTACTGCAAAAATTTTCTAATAAAAATATGCTGTTCGAAATTTGCGCAATTTCCTACTCCTTTCTTTGAAGTGAACTTTTGAGTGATACTGTAAATGTAAAAAATTCTTAAACTATCCGTAGGGAGCAGCACCGGAGAATGCACGATGCATATTCGCTTGGTGAACATTTTTCTTTGTCTTTCGGTCTGGTTTTTCGGTCTAGCCGCTGTCTACTGTCCACAGCTCGATTTCGTCTGAATTTTTAGTCTGCGACCTTACTCTCTCTCTCTCTGTCTGTCTTTCTCTCTCTCTCTCTCTCTTTGGCTCTTTTACTCACTCTCTCTCTCTCCCTCTCCTTCTCTCTCTCCACCTGGTTTTCTCATTTTGTCTCAGAATACAGATGTATACCCCGTCCCTGTGGACTCAGTCACGACTACAATGAACTTTCGCGTCGCTTCCAACAGCGGGATTTGCCTAAAGGGTCGGGGAATCGTAGATAGTGATATCGAAGGTGCTCCTCGGGAGCGAAAGACCAGACAGAAGCTCGGATATTACGAGCTTCGGTCTGCAAGTGAAAGTTGCCCGGCATAGCCCTTTCTTTTTCTTGTGACCTCCTCGAAACTCTTGAGTATATTAGAACTCTTTAGCTTTAGTTGTCCAATCATAAATTTACAGTACAGACATGAATCATGGTACTGTTATCTGTATTTACATGATTTATCGTCGTTTCGGTATATTCGTAAATTAATCTAATTTCGGATATTAACGATTAATCAAAATCAATAATACGTTCTCGGAAATCGTGACTTTTCGTCATCCGCAAAAAATGTTATTAAAACTTCTGGTCTGTACACAAACGAATTCAATAACGAGGTTTCCTATTTTTTTATTCCACATGAATACCTAACCGTGCAGAGATGTGTTGGAAAATCCCCAGATCCCACTACATCTCTATGGAGTTTATAGGGACCCGCCCGGGAGCCCACATTGAAATCCAAGTCTGAGGATTTTTTTTTTCAATACTCAAACGAAATTTGCTGGATTGCCCAAAAGAATTTCCTTTCGTGATCCCATACACAAATTTGTTGGGGAGCCTCGGTTGCACCCACATCTCTATAGGGATTTGTTTGGGACAGCGCATATAGGGAGTCCTCGTTGGGATTCAATTGGATTCTGCACTGTTCCCTGATGAACGTCGTTTAAGAATCCTTGCCACATCGCAAATATGCGAAAAGTCACGAAAAAAAGCTCGCCGTCTTGAAAAATAATCGGCATGCTTCGTGAGGGTGTACCTGTGTGATGATATTATGTCAAAGTGCGGCACTATAAATAACAAACGAAAATTTCAGTGAACTTTCCGTTATGTGGTTTAAAACGATTTTTAAGGCTTTTTAAAGCGATTTATACTTTTTTAAGATAAGATATGTACTTTATCCAGATCCACTCGTTTTGTATATCTATATATTTTGTATAGAAAATACAAGATACTGAATGCGTTGGGATCCATCAAGGATCGTATCGGATCCTGTTCTGATAACGTGGAAATCCTTTAGGACTCAAATTGGATTCGTACATTCCAATGGGGAATCTCGACGAGAATTCAATATATGAGCGTGACGTTTGAGTATAGGGATCGAGTGCGATGACTTATTGGATACCTATCTGGAAGAAGGGATAAGTATGGGCATCCAATTGGATTTCTCTGACAATTTCTGCACGCGTAATTGCTTACGAAGCAATGACATGTGACGAAAATTAAAAGCCTTGCACTGACTGGCACTCAGTTGTTTGCATTAAGGCTTTAGGCCACTCTACAGGCCGAAAAAATAGGCTTTTTGGGGATTTTTATTCTTCAGAAAAACTACAAAAAATCGAGATGATAAAAAAGGGTGTTTATCGTAAATATCAGTGACTGTATACAATATTTTTTTTAAAGCGATTAATCTCAAAATAGCGGCTGTGCAGCGTTTATCTCAAAACTGCATTTTTTAAGTTGGCCGGAAACATAACAGACAATTTTCAACCGATTCAATTGAAATGTTGAATATATCTTGAAGAATACATTGTCTATGAAAGTACGTAGAATTTTTTTTTATATTGCATAGTTAATTTGTTATTAACAATTATCTGACGATTGTTCAGGCAAATTTTTGGAAAGTGAACAATTTCGTCAGATAATTGTTAATAACAAATTAACTATGCAATATAAAAAAAAATCCTACGTAATAGGGAAACGATTTCGCGATGTTCCCGGTTTGTTCCATGGGAGGATCCAGTCAGGTCAATCAGACAAGGTAAGTCTGGTCAGGGCCCGACACAAAGTAGGGAATGCCCGGTCACATTTCTGCACGGGTGACATGCTTGCCGCGTCGATTGGGCGTATCCCACTCCCGGACCTAATATTGGTCGTGCAATTAAGGCCTGAGGCCACAGTAATGGGTATAACACCATGTGTGAATTGAACAATTTTTTTTCGTATGAAAAAGTGATTCACTCATAAAATTGATTATACATCTATTTAGTATGAATATCAAGCTATCAGAAAATAAATATATTTTTTCGATGTACAAAATGGCCGACTACTCGAAACTTCTCGGAACAGCTTTTTTACAATTGGCGTGACAAATAACTTCAACAACTTTCACTCGATTTACTTCACATTTAAAAGTTATGTTCCTAATTGCATTCCGCAGAGAAGTACGTACGGAGTTTATGAGCAGTTACAACGAAATTTTTCACTGAAAATTCATTTCTTAAGTTCAAATACCTACAACTTTTGAATAAAACAATATTTTTTTAATTCCGTACGTACTTCTCTAGGTATTCTAATGTAGATTGATGAGAATTTTTGTTTTTTGTTCTAGGTAAAAAAATGTGGATGCTAAATGTCACGCCGCGGAGAGCCTAAAAAAATATAACAAAAGAAAATATTAGTAGTCGGCCATTTTGTACATAAAAAAAATATATATTATATTATATTAAAAAAATATATTAAATCCCATGTGCGAATGTCGGTATTCCGCCAGAGTTGCCAATACGGCCCAGAGTTGTGCAAGTTCTGGCGACCGACTCTCAGTTGGCGGTACTGCCCCAGTATTGGAAACCGAACGTATCAGCACCGTCCCAGTCTGGGTTACTGAGTCTTGGGTGAAGTACTGGCCCAGTAATGGTAAACTATTTTATCAGTAGGGTGCCAGTCCTGGTTACCACGTATGGTTGAGTCTCGGCTGGAGGTACTACGCCAGTACTGACAACTGAACGTATCAGTGCCATGCCCGTCTTAGCTACCCAGTCTTGGGTGTAGTACTGCCCCAGTATTGGTAAACAATTTTATCAGTGCGGCGCCAGTCTTGGTAACCAAGGTTGGTTCAGTCTCGGCTGAAGGTACTGCGCTAGCATTGGCAACAGTACCACGCCAGTCTTAGTTACCGAGTCTTGGGTTAAGTACTTCCCCAGTATTGGTAAACAATTTTATTAGTTCAGTGCCAGTCTTGGTAACCAAGGTTGGTTCAGTCTCGGCTGGAGGTACTGCGCTAGCATTGGCAACAGTACCATGCCAGTCTTGGTTACCGAGTCTTGGGTTAAGCACTGCCCCAGTATTGGTAAACAATTTTATTAGTTCGGTGCCAGTCTTGGTAACCAAGGTTGATTCAGTCTCGGCTGGAGGTACTGCGCTAGCATTGGCAACAGTACCACGCCAGTCTTGGTTACCGAGTCTTGGGTTAAGTACTGCCCCAGTATTGGTAAACAATTTTATTAGTTCGGTGCCAGTCTTGGTAACCAAGGTTGGTTGAGTCTCGGCTGGAAGTACTGCCCCAGCATTGGCAACAGTACCATGCCAGTGATGGTCACCGAGTCTTGGGTTAAATACTGTCCTAGTATTGATAAACAATTTTATTAGTACAGTGCCAGTCTTAGTAAGCAAGGTTGGTTGCGTCTCGGCTGGAAGTAGTCCCCCGGCATTGGCAACAGTACCATGCCAGTCTTGGTAACCGAGGTTGGTTCAGTCTCGGCTGGAGGTACTGCGCTAGCATTGGCAACAGTACCATGCCAGTCTTGGTTACCGAGTCTTGGGTTAAGTACTTCCCCAGTATTGGTAAACAATTTTATTAGTTCAGTGCCAGTCTTAGTAACCAAGGTTGGTTCAGTCTCGGCTGGAAGTACTGCCCCAGCATTGGCAACAGTACCATGCCAGTGATGGTCACCGAGTCTTGGGTTAAATACTGTCCTAGTATTGATAAACAATTTTATTAGTACAGTGCCAGTCTTAGTAAGCAAGGTTGGTTGCGTCTCGGCTGGAAGTAGTCCCCCGGCATTGGCAACAGTACCATGCCAGTCTTAGTTACCGAGTCTTCGGTTAAGCACTGCCCCAGTATTAGTAAACAATGTTATTAGTACAGTGCCAGTCATGGTAACGAAGGTTGGGTGGGTCTTGGCTGGAAGTACTGCCCCAGCAGTGGCAACATTACCATTCCAGTCTTGGTTAACGAGTCTTCGGTTTAGTACTGCCTCGGTATTGGCAGACAATTTTATCAGTACGGTGCCAGTCCAAAAAATATGGATTGAATGAAAAATGTAAGTTTTGCTTCCTCATAGAGAAACTTTGTGACGATGAAAACATTTTTTTTCAGTTTTCAATATCAACGTGCTCAAAATGTCCCAAAACCTCGAAAAATCAAATTCACAAACAATGTCTGCATGCATGTGCGCCTGTGTGCGTATGCGCACGCATGTACGTTCTGGCACTGTAAAATTAAAACGTCTGTAACTCGAGAACGGTTTGGGTTGAAGGGCTCCTGTGTCGCTCAGATGTTAATCTGTACAATCTCTTTATTCCCTGCAAATTTTGTCGAGAGAACTAAAAAATTACAAATTTAACAGCATTTTTTAATTTAAAAGAAATGTCTGTGACCACGTTAATTTGCAAAAAATTTCAGAATTTTGTAAATTTTTTTTTTTACAAATAGAGTATCATGAAATGACGGCTGGTATTGAATTTAGGGAATTTAGGGAATGAATTTTGGACACTTTCGAAATATGTCAAACTGCTCTAATTTTTGCATATATCAAGATACTGTGGTGATTTTTTTACACAAAGTATTGTAAAAGTAAAGTTGCTATAACATTTGGAGAGAATCCCGAACCATTACAGACTCCTCTGGACTCTTCTGTCTCCTTACGGATATCCATAAATTGGCTAAGTAGACGATGTAATTTTATTTCACTATTTCGCGTGTTCGTTCTGAACGTACGCCGCGACTCTGGCGGCTCTCGCGCCTTCTTGCGTCGAGGCAGACATTGTTATGCCTCGACACAATGCGTGTGTGTCAGTGGTCATTCGCTACGTCGGGCGCACACGGTTGAAGATTGTTTTCTTCCCGCATACTGTCCCTCCGCGGCAAGTATACACTTCGTGTGAGTATATGCACCTATATACCCACACGCTGATCCACGCTCAGCGTCAACAAAGAATTAGGATTTCTTTGGCAGCGTTGGGCATCAGTCTTTCTCGTGCCGTCTACGTGTGAACTTGTTTCAATCCCCAAGTGCTTTTCATCTATTCCCATTCGTTTTTATACAGTACACTTTTTCTATTATTATAAATTAATTTTTCTCGTCTTAACACGAATCCGAGTGCTCTAAGTGTGCTATAAAAATTCGAACGTTCTATAAGGTGAACCAGGTAAGATATACAAAGAATTTTTCTTTTACTTGTTTTTTCATTTTATTTTGTATTTTTTGTCTACTGCATGTTAAGGCATAATAAACAATTCATTTATTTTCTCTCCGTTCCTTACTTGCTGTGGGACTGCGCTATCTTTCTGTCTCTCTCTCTCTCTCTCTCTCTCTCTCTCTCTCTCTCTGTCTCTTATATTTTATTTACTTATTCTATCATTTATTTTAAAGAATTTGTTCAATTTGATCAGGGAGTCTCGGAGGACAAGGGGAAAGAAAACGCTTTGGTAAATACAATGTTATTTACTTTGACCGAAATTATGTATGCTGATGTAAAATTACAGAAGAGCATCTTAATTCATACTAAATACTCTGGAAGTGGCTATATTTTTCAATTCTGTTTAGATGGAGGTGATGAGATCCTTGGTGGGTTCACCGACCGACGGAAAAGGTGTTATCCGCAATGTGATCGCTGGCCTGATATCAAAGGCGGTGCAGGAAAAATACTCGGCCACGGGGAAACCAGGCGCGAACGGTATAACGAAAAAATCCTTCAGTGCGACAATAACGTACATACGTATGAATGGTAAATATTTTTCAAATTTTTACTAATATAATTTTTAGAACTGGGTACAATAAAATAATTTTTTTTATTTCAGATATTTTTTAGATACGATCGGGAAAAAAAAAACTACTGCGGTGGAAATATTTTCGACAACCAGCCGATGTTTATCTGATGCCGGTGACCGGGAACACGCCGCAACTCTGGCCCAATATTGGCAGCCGGTACTAGTCACCAATACTATGCCAACGCTTGCCAAGCGGAGGACCGGTGTTATCATTTCGGAATTGGGCCAGTATTGTTTACACGATCTGACCCAATATTAGCATTCAGTATCCGGCCAGTACTGACGTCAGTACTGAGCCAAGTTTCCAGTCTATACATGGGCATATACCAGCAAAGTACTGATTTACTGTTTGTCTCAAGACTGGCTACAATATCTGGCCCAAAACTGGGCACTTATTCTGAGCCAATACCCGTAAACAGTGTCGGGCCGATTCACGCCGCCATAACTTGGACCGGTGTTAACAAACCAATTTTGTCTCAATAGTGATTCCGACTTGGGCAAGGCTTGGCCCTTGGGAGCCTGCCCGTATTAGCAGCCCTGGCATCAGTACTGAGCCAAGACTAAGCCAAGTCCTCAGTCTATACACGGGCATGTACCGGCAAAGTACTGATTTAGGGTTTGTCTCAAGACTGGCAATGATATCTGGCCCAAAACTGGGCACTTATTCTGAGCCAATACCCGTAAACAGTGTCGGGCCGACTCACGCCGCCATAACTTGGACCGGTGTTAACAAACCAACGTTGTCTCAATACTCATTCCGACTTGGGCAAGGCTTGGCTCTCGTCCAAGTACCAGATGCCTGCCAGTATTGGCAGCTCTGGCACCAGTACAGTGCCAATACCAAGCCAGTTTGCAATACGTACATGGGATTATATTCAAAAAATATATAAAAATATATATAATCACTTATTCATACAAACAAAAAAAATTGTTAAATTCGCACATGATTTTGTACCCGTTACCAAGGCCTTAAGGGCCTCACGGTTAGGTACTGCACGTAAAATACCAACGACATTACATGTATGCATATAACAAACGCGCATTCTGTCAAAATTAGCAGCAATCATCGAAACGGCATCATTCGAAACTTTTCTCAGCTATTTTTGCACAGAACGGAAAGAGCTGTAACTCCTCCCTTTAGTGATAAGACGTCGACAGCAAATATTTCGAGTCATCCAGTCGAGCCGTGTTTGAGAAAAGTTCCGAAGATCTTTCACGGATGTCTTCACCGGCATCGTGTGTTATTTGGCGTGAAGCGAAATGCTTTTGTCGATCTAGCGGCGGATTCGAGCAATATTCGCAGCAGTCAGGATGTTAAGGACTATATCAATGCAGACACGAGCTTACGAGGAGAAAACTAAGGGTTCACAAAAAAGTGCAGTCCCTAAGACGTCAGAAAAAAGATGTTGCACTTATCTCATGCAAACCATACTGTGCCATAAAGGCCTCGGCAGAAACTTATTTGCGGAGTTGAGCCACTCCAGATCACCTATCGAATTAATGTAAGCAGGGAAAATATAATCTGGTCTTGCGAAACAAAGCGAATAAGAAAAGCTCGTCAGACGGTAACCATCTCTACTTAAAACTACGGGGAAAACATTTTATGGGATTCTTGTAAACTGAGCGGCGAAAAAGCATTTCTTTTTGCAAGCAGCGCGTTTAAAAATACTAAGATCATAATCTCATGAATTTTTACGATCTAAGTGCGCAGGCCGACGTTATCGCGTGACCGAACTTGCCCGAAGACTCGCGAGCCTCGTTTCTCATCCCTGAAAGTTTTAGTAAGCAATCTATGAGTCCATGACGGGCAGTAAACTCTGTGCACCGAGTACCCGAGACGTCCACAACGCGGCATCTTGAATTCCAGTGCCTCGGTTGCTTGGCTGAATTTTACAAAAGTCTCGATATATACATATACACACACGCACACACATATTAAGGATGCATCTCCGTGCAACGGTACTCTTCGGGTTCGGTTTATACTTCATTTAGCGGTTTATTGTACAGCTTGGCGGAAGACTTCTTACCGCGATCCTCGTACGGAAGCTACTAAACCCAAAGGAATTCGTATCCGTCTCCAACTATATCCGGTTCATCCGCGTATAGTTCCTTATAGACTTGAAGGTCTCTGGTACGAATATTACAGAAAGCACGGTCGTACCGATAAATCCAACATATATACGTACACTTTTAAATCTTGTGCAGTGGGACGTCCATGCTGGATTTGACAGATCCCCAATGGGATCCGAATTCCTGAAGTCTTGAGGCAGTATTGCCTAGAAATTTGATGAAATTGTTTTTTTTTTTAAATTTAATTTAGTTTTATGTTATTACTCCACAGGCCTTTCTTAATACGTCTGTGAAAATTGTTTAATGATACGAATGAAATTATATTTATACGTACTAGCTGAGTTATGGAACTGATAAGGTGCTTGCTCGGGGGGCGCGTTTGTTACGCCGCAACGTTAACCCTACGTTGGCACACTGGGTCATTTCGACCCGAACGAACTGAAAATTAAAAGCTCACTTTCCCAAAATTGGAGGTTTTTGATCATTTTTAACAATTCAATTTTATACTTTTCGAATCTCAATTATGCAGGCATGTTAAGAAATGTTTAAAGTGCATTCCTGATTTTCTTCGAATAGAAACCGCTCACAGGGTTGTTAAGGCGTTACCCCCACTTGTAGCGCAAAAAAGGCCTTTTTCATGAATTTCTTTTAAAGAAAACTACAAAACTTTTTTAATCGATCAATATACCATCTTAAAGAACACATCTTGAAGAACTTTCAGTAATTTTTTTATTTAAAAATATTACATTGTTTAGTGGCAAATGGCCGTCAAAGGCGAAGTGGATCATCTGAAAAAAAATGCGGATGGATTTAGTCAAATATAAGTATAAACTAGTCTTTAATCGAAGGATTTCAAAAAATATTCATTTTTCACAAAATGGCGGACAGTCAAAGTTAATGGTTCGATTTTAACGAAAAAAACGACCGTTTTTGGCTATAAAACGGCCATTCTTTTTTCGAAAAAAAATCGAACGATTAAAGACTACATTTTTATGTATTAAATAAGGCTGCAAAATTTCAAGAAGATCGGTTCATTAGTGTTCGAGTAATCTTGGTCACCGACTTCAGAAATGCCATTTTGAGAAAAACGCGTTTAAAGTTTCTCTTTCAATGCTCTTTCAATGCGGATTCTTCTCTTTCAACGCTCATATCTCAGTCAATTTTGTTCGGATCGACTTGAAATTTTCAGGACATATTCTCAGATACTTATACTTAAAAAAAAATGCAATAAAAAAAATCGATTTTTTCAAAATCGCAAGTGGGGGTAACCCCTTAATGATACGAATGAAATTATATTTATAAGTACTAGCCGAGTTATGGAACTGATAAGGTGTATGCTCGGGGGGGCGCGTTTGTTACGCCGTAACGTTAACCCTACGTTGGCACACTGGGTAATTTCGACCCGAACGAATTAAAAATTAAAAGCTGACTTTCCCAAAATTGGAGGTTTTCGATAATTTTTAAGAATTGAATATTATACTTTTCGAATTTCAATTATGCAGACATGTTAAGAATGGTTTAAAGTGCATTCCTGATTTTTTTCGAATAGAAACCGATCACAGGGTTGTTAAGGGCAGGTGGAAGAAGTATTATCCAGATCAAATTGGCCCAGTGTGTCCAAATCGTGGCCAAATATAAGTGTGAACGAAGGCTTGAAAGCGTTTTTCTCGAAATGATGCTTTTCAAATAGGCAACTACGATATCTCGATAACTAATTGAGCTTAGATCTAGCATGCATCTTCAGTAAACTGTTTTTAACGTTGGCAGCAGAATTGAATCGAAATAATTTTTGTTGTTATGTAACTGGCAGAATGGTCAGGAAAATAGGAAAAATTGACAATCAAAGTTTAGCATGTCGCCATTTTATACATTTTTTGCCAAATCTGGTACCAAACATCACAACACTTATATAGATTAAACGTATGTTTGTTTTTTTTTTTTAATACTTATACAACGTCCACAACACTAAACAAAAGTACAAAGTACATGAGAATACATTTTTTTTCTTCTGATTTTTACATATTCTTGAAGAATCAATAAAAATGTGTATTTATTTTTGATCATCTTTTTAGTTATTTCATCCTGAAAACCACCTCTAAAACAGCGGTCAATTGACTCGGAATCGAAACATTGCGGTATGCAGGAATCTCTTGATTTCGAATCAGTTCCGACTATTGATTCCTGTACTCAGGACATGACGAATTTCAACCAACGCACCTGAGATCCTCGTGCGCGATATACCGTTCCCAATTATTCAAATATTTCAACGATCGAACGTACCGAGAATTATTGAACCGTAGATCCTCGTTCGATGGAATCATAGTCGGAAAGTATATTCGTGGATCGATGACATCGCGTTCGCTCTCGTCGCCTAACCCGATGATGCATGTCCCGCACCCATTGTTCCAGATAACTGAGCTCCCGAGTAATTGGCCCTATAATACTGAATATGACGTACAGCTGACAGCGAAATTGAAAGGATGGGACGAGCGACAAAGGCATGAGAGGATATTATATGTGGGTACTATGAGGGCCTCGGAAACTCGTGAATCCGTGGCCCGTACGAGATTTCCCTCTCGCGGTGTCTCGCACGTCGAGTCCTTTTTTATCAAGATGGATTGCTCGTTGTCGTCGTCCTGAACGGTGATATTTGCGAGCAGAGATGGAAGAGACGGGGCATGGAACGATGCGAAGACGCGGGCGTGCGATGATTACCGATGAGTCTCGTCTGCAACGCTTGCCAAAGTGCACAGGCAACCTGTGATGTGTGTGTGTGTGCTGCAAATCGAGGCTCCCAAATTTTTTAACATTGTACAAGTACCAATGGATTCGTGGTTGCCTGCTTTTACTTTCTTGTACAAAAGTTGGGCATTTTTTATTTCCGTTGCATCTGCATCAGTGTACAGTGAGAAAAAAAAACCGATTGAATCAAAATATATTAGCTGATCCAAATAAATGTGCTGCTGCGGAGTGCCACCGATATATGAGATTGTTACAATACTATAAAATATTGGAAAATGTGATTGATTTAAATAATATATTATTTTATTTAAAAAAGGTCTTCTGTTCTCTGAATATCTACATTATCCTTAAAATAAAATTATATTCTATTCAAATCATTCTACATACAATTCGTAGATGTATTGAATAAAATAATTAAGCGGTTGCTACAACATTTTTTATTTCGTACAAAAATATAATCAATAGAATTAATTATTTCTTGACTACATCGAATCGAATATGCCATGGGACGTAAGTTTTTCAATCTGTTTTAAATCCTCACACCTATAATTTCGGTGGCGCTCGGCCACGATTTGGTTGAATTTTTTTAACCAAATGCGCAACAAACAAATTTTATTTTCGCATAATTTTTTAACCAATTCAGACATTTGCTTAATATTTTTCAATAAAAATAAAACATCAATATGTCAACGAATAATGTACGTGGAAATCAATATCGGATATGGTGAAAAGAATAAAATAACATATTTACTCAATAGAAATTTTATCTGAATCAAACGAGCCAAATTCAATTTTTCTTGTGTACTCGAATCGACAATATTCATGTTATGAATTGAAACGCTTTTTTTGTTCGTTGCAGAAAATGCATTCAAAACAACATAATTTATTCGCGATAATTTTTTAGATAGTTTCAATAATATATTGTTCTCGGCTAACAATATATCTTTTGAATGAAAAAAAACTTTTAATTTTATCATGTTATTAAAGTCAATAGCGTTTTGTTTGGACTAATAAATCCGATTATTTACACCAACAATTTTACAATTGAATCAACGAAATTTCATTCAATAACACCAATGATATTGGATCAATGATTTTTTTTTCTCAGTGTAAGAAACCGTAAGAAAGGCCATGCAGTGGCCACACGTGGTAATTTATTGTAGGTTAGATTCAATCGAGACTCTTCTGATATCACCTCATGATATTACCTGCGATCCTCCTCATGTTCGTCTTGAGCTCACCACCTCTAATGAATTCGCACCTGTACACCTAGTTTTACCACAACAGAAGTCACATTCAGCATCAATCATTTTGGGAAGGCAGAGTCAAGGTTTCTCTCATAAGCAGCGGTTTGACGTTCTATCTGCTCGAACATATATAATTCCGTGTGGGCTATATGTGACCACAGATTGTCAGGGTTGGATGAATTGCAGAGTGAAGAGGAGCCGATACTATCTTACGCAGGGCTGCAATCAAATATAATCCAATAGGATCAATATTCCTCGACTAGTGGTGTATTTTCTTGCATCGTCTTTCGTGGAAGTCTGATCTTTAGAGTTTGAGAATATAATTGTGCAAATTACAGCAGGTATGTCGCAATTCCAGTTGAATTTGCATATTCCAGAATGTAATAATCCAGGAGTGTAATAAAACTTTGTCAATTTCGGAATCATAGCAGTGCCGAGAGTATGCACGAGAGGGCATGCATTTTGGTGAAGCGGATCACGATGTCATCAAAGAAGTGCCCGTACACTGTATGCTCCTGTACGTATATATGTACCCGCCTGGTAATCATAAATTCTTACTTCCACGGCGATGCAACAGTATTGTATGTGTGCCCGACGTCGAGGGCGTCGAGTTCATACGCGGCCCGGTTCACGCGTGTGTGATTCTCTACAGGATATTACGCATCGCCTAACCGAGTCGTAGAGAGTTTGCTCGGTCTCACAGCCCGCGTTTGCTTCAACCCCCTCACGGGCACACACGTTATTAGTTGACGACCTGACGCCGCAAGTTGCTCACCGGGAGATCCGAGGGAGGAGTTTAGTCGGCAGCCCGAAAGACCGTGCGTCTGTCACAACTTGTATGTCACAACTGAGGAGCTCATCTATCATCATAGTCACGAAACTAATCCGGTGCATCAGTGGTACTCTTGCTATTCTTACTGGAGTTTGGTATTTCAAATGAATTTTAGGTTGCTGATGGTCAATTCTAGGACCTTTCCAAGGGCACTTCCCTGTTCGATGGTATCGAAAATGGACGCGAGTCTTGAAACTCGTGATTCGTTGGCATCACTTAAAAAACGTAGGCCGTAATTGACATGCGACGTTAATTAACGGACTGCCACCTTTTTGGAAGGGCCTTCTGATTTTGGTGCTGGAAGATCCTGCAAAGGAGGTTAAGTGTGTCACGTTCTTCAGCACCCCTCGGATGAGGATCAATGGCACGAGGATCGCATCTGCGGAGATGGCAGTCAAGACACAAAACTTCACCTTCATTGGCGAAAAAGTGGAACTCTGATTATTTTCGTGGTACTTCATCGCCGCGGACGACACAATCGATATTTGCCAATCCTTTAGATACAAGATAGGAAAATCTTCGATCCACTTTGGAAGGATCACTGGAAACTTTCAGCTTTGGGATGGGCTCTTTGGAAGTAGGGATAACCCAGCTAGATTTGGTAGTTGGCTTTATTATTTTTTCTTAAATCGGTCATAAGACTAATTGACAAACATAAATTACCGTGATGAATCTTAGAATGTGTAACTGTATTTTGCGGTAGTCGAAAATTCCAACAATTTCCAACACCAGCCATGGGAGATTCAATGACTTTTTTATGTATCCTATCGCTTCACACTAGTCATACCACTGATCATACTTGAGACTTGTACAATATATATTTTTGACATATGCAAAAAAAATAATTTGTATTAACTAAAAATTTCCAAGTGTCTGTTGAATTGTTTTGTGTCTGTTGTGTCTGTTTGTTTTGTGTCTGTTGTTTTGTGTTTGTTTTGTGTCAAAGTTTTGTGTCTGTTGAATAAATATTCACATTTAATTAGAAAAATGAAAAAAATAGTTATTCCAACGATTCGCGCAGTATTTCTAGGTTTGATATTTGGCAACATTGGTTCTATCTCCGTCTCTTTTTACTCGACCAGGCGAGTTTAACTTCCATGCTTTTCAACGTCGATCTGTCAAAACAATGTCAGGTGCGGGAAATATAAAGCATTGTATTCGGGCCACAACTGGTAAAAAGCGTGGAAAATTTGTGTCTGCGAAATATGTCGGTTGAAAATGAAATATGTGTGGAAATTCGAATGAGTGAGATGAGGTTAGGACTACAGTCAGCTGTTGCCTCGTCGTCACGTTTCTTTATCGTAGTAAGTGGTAATAAATCCAATAATGGAAGTTCAAATTAAATTTGATATTACATAAAAATTATGTCAATACGCGTATTTTTTTCTAAGAGCATTAGATTACTACAAGTGTTAAGTATGTAAATCTGATTATTTTTAAGAATCTGACGGATTCCCACTATTATATACACTTTTGTAGCGACCGGAAATTGGGTTTTTTTATGTCGTCTCGGAATTCCTTCACAAAAATACGCAATTTCAATTTTTTTTCTGTGTAACTAGGTCAATAACTGACCCTGAAATTCTACAGGGACGATCATTAATATATTTAGTTAAGCTCAAAAAAAAATGGAAATCCTATGGATCGGAGCCTGGCGATAGGATTACCTTAAGGAGAGATATACACCTAGATGGTCGAGGTCGAGGATTTAGAAGCTATGAACATTCCGTCGACCGTAGAAGACCTACGCTATGGGCCTAGTATCGATGATTCCATGTAAGTTGACAAATTTCATTATTTATTCATTCCCAAATTTTCAAACGCGTTTCTCTCAAAACCACGTTTTTCAAATCGGTACCCAAAATTTCTCGAAAACCAATTCACCGATTGCCTTGAGGTTTTTTGTGGTTATTCTATCCACCATTATCTAGTACTTGTCATAGGATTTTTTTGCCGTTACTTAGTTTTTGTTTTATGGGCAAAATAATAACTAATTTTTGGCCCAAAAATCACTATTTATGTTCAAACGTCCGTCATTTTGTCATAAAACGATATTTTCAAAATGGGCTGTGACAAGTACTAGATTATAGTATCTAATTTAATAATCTTTTTGGTTTTTTTGTTCAGATGATTTTTGAAAAAACGCCATTGGGTACCGTATACGCAGATTTTTTTACGACGCTCCAAGGATCATACAATATCCTTGTATATTATTGATATTTTTAAATAAAGAAAATTAAACATATTTTTGAATGTATATACTTTTAGATAATTAAAACCCCAATCCGAAATTTCAAATCGTTTTCCTTGAAAAAATTAACAAAAATGACCTTTTTTCCGGCTCCCAGGTGTATATCTCCCCTTAAGGGTTTTTCGGTTCTGTTTTCTTCTTCTCAACAATATTTTCTCGGTATTCGTCTAAAAACGGTCACCACGTACGTGAGCAATGACATTCGTAGAATGAAAACGAGGCGATTAGGAATACCCTCTAACTGTGCGGCACTAAAGTCTCCATGCGAAACGTCTTGATGAGACGGCGACCGGAAGTTCCCGGGCTAACGTAGGAACAGAAAGGACAATTGGCCGTTTGCCCGGTCAAATTTTCTTCTTGCGCATCAACGCGTTCCCTCACCCTCCGGCAAACTTGGCCACAGGAGAAGAGAGTCTATCGGGCATTTTCAACGTTCCAGAGAAATTTGGCGTTTCCTGTCCGTAACCCTGTCTGCGGTCATTCTCACTCGTCTGTTTAATTTCAACCCAAACGTACGGATTCTCGACTCTCGTTCTCACCTTTCCTACGTGCTTTAGGTATCATAGTATATATCTGCGGTAAATTACTATAAGTACATAGTCTAGCATATGGACGCATCGAATACACGTCCATATGGGGAATTCTTCCTCGTAGAGGCACGAAAAAAATGTTGGGTCGATGAACTTCCCTTCTGTTTTTTAAAACTATAATGTATGCACTTTTCAAACACGCTGAAGGTTCTACTTCTCTGACATATTATAGGCCCGCGCAGATGCCTGAAATTCTCATAAAAAATCGACTGACATCTGTCATCATATTGTAGGTATGATGTCGCGAAAAAATGTTTAACCCCATTCACTTTTTGTCTTCTACCTTTTATTCTTCCTTTGGTCGATCGAGGGCTCAGTTTCTTTGTGCATGAATAATTTTGGCTCTATTTTGCGGAATAGGTCGTTAAACATATTAGCCGATCCAGGTGCAGTGGCCAAGATCTTACGAATAAACGATGTTGAAGGTTGCATCGTTGGAGTGCAACGGAAGTTAACATTTTTCATAATGTACCAATTTTTTTTTATCATAAAAAATCTTATCTTGCAAATTTGAGGAGCAGATTGCAGATTAGAATCTTAAAAAAAAACGTTTTTGTGGTCTTTTTTGCCCAAATTTGCCAAAAAAGCTTGTTTGGTTTACTAAACGTTCGTGGCGTTCTAATGATGCAAACTTCCATATCATGCGAATAACCTTTCTCTCCTGAACTGCGGTTTTGGTGTTAATTTTGATATGCGGTTTCAACCCGACCCGTAAACTCCAATATATACATGTGTGTGTGTGTATGTGTGTGTGTGTGTGTGTGTGTGTGTGTGTGTGTGTGTGTGTGTGTGTGTGTGTGTGTGTGTGTGTGTGTGTGTGTGTGTGTGTGTGTGTGTGTGTGTGTGTGTGTGTGTGTGTGTGTGTGTGTGTGTGTTTGTGTGTGTGTGTGTGTGTGTAAACGTACACACACACACACATACGTAAATACCGGATGTACTATTTTCATAGAAACTCTTGAAGGAGGGCCCTTTAGGCAGCCGAAAATAAGCGAATTTTAAAGATTTTTCGGTGTCGAACCCATTTAATCTACACAATTGAAATGTTATGTAAATATTCTGACATATTTAAATTTTCCATTTTTTTGAAATATTGAAAACGGCGGCTGTATGACTCTTGCTTCAGAGATGGGTCCGCCTGAGTTGTTCCACGGAGTATAATCTAGTGTATTCATCTGAAACATTAGAGTCAAAAAGTCTCAAATTTCTAAGATCCCCACGCTCCACGTGAACCTAAAAAATTCAGAAAAGTGAAAATTCGAAAAACGGAACATGTTTCAAAAATTTTCGATTTATGATGATTTTTTTACTATAGTATTTGTCAATGAAAAAGTAGGTTTTTGAAATAACTTTCAAGGAACTTTAGGTTCACATAGAGCGTGTAAGTCTTGGAAATCTAAAACTTTTTGGCTTTGACGTTTCAGATCAATGCACCAGACGCTAGGTTGTACGCTGTGAAACCTCTCAGGAGGCAACCGTCTCTGAAGCAAGTGTCCTACAGCCGCCATTTTTAAACACAGAAAAGTCAGAAAATTGAGAGATGCATTAATATATAGATAAAATTTTAATCGTATAGAATAAATACTCTCAACGCAAAATAATCTTGAAAATTCGCTTTGACAAAAATTTCGCTTGAAAAAAAAAAATGTCGACTACCTAAGCGGATCGCCTGCCTTAGAAGGTTAAAAAACGGCACTGGTTAAAAATGTCTTTCATCGGCTTTACGAATCGAACATTTATATGATGAGCATTAGCGAGAGATGACAAAAATAGAAGTTGATGCGCGCAAAAGCCGACGAAGAATGGCTCATGATAGGGTATCTCAAAAATGACCTGCCATTTAAATTTATTAATAAAACGTATTATTTCATTGGAAAATGCGAATATATTTTTTTTAATATAAGGTACAAACATGGAGGTTATGTGTGGAACACAATGTCCGATAAATGGCCGCCTCGTCCCTGTTTGCAAACGTTCACTCTTTCGAAAAAATGTTCAATAACATTTTAGCATAATTTCGGACTAATTCCATTAATGGTCCAATTGCTTCCTCGAGCTCCGGAATGGTCTGTGGATCATTGGTATACACTTTTCCTTCCCGAAAACCCCAAAGAAAGGAATCCAATGGCGTCAAATCGCATGATCTTGGTGGTCAATTCACATCGCCGTGGCGTGGGATAAAACGACCATGAAACTTGCAATAACTGCATTTTTTCGCAGTGTGGCAGGTTGCGCCATCTTGTTGAAAGAACATGTCGTCCAAGCCCATGCCGTTTATGCCATTTATCGGATACTGTGTTCCACACATAACCTCCATGTTTGCACCTTATATTAAATTATTGGGAGGGCTAACAAGTCTCCGCCGTTTTTTATTAAAAAATCGGCTTTTTTTTGTGAAAGAACGGTACTTTATGTTTTATTCAATGTATTGTCCATCGCTAGCCACTACTTTTTCCCATCTTTCTGGCAGCATATGAATACCGTGTCGGAAGAACGCTTCATCTTTTGAGGCTATCCACAAATCGACCCAATTTTTGGTATCTGCATATGATGTGAAGGGCTGCTCAGACAGGCGTCATCGATCGAAATAAATGATAGTCAGAGGGAGCAATGTCTGGTGAATACGGCGGGTGGGGTGAAATTTCCCAATTGAGTGTTATGAGTGACCCTTTCGCTTATGCCTGGCAAGCAGGATTTTACATGTGCAAAATCGGCGTTCATCGTTTCTCGGCTTCAGTTCATATGGAACCCAATTTCCTTGCTTTTAAATCATTCCCAACGATTTTAAACGACGTGAAATTGCTTGCTGAGTCACTCCTAACGTAAGTGCAAGTTCTTCTTGCGTTTGGCACGAATCTTCCTCGAATAATGCTTCCAATTCCGCGTCTTCGTACACTTTCGGTCTTCCGCTACGTTCTTTGTCTTCGATGTCAAACTCACCATTCTTAAGGCCTTATATATGTGAAAAGTTTCAAAAATTTTCATTTTCTTTTTAATTTTTGGTTGCATTAGCCTGAACGGTTAGGAATATTATATTTAGTTAGCTTTACAGAATTAAAAAATTCCAAAAATTGTTAAAGTTACAGGATTTAGACCGAAAAACTTTTATTTTGTTGGCAGCAGGCAGGTAGCGGCGGTAACCGGCCGCGCTATACGGAGACAGGTGCGCTAGATACCGCGCGGCGCGTCCGACCGCCAACTTCAAAGACGTTTTTCCACGATTCACTTTTTTGAACCTTGTGAAAGTTCTAACTCTTGAACGAAGGTTCAGATCGCATTGAAATGTTTACAACATATTCTTAGTATCATCACCTATCGTGTGAACCACAGAAACGAAAATTTCAATGACACAAAAAAATATAAAAAATGAAATACCGACAGAATATAGAGTGAAAAAATGTAAGTTTCGAATTTTTATTATAATAATTTTTCTTTTAATAATATTCTTGGTTCACACTGAAGATATAATCATCATGCAATTATAAATATGTTCATTTTTTTCAGACACCGACATCGATGCCGAGAACTTTCACAATCAACGCGCGCGCAAAAAAAATACATTGCTTTATTATGTTATATCACCGCCATTTGTTAATATTTCTGATTTTTTTACATATACTTAACCATGTGCATAAATTATCTGTAAAAAAATGTCAATGTATGCGGCATTTTTTTTAACCGCGTCTAGAAAGGTACCTTCGAAAATCGGCGAAATCGCGTATATAAGGCCTTAAACTTTTGGAACCACTCACCACAACTTCTCTCACTTAAAGCAGCCTCGCCATATGCTTCTACAAGCAATTGATGCCCCTCAGCTGCAGATTTCTTCAAATTAAAGAAGTAAATCAAAAGTTTCCGCAAATGACGCTTATTCGGCTCAAAAATCGACATATTCGCACGAAAAAATTATGTGATGCTGATACAAAATCGCTACTATTTCAAGGTCTTGACAGATGTCCAACTTTACGCCATGACGTTTTCCATTTGACAATTTCAACCATAACCTCCTGGTGGGGCCATCTTTTGTCAAACGGCGGATCCTTATTTGTACTCCCAATAAAAATATTCGTACTTTTCAAATAAATAATACTTTTCATTAATAAATAAAAACGTCAGGCCATTTTGAGACACCCTTTATATTCGGATTCGTGGCCACGTACCACAAAATGGAGACAGTTTGTCTAACGAGAGTCTCGCTGGTACGTGACATTGAGCGTTTCACGGGAGATGGTTGGTGCGCGCGGTAATAGGGAAAAACGGACACCGGTAGCAATGTTAATACCAAGCGAGAGTGAGATACGCGAGCGGCACACGTCTACTACATCGTGAAATTTTGCAAAAGCGACAAATACGAGTTTGCAGAGAGTGGTGAAGGTTTTGTTCCAAAATTATGTACGAGGCGACTTAGGTATATACGTATGGGAGTTTACGACGTATGCACATATTTACCGGGAGTAATATACATTTGTACGAAGTACAGTGGGATGCATCGTCACCGCAAATATACAAAGATGCATAATAATGGGCGTTAGGCAGCGCATACAAACGTAGCCTCCGGTGAAAAGTAGTTTGAAAGCGTCTAGCGATGACAATGGACCGTATAAAAGGGCGAGCGAGGGGTTGAGGGTGATGGAGAAAACGAGAAACGCGCGGGTGGATGAAAAGCAACGAGCCTCGCGGAAATAAAAGAAGGAGCGCGCATAGAACAAGCGCAAACAAACACAAAAATTGTACTCGGCTGTATATACGTAAGCTGGGCGTAGATAAAGGGTGTCTCGAAATGACCTGACATTTTAAATGGCCCGCCATTTTTTTTTGTGGCGAACATGGAGTACTAATCTTTGACAGCTGGCATCAGGAAGTATTGAGGTTTAGTCATGGAGAATTACACGATCAAGCAACGCATGGGAATTGTTAACTGCTGCATTGTTACGGCATAGTTATTGCACGAAGTTTTATGTGGTTGGGTTATCTCGCGGTGCGACGATGTGAATTAGCCACCAGCTCGTGCGATTTGACGCCATCGGACTTCTTTCTTTGGGGTTTCCTGAAAGGAAAAGTGTATGCCAATGCTCCACAGGCCATTCCGGAGCTCAAGGAAGCAATTGGACCATTAAGGCGTTACCCCCACTTGTAGCGCAAAAAAAGGCCTTTTTCATGAATTTCTTTTAAAGAAAACTACAAAACTTTTTTAATCGATCAATATACCATCTTAAGGAACACATCTTGAATAACTTTCAGTAATTTTTTTATTTAAAAATATTACATTGTTTAGTGGCAAATGGCCGTCAATGAAATAATGTTTTTATATACACGGTTTGCGGTGACCAAAATTGCGGCGAAGTGGATCATCTGGAAAAAAAACCTGGTGGATTTAGTCAAATATAAGTATAAACTAGTCTTTAATCGAAGGATTTTAAAAAATATTCATTTTTCACAAAATGGCGGACAGTCAAAGTTAATGGTTCGATTTTAACGAAAAAAAACGGCCGTTTTTTGGCTATAAAACGGCCATTTTTTTTCGAAAAAAAAATCGAACGATTAAAGACTACATTTTTATGTATTAAATAAGGCTGCAAAATTTCAAGAAGATCGGTTCATTAGTGTTCGAGTAATCTTGGTCACCGACTTCAGAAATGCCATTTTGAGAAAAACGCGTTTAAAGTTTCTCTTTCAACGCTCTTTCAACGCGGATTCTTCTCTTTCAACGCTCATATCTCAGTCAATTTTGTTCGGATCGACTTGAAATTTTCAGGACATATTCTCAGATACTTGTACATAAAAAAAATGCAATAAAAAAAATCTATTTTTTCAAAATCGCATGTGGGGGTGACCCCTTAATGAAATTAGTCCGCAATTATGCCAAAATGTTATTGAACGTTGCGTCGAAGGAGTGAACGCTTGCAAACAGGGACGAGGCGACCATTTATCGGATATTGCGTTTCACACATAACCTCAAGAAAATTTGGGTGATTTTCGGGAATTTTTTGGAAAAAAGTACTCAATTAAATGTTTCGTAAAATTAAGAATATATTTGGCTATATTTGACCTATATTACATAATTTTTTCATAGAAAAATATTGAGATCGGAGCGACTTTTGCGCTGCCTTCGGAGGCGCCAAAAAAGTTCCTCCACTACTGACATGATTCCGGCCGATTGAGTAGCTGAAACCGAGAAAGGAAAAAATGTCGTTAAACTGGAAGGTATTTCCGGTACAATTACGTAGGATTTTCGAAAAATATCAAAATCTAACAGAATGGCGTAGTTATGAAAAAGTCTGTTTTCTTGCCTATAAAATGGTCGTTTTTTTCAATGCCAAATCGTCAATTTTCTTCCAATCAGAAATATCCTACGTCATTGTAGAATAAATATATTCAAGAGTATTCAGTTCAAATTTCAAGTCGATCGGATAATTTCTCTTTGAATTACAATGTCAGCAAATTTGAAAAATCTCGTTTCATATTCGTGAAACTATAAAAATCTTGAAAGTATAAATCTTGCAAGTATGAATCTTGAAGGTATAAAAATCTCATCTCATATTCTTGAAAGTAAAAGGGCAAAAAAAATCGATTTTTTGAACGTGTCACACTGGTATAGCCCCTTACTGAGATTAGTCCGCAATTATGACAAAATGTTATTGAACATTTCGTCAAAAGAGTGAACATTATTGTGTTCCACACATAACCTCCATGTTTGTACCTTATATTAAAATAGAAATATTCGTACTTTTCAAATAAACAATACGTTTTTTTCTTTTTAATAAAAATGTCAGGTCATTTTGAGACACCCTTTATATTTCGTCCCGACTGGTAGCAGGCAAAAGGGCGTAATTCACGTGGCCCAAAAGCGCGCATACTAGGGCTGAGGCTTTTTCTCTTCGCTCGTGATCCAAGTATGTACAGGTATATATAGACGAATTCCGGATCACTTTTCCAATGCCAAGGTTCGTGCGCTCGCGAAATCTGCACGGGCCCTTCGAATGGTCGATACCTTCAATACCTTTCCGCTAGGCTGTAGTTTCGTGTGGCACTCTTCTGTTGCGAAATACACACGAGTGTGTTCCAGACAGTTGCCCCCATCCCCGCGTCCCAAGTACACGCCGTCATTACATTTCAATTATTCACTTCCCTCCTTTCCCCCCGTATGTCCCTCTTCTGCATCGCCCTCTCGCTACCAGTCGAAAGTCGCTCCACAATTCATGAGGAACGAGGCTGTCAGCTCTTGGATTGTCGTTTTTTCCTTTTATTACGACCCGTTGCAGGACTCGTAAAAATGCACTATTTGATAGGTGGTAATGATTTAGCGATAAGTACCGTATGATTTCTCGGAACCGTTTCTCGCTGGAGGCTCGCGATGTTCGCGTGAATAATTTACTTTTCGTTTCGAATATTTTTCCGAGTTTTTCGATTCCGTCAGGATATGCAACGAGACTTTGGAATAGTGAAGTTGCACTTTTGATTGGTGAAAAATTATGTATATTAGTAAAGACGAATTTGTAGCGAAGATTTATCTTGGTAAATCCAAGCCTGCAAGTGCCTTATTTTTCCATTAAGGCGAAGTAGAAGCCATACCACGCGAATTTTGAACGGAGATTTTTCAAAGATGAATAAAATTTAGGGCAAAATGAAATTGTTAAGCGTTGCGTTGGTGAATTGTATAGAGCCTGATGCTTTGTCTTTTCCTAGGAAATTTCAATAGCTATGAGAAAACTGGGTTGGACAGTTTTCGAGGTTAGGTTGATCATGATCATGAATTCTACAGAGCCTGATGCTTTGTCTTTTCCTAAAAAACTTGGATAGCTATGAGAAAACTGGATTGGAAAATTTGCGAGGTTATGTTGATCTTTTACATGTCCTTAAGCATCCGTTGACACACTGGGTCATTTTGACCTGCACGAAATTGAGATAAAACGCTCACTTTTCCGAAATTGAACATTTTCAATAAATTTTTACAATTTAATTTGATGTTTCTCCAATTTTTATCATGCAGACATATTAGGAAGTGTTAAGGGGAGAGATACCTTTAGGCGTGCGAAAAATTGGTTGATTTTCATGATTTTTTTTAAAAGGAAAGATTTTTTCTCCATTTTTGAGACTTTGAGATTCATTAGAAAAAAAAAAACAAAAATCGGCAATTTTTTCTTCGCCTGAAGCTATCGCCCCCCTCAAGAGGTTGTTCTTGATTTTTTAAAACAAAAAACCGACGGAAGGGTTGTTAATGGCTGGTGGATGGAGTATCATCGAGGTTAAAATGACCCGGTGTGTCAAAATCGTGACCAGAGTGTGTCAACCGAAGGTTAAGGTATTCCTTTCGCGAAGGATCGTAATTTTGTGCGGAGTCATGAGGACAGCCTTTCTGAATCATTGGTTAAGTTATAGTAGCGCTTATTAAAAATAACTCCCAATCAATTATCATAACCAACGATAAACTGGAATGAAAAATGCCGCGCAAATTTAGTAGATTTAGACATTTTTCCATTTTCTCAGAAACGTCGCGACTACGACCATTATTCTACTCGTCACGTTTTTCTAAGTTTTTATTGCCGTTACAAAATGTTTAGATTTTTTTACACGCGTGAGCAGTTTATATGAGGCATCTAGAGTTGCCTGATATAAACAAGGAAAGGTAGCGAGATCGATCTCTCCGATTTCGATTAAATTTGGCATGCTTGTAGAATAGGTAAAAAGAGGAGACACGTATTTTTTTATATCTGCGGAACCGGGTTTTTAAGGGGTGAAACGCACCCTCAAAAATAGGGGTGTTTTTTGTTTTTCGTCGATAACGTTATCGTTCTCACCTCCAATGTATAGTACACGAAATAAATTAACATTGTTGCAATTGGCAATTTTTTCATAACTCGTACCGTTAAAACGTTATCGACGAAAAACGAAAAACACCCCAATTTTCGAGGGTGCATTTCAACCCTTAAAAATCTGGTTCCGCAGATATAAAAAAATACGTGTCGCCTATTTTTACCCATTCTACAAGCATGCTAAGTTTCATCGAAACCGGAGAGATCAACCTCGCAACCTTTCTTGTTGGTGTATAAATTATTAGATAGATATGTGGCCAGCGTGTCATCTCCATGAAGCGTCGTACAAATGAGACGATTTTTAGAGTCATAATCTTTCATTAAAAGTTCGAAAACTTGGCTTGAAATTTTACCAGTATACCGGGAAGAATTTTTACTTCATTATAGACGAAAATCAGTTAATTGTTATATATTATAATAATGAGAACAAATGTGTTTTATTTTTAGACTCTAAGGCACGGTTCTTTTGTTGCATCAGAACTTTATTGAACATAGCGCGATAAATAGAAACCGAAGTATTCCATATGGTTGATCTTAAAAGCGAATGACAATTGCGATCAGATCGTTAAAAATTCGTGAGACTTTTTGTCTGGCTTCTCATACGAGATCCGAGGAGGTTAAGGATTGCTAGCTAATTTGCATAGTTATAGCCTGTACCTGTATAAGAAATTCGAACGTTCAATCGCGTATATCATCTTGTGGTTTACCCAAGAGGATTCGCGATTTTTTATTTCATGAAAACGATCGACTTCTTCTATGATCTTTTCTTGCTGGAAATATCCGACGAACAATATATATATATATATATATATATATATATATATATATATATATATATATATATATATATATATATATATATATATATATATATATATATATATATATATATATATATATATATATATATATATATATATATATATATATATATATATATATATATATATAGGAACGTTCGTAGACTCAATTCTATGTAAAAGAGCAAAGCCCTTCGGAGCGAAGAATTGACGGTGGGACCCTTTACTCGCCTTTAGGCGTTCTCTATATGGCTGGGAACAGCGATATGGAGAAGGTTTTTCGCAACCGAAAATTTTCACGTATAACTGTATACACGTTCGCCATTTTTTTTCTTCATTTTCTCCTATTTTCCATCGGGAATACATTCCGGGTTGCCGTAATGCTCTTGGCATTGAATATACAACCTCGAAGCTCTCCTTCAGACTTTCCTCGAGATCTATCGAGTTTTCGCTTACATACCCAAGCATGTCAGGAGGCTACATCGTTCCACTTGAGGATAGCTCGAAAACCGCCGATACGTTTCTTTCCAACCAGACCAACCTTCAACCGTCCTTACTAACTCTCAATAATATTATCAGAATTCACAGCAAACGTAAAAAAAAACGGCAGATTCGTTTCTTTTTCGTTGATGACGAAGTTGACGAGGGTGAATGTTTCGCTCTGCGACCCTTGGGGTTCCAGGAGTAATTGAACCTTCGCGACTGAACAAGGCTGCCCGTCACTTGCTACGGAATATCACGCAAGTTCGTTTTCAAAAATTTTCATCGGCGACATCTTCGAAGCGGAATTGATCTGACAAGGAACATCCCTTAGGTGACACCCTTCGATTTTGTTGAAATTTTGATATGTTATAAAGCACCGAAAAGTAAGCGATACGTATTTTTTTTTATCGGCGGAAAAACGGTTTTAAGGGGTGAAACGAACCCTCGAAAATAGGGGTGTTTTTCGTTTTTCGTCGATAACGTTATCGTTCTCATCTCCAATGTATAGTGCACGAGAAAATAAACATTGTTGCAAATTGAAATTTTTTAATATCTCGTACCGTTAAAACGTTATCGACGAAAAACGAAAAACATCCCCATTTGTGAGGGTGCGTTTCAGCCCTTAAAACCATTTTTCCGCCGATGAAAAAATTCGTATCGCTTACTTTTCGGTGCTTTATAACATATCCAAATTTCAACAAAATCGAAGGGTGTCACCTGAGGGATGTTCCTTGTGAGTAATGTCGATTATTTTATTCGACTGATTCCCCCGTGTATTCTCGATGTTTATAGTGAAATATAAGTACATGTTTTATACTCGCGATATGGAATTCAATACGTGAAATTGGACAATTTTTCATTCCTCGCTCCAATAGATTGGGCAAAGTCATATTTGGTGGAAAATCGTTTGGTGGTCACGGTTTTTCCAGCTCCATCCTTCTCCAGTCCGTATTGATCCCGGGATATCGATTTTTGGGTCTACATTTTTTTTTGGCAGATTTAGGTTATGGATTTTTGAAAATGGAAGCTCAAAAATATTTCATCGACCATCATAGCTCGAACGAGGCAAAATTGAGCAATACGAAGAAAATATCTTTTCGCTCCTTCTCAACGCTGCAAACTTAATCATAATTTTTCCGATAACTTGAATCTACTATTATATCTACCTAGAGGCACGAAAAAATCGCTGAATTCCGATTTTTTTTCTTCCAGGAAACATATGGTGAAAAAGAAACGAATTTTTTTTAACACTAAGGTCCGTATATTGAGAGCCTTTAATAAAAAAATACTGAAAAACAACAAAAACATGGTCGCCGGCAGATGGTGACATTTTATTCCTGATGCTTGGCGGTGGACACTCTTCAGCTCAAACGGTCCATCCGAAATCTAAAAACCAAACGGGTTATTCAATTTAACTCTAAATACGAGTCGTTGACGATCGTCGATTTGATAAATCATTTTTTTTTAACAACGTTGTGATGAATTGAAACTCGAGCATACAAAATCGATGAAAAAAATCGTCATTTTTACGTAAATTAAAAAAAATGAAGATTGATTTTCAAAAAGTGAGATCGTCAATAACCTTCACATATTTCTCATCGTATTTCCTGTAAGTTTGGAAATAATCCATCGAGTGGTTCTCGAGATATCATGTCCACCGACTTTGAAGACAGTATTTCGAGAAAAACGCGTTCAAAGTTTGAAGAAGTAGCTCATTCCATTTTAGAAATATTACAATTCAATTTTCAGGGAACATAGCTAAAAGGTGATACTGCCGAAGAAAAATATTTTTGGAAAATGCAATTTCCTGACCCCTAGGTAGATGTAGTCCTTTAAATATCTTCTCAAAAGCCCTTAAACAGTGCATATGACTCCCGAGGGAATAGGACTTTTCATAGGACAGCCCCAAAAAATATTTCCTTACCCAAAGATTTCGCATTTGCAAAGAGTCACAGGATACGCTCCCGTAAAGGAAAGTTCCGCTTTTTACCCGTTTTTCTTGAAAACGTCATACGCATCTCGGTGTAATAAATTAACCGAACTGGCAACCAGAGGGCCTGGCGAAAGAGAAAAAGATTTTCAAGAGACGCCGAGGAAAGAGAAAAATCCGAATGACACGGGATCTGTATGAGCGTATCTCTTTCAAATGGAAAAATGCTGATGCTTCCGTTGCGAGGAGACGAAGATCCGACACTTTCAAAGAGCACGGCGTGGGCGTAGGACTGATTGTCAGACGACTATCCCTCGACATTTTAATACGAAGATTCTTGCATTCGAGGCTTTCTCTTCCATAGTAATAGGAGTTGCACAACCGGCGAAACTTCAATCACTTCGCAAAATTGTCATTTCGAAGATTCCTAAAATTCTTTCGAGCGGCTGTCACCTCGAAGTCAAAGGTGTAACGTAATTCCAACATGAAATTTTTTTTCGATCAACAGATGGGAAGACCAAAAATCCAATATTGCAAATTCGATATTGGACTTGAATAATACGGATATTTCGATATCAGAGTTGAAAACATTGAAATATCATTATAATTATTAATATTTCCATTTAAGGGGGTATACCAGTGTGACACTTTCAAAAAATCGATTTTTTGTTGCCTTTTTCGACAGTTTATACTTTCAAGAATATCCAGTAAAAATTTCAAGGCCGTATCTCTGAAATTTTATCTTGCAAAAATCGATACTTAAATCTTCAAACGCGTTTTTTTTCGAAATGAGATTTTTCAAATTTGCTAACATTGTAACTCAAAGAGCAATTATCCGATAGACTTGAAATTTGAACTGAGTACTCTTGAATATATTTACTCTACAATGACGTAGAATATTTTTGATTGGATGAAAATGGACGTTTTGGCATTGAAAAAAACGACCATTTTAAAGGCAAGAAAACGGGCTTTTTTCATAATTTTTTTTTGGCGCCTCCGAAGGCAGTGCATAAGTCGCTTGGATCTCAACATTTTTCTATGAAAAAATTATGTAATATAGGTCAAATATGGCCAAATATATTCTTAATTTTCCGAAACATTTAATGAAGTATAATACTTTTCTTCCAAAACATTCCCGAAAATCAACCAAATTCTCAGCGTTCACACTGGTATAGCCCCTCAAGTTACTTTTACGTGTCTTTTTTACTACGTTTAACAGCCTTAAAATATTATGTGGAAGCAGAGAAGGCAATTTCTTCCATGGCTGCAATAAGATAAGGTCGTCTCTGAAAGACGAAACTTTGGATGCCCTCGGTTTTTTGCAGTCACTGTTTCAACAATCTCAATCTCGTTAATTAAGGGGAGATATACACCTAGGAGCCGGAAAAAGGTCATTTTTGTGAATTTTTTCAAGGAAACCTATTTGAAATTTCGGATTGGGGTTTTAATTATCTAAAAGTATATACATTCAAAAATATGTTCAATTTTCTTTATTTAAAAATATCAAAAATATACAAGGATATTGTATGATCCTTGGAGCGTCGTAAAAAAATCTGCGTATACGGTACCCACTGGCGTTTCTTAAAAAATCATCTGAAAAAAAAAACCAAAAAGATTATTAAATTAGATACTATAATCTAGTACTTGTTATAGCCGATTTTGAAAATATCGATTTATGATCAAATGGCGGACGTTTGCACATAAATAGTGATTTTTGGACCAAAAATTAGTTATTGTTTTGCCTATAAAACAAAAACTAAGTAACGAAAAAAAAAATCCTATGACAAGTACTAGATAATGGTGTATAGAATAACCACAAAAAACCTCAAGGCAATCGGTTCATTGGTTTTCGAGAAATTTTGGGTACCGATTTGAAAAACGTGGTTTTGAGAAAAACGCGTTTGAAAATTTGGGAATGAATAAATCATGAAATTTGTCAACTTACATGGAATCATCGATACCAGGCCCATAGTGTAGGTCTTCTACGGTCGACGGAATGTTCATAGCTTCTAAATCCTCGACCTCGATCATCTAGGTGTATATCTCCCGTTAAAGTAACCATGTTGCCTGCCTACCACAAGTTGAGCCATTTGTTTGCATTCTGGTACTACTTCTGCGCTGACTTTCAGAAAACTTCCTAATTTTTATTTTGCTTGTTTACTACTTGTTTTATTTGCATAAAAGTTCCTGTTTTTCTTTTTTTATTTGTTTATTTATTTTATGTTGGTTCGGATTATTTAGGAACATAGCAGAGTATGTTGATAAAAGTATTGTAAATGAACATCTCAATAGAGTACGGTGATTTTGAAAGAATACCACAACTTCCATTTTCACTTTTAAGCTTCTAACGTATTTAATCAAGGTTTCCCATAAATGTCGGAAAATATCGAGATACCGGTAATAGAAAAAGCTCCGATAGTTCAAGCCATAGGTATGACGTCGTGAAAATTTCGGGTAAAATCTGCTTTGCAGAAATTTATCCCACTACAAGGAGCGGTTCTGAAGAATTTACGGCACACTAAAAAACAAAATATAAAATTCGTCAATGTTTTGGGATACCTACGTGTTACGTGAATGTCGATCGGTTAAACATTTAGCAAGCGGATGTGGTTGCGCGGTTGGAATTTTTTCGTGAATTATTTGTAAAATTTCAGTCGGTATTATGCAATTATCGTTTATCTATATCGCAGCGAGTCAGAAGTAGGTCATCGGAAAACTGTAAGCTCTGTTCTATTTTGACGGAGTAAACTATCAACAAGCATCGTTTTTATGCAGAAAAGTAGACAGCAGGTATTCTTATTTCGATTGGAGCGTGAATTCTTTATAGAAAAGCGAGTAATTCAATTTTTATACCAAATCGACTAGGCATTCGGAGGATGCAGTGATAAATTAACTGTGGATTGCGCATGAATTTGTGTTCAAAAATAAAAAAATTACGTTTGAGGGATATCCATAAAATGTACTTCGCCTGCTCAAAAAAAGTAATGAAATCAGATTGAAAAATAACAATAAAATATATTGGTTTAATCGAATGAAAGTTTTGAGAGAAATATAAAAACAAGTAAAAAAACACTAGGAATTGAAAGTTTTGCCCTAAGAAGGATCGAGGAGCTCAATAAATTGACGGAAAAATGCCTCGACGGGTACCAAGACACCAAACATCCGTCAAAGGAGGACACCACTATGACGGGCCGAAAAGGGTAGTTTTTCCTTTTTTTTCACTACTAGATAACTTATTTGGCATTTGGAAAAAAACGGTATGTTATTGAGCGTACCTTAAACTTATATGGTGTAAATTTTTGTTTAAAAAAATAAAAAATTAACAACGTTTGGAATGGTTGGTCTGAAAAATAAAAATAAAAAGGTCTTATAATCTACATCAATGTAGTTCGCTACATTAATAGTTAAATGTAACAGTAAATGTAAAAGTTAAACGTAAAATTCGTACAATGGCGGGTGTTAAAAAAGTGTAGTTATGGCGAGATTTTTACTTATATTCGAGGGCTTAAAATTATTAAATAAAAAAAAAATTTTGGTTTTTCAAAATTGAAAAGCGAACGATTATAGTTAGAGTTATGATTCCGGGCAGGTCGCGAAAAGTTGGTTCAAGAAAAACGCGATTGAAAGTTTCAGTATTCGTAAATCGTTGCGCTACCTGCTCTCACTCAATCGTCTGTAACTTGGTCAATTTTCAATGTATCAACTTGATTTATTTTCCACACATTCTTGAATATCTATACTGTGAAAAAATGGAAGAAAAAATCGAATTTTTTTACTCGTCACAGTGATGCCCCTCCTCAACACGTTCTTCATTGTAGTTTGAAGGAATTATAAACAATAGTGTAGGCGATTTGGGTGAATAGGGTTAAATAATATCTGAACCAATCAACCAAAGGCTGTTGCGAAAAAATAAATATCTATGAGACGAAAAATTGTAGTCAACCAGACGTTAATTATTTGTAATTACCGCGGCGAGACCTTGGAAAAGTCGATTCAGTAATTCCATATAATTGCCCATGTACGTGCAGTGAATATACGAGTAATTCCGAATTACAGGTGTTTCGACCCACCGCAATCATGGCACGTCCGAGAAATGCTACATAATTGCACGATGTGCTTATTACTTTTTTCTTTTCGTGACGAACGTAATTGAGGCCAGTTTACGCGTTGATTACAAAATGCGGTTGAAAAATTACATAGCGATCAATTAACAGCTCGTGCACGTTTGTACATTGCCGTCGTTCAATTTGACGAAACGTAATATATAGCTGTCGATATGGTCATCGGAGATTGATGCCAGGATCGGGGCCGCGATCTCATTTTACTCCTGGCGAGTATCGTGTATCTCCCATGCCTGTGCACAGACGGTACGAAACGTCAGGGATCGAAGCACCAATAACGTCATTAGTCATTGGTGTGTTACATCGTAATCACTTAGCCTCGCTGTCTTCTCCTCATTTGTCGGAACACATCGCACACTGCACGGGACCAATTTATTCTGTATGTCCAACACTTTTTTACAGGTTTGTATTTTATTTTGGTTTACCACATTTTTTATCGTTTATGAGTAATTTTTAGCGTCAGTAGACCAATGGGATGAAGCTAATTGAGTGATCGAACGCGTTGACATTGCGACCCATGTGTGGGTTTTACGGAAACTCCATGGAATGGAGAACTCGACGAAGGACAATCCATTTTCATTTCCGAAGGTCCGATATTGATGCTTGTTTATTCGTACCTAATTTTGATGGAATCCCGCTGAATTTAATTGCAAATTATTCGTACATTTGGCTCTATGGAATAAAATCAAATTTCATGTATGTAAGGGGGGAGATACCTTTAGGCGAGGAAAACAATTCTGATTTTCATTACTTTTTTGGGAAGAAAGATTTCGTCGCCATTTTTGAGACTTAGGGTATGTTTTATTACTAAATTTTGCTGTTATATGGTATTTCAAAAAATAATTAATCTTTAAAAATGGCGGAGGTATAGCATGGTCTTCTAAACGGATTGTAGCGGAAGTGAAACGTAACGTTGGCGGGATTGATCTGAAAAAAACCAACGAAGATTTCTCTGTCATCAACGCAATTTTCTTTCATACGCAGAATATGAACGAAGAAAAAGTGAGAAATGGTGAAAATTGATGCAATGGTACGCTTTGAAACAAAAATATTGAATTTTTCGAAAAAAATTGCTACATTTTAAACTAAAAATATTTTTCTTTAAATCTCCAAAGGCATTTAGAGTCGTGTTTAAGACAATAAGGTTAGAACGATTTAAGGGTGAGGTCATAGTAGAATTTCCAAAAAATCGATTTTTTTCTCGCCCAAACGGTGCTTTATCATCATAAGAATAAGTTATTATTCGATTTATAGCAAGACATTTTTTTTTCACCGACTTTGAGCGTATAACGGAAGCCCATCTCTGGCACGGCCATAGAGTACCTAAAACTGTAAACGCGTTTGTCTCGAAACAGCTTTTTTTCAATTGGCGTGGCAAATAACTTCAATAATTTTCACTCGATTTACTTCAAATTTAAAAGTTATGTTCCTAATTGCATTTCGCAGAGAAGTACGTACGGAATTTCCGATTAATCGAGACTTTTCATTTTATGAGCAGTTTTATACAATTTTTTACTAAAAATTCATTCAAATACCTACAACTTTTGAATAAAACAATATTTTTTAAATTCCGTACGTACTTCTCTAGGTATTCTAATGTAGATTGACGAGAATTTTTCTTTGTTCTAGGTAAAAAATTGTGGATGTTAAATGTCACGCCTAAAAAAGATAACAAAAAAAAATATTAGTAGACGACCATTTAGTACATCGAAAAAAAAACAAAAATTTCTAACAGCTTGATATTCATACTAAATAGATGTGTCATTAATTTTTATGAGTGAATCACTTTTTCATACGAAAAAAATTGTTAAATTTGCACATGATTTCATACCCTTTACTGTGGCCTAACCCCTTAACCCAATTTTCATCAGGATCGGTCGATTAGTTTTTGAGCTATACGTCACACCAGTTTTGAAAATGCGGTTTAGAACACCGTGTCATACCTCGGCCATTTTGAAAGATCAATTAAAACAATACCATGTAACAGCCGTAAGTATTAATAAAACATACCCTTAGTCTCAAAAATGAGGAAAAAATCTTTCCTTTTAGAAAAAAATAATTTAAATCAGATAAAAAAATCCTCGCCTAAAGGGGGGATCTCTCCCCTTAAGGCGGGACACCACTGTGACCGGTAGAAAAAATGGATTTTGGTCTATTTTCTCAAAGTATACATATTCAAGAATATGTGAATAAAAGTTGAAGCCAAAATATTGCAAATAGTCCAAGTGATAGGCGATTTAGTGAGAGCAGGTAGCGCAACGATTTACGGATATTCAAACTTTCAATCGCATTTTTCTCGAAACGATTTTTCTCTGCCTGGCGGGAAACATAACTCGAGCTATAATTGTCCGATTTCAATATTTTTCAACCAAAATTTCCGTAATTGCAGTAGCTATGGTCCTACGAAGCCGTTATTTTGTTGCAATGTAAGATTTTTTTAAGCCCTTTGATATTAGTAAAAATTTCGCCAACATTCCACTTGTAATTGAACATACTTTTTTTCCAAATGCCTAATAAATAATCTAATAGGCAAAAACAAATCGGAAAACGAGCTTTTTTCGGCCCGTCAAAGTGCTGCTGTCTCTTAACTTAGCATAAGTTAGGCAATAATAATGGAACACGTATATAAATAATAAATTTCGATTGCAATACGTATTTATTTTAACATTTGTTTTGCGAATCATAATTAGACTAAATATAGCAATAGTCGATAATATCTAGTACAACACTTATACCAACACTAATACGTACTACATCTTCGTCGTCAAACCGTCCACTAAACGACACGAATTCACCAACACGAGTACATGACACTTCCAAGCATATTCGAATTCCTTTCATCCCACAGTCATTAATCTCCATGACAATTTTTTCCACCGATATTCCAATTATGAAATTTCACAATCACGAACAATCTTCCCGCGTCGTAAATCCTTTTAAACGTCACAATTCCCCCCATATAATTAATTCCATCCGTAGACCTAACACGCGTTCGATCAATCGTTAGTTCAACAACCATTTCTCTAATCGTGCACCGTTATCATTAAGCAACAATTATAGCTCGAACAAGACCGAAATACTGCACATTACGCGCAGCGTTACATCAATTAACCGATTGGAAACGAACGGCGTCACGTATTACCGATCAATCGAGTTTTTTAAACGAACACTCAATTATGCACTCTTGCTCGCGAATATTCAACGGCCTCTTTTCTCTCCCCCCCCCCCCTCTCTGTGCCAAGGTCTATTGGCGTACCGCGCCACATCCGGTCATATATCTATGTTCGATATTCCATTCCTCTTACGCTATGAAATACGTGACGCGTATTCTAATCCCCGGGTGCAATATCCAGTACACATTTTATTATACATTATACACTCTCCTCTGATACATATTCATGTATATATATATATATAGCGCTGCAAAAACGTGAACCATGAAAATGCATTTTCATTTTTCCAGTAAAAGCCTGCTACGTTGATAGGGGAAAAAAAAATGAAAATTGACGGGCTTTCCACTTTCGGATTAAACGGACGGAAGGGGAATAAAGGGCATGGTCGATTCGTATAGACGAGCCTCAACTTTTTATCCTGTTTATCGGATTTCAATTGATATTTGATTCACATAGTCCCTGTACCATATATACAGACACACACACACATACACACACACACACACACACACACACACACACACACACACACACACACACACACACACACACACACACACACACACACACACACACACACACACACACACACACACACACACACACACACACACACACACACACACACACACACACACACACACACACACACACACACACACACACACACACACACACACACACACACACACACACACACACACACACACACACACACGCATATATATATAGAGAGAGAGAGAGAGAGAGAGAGAGATGCACACAACGTTTCCTCTGGCGAATTGATATTCAATCGCGCTCTCTGTGTGCTACGATCACGCTGCAATTAGGCAAATTCCCCCATACAGCTTTACCACCCTCGGCAACACTCGAAACTCAACGTCGAGCATATCTGTACATGACAAACCGATATAGACGTATTCACTGTACGCGCGAGGAGCTACGCCAGCAGAGATTACTCCATGAGCGAGGAATTAATTTCAATTATTAATGGCATTTTTAATTGACCTACACCAGTAAAGTCGTGGCTGCATACGTATAATATGTGAGTTCCATCGAAATGTGAGGTTGAACGTAAACTATAGGGATATGTCTACCTGGAATCCGCACATACGTATACGTATGTGCGAGCTATCGATAATCCAGCAATACGCGACTACGCCCTCATACGAGACAAGTTTTAATGACGTCATTATACCTGCAGCATAACGTTAATATTGGAAAAGTCATTAAACGCGTCGCGTGCGATATGCAAGACGTATTCGACCGACGGCTTGAGAAGAGCCTACTCCCTACGTACCGATCGAGTTTATTTCTATCGTCCCTTCAAAATCGGATCGCTCTGTGCTGAGATCCGCTTGTGTTTTCGTAAAGTCTCACCTTTTGAGAATTCTTCAAGGGTCTAACGTTTCGCTGATAAATGTTGAAGGATATTCAATTTTTCAGACGTAGATACGTCCGATGAAAGTTCACTTCGCTTTCGAGGATTTTTCGAAATGTGAGCAATTTGGCGCAATTTCTTATGAACAATCGTGAATTGACGGTAAAATTCCAGCTCAATACGCGATTCTCCGTAGGAAACTACAGTGGGTAAAAAGAGCATTTGTACAGCTCACACGAATTTGGCTTTGTTTGTTCGTGTTTTCCAAAGATTTTTGTAAACAGACACAATGTATATTTTTGATAAGCTATCGAACACAGAAACTTAACACAGTATTTTATTCTTTTTGCGTGGGTTAATTTGGGAAAGACGACGTGTACGAATACTTTTTTTACCCACTGTATGTTAAAATGTTTAATTCAGATACCCGAGCTATATGTTAAAGGTTAGAGTGAAAAATTTCAATATCGAGGATACTCGTCGATTATTCTTTGTTTCTGCATTTATCTCGTTATATCCGGACTAAATGGTTGGAGACAGATGTCAAAGACAGACAGAACGTTACTATACATTACTGCCGGAACGGTTTACCAAATATAGGGTACCTCAAAATAACCTGACACTTAAATTTATTAATAAACCGTATTATTCATTTGAAAAGTACGAATATTTTTATTCTAAGGGGCCAGTCCACTTTGAAGCCACGAAAAAGGCTATTTTCGCGATTTTTTTTTTAGGATTGTATAAAAGATATGAATATAAAAGTGATAAATACAGTCTTGATAAATAAAGTCTTGAAATACATGAAAAAAAAATTAATTCATTTTTATTCATTTTTAAGTAAAAAACTATAGTTTAACATAACGCCTCAAGAATAGGTGGGCTAGGTAGCTCCATCACAACTCGGCAACGGCTTGTCGGAAACAAAAAATCAAAGTCCATTAGATTCAGTATAACACCAGCTATAAAATTACCCTCGGATATAAAGTTTTATCAATAAATAAAAAAATGGCAGATGAAAAACGAAAAAAGTAATTAAAAAACGCGTTTTTTTCGCAGTTTTTCGCAAAAAAGAGTAAAAATAAAAATTTTAAAACCATCGAGGGTCATCTTGTTGCGAATCATGTTTACAATATGTGCTTCAAATTTAAAGAGAATCGGTTTATTAGTTTTAGAGATACGATGGAGCTACATTTTGAAAACATTGCTTCGAGAAAAACGCGTTTGAAGTTTATACTATGAAAAACTCTTACCTAAACTCAATCGGTTTGTACTTTCGGAGTAAAGTTCTTACTAAACTCAATGTATGTACTTTCGAAAACAGTAAAAAAATCGATTTTTTGAAATTTTCAAAGTGGACTGGCCCCTTAATATAAGGTAGAAACATTGAGGTAATGTGTGGAGCACAATATCCGAGAAATAGCTGCCTCATCCCTGTTTGCAAACGTTCACCCTTTTGACGAAATTTTCAATAACTCTCTCTGTCTCCTAGACTTTTACTACGATTGACTTACAACTTTGGGAGAATATTCTAGACATATTGTACTATTAGATAAAAAAATAAATAAAAAATTGATTTTTTGAAATTTTCAAACCCACGTAACTCCGTAAAAGAAAGATATTCGTACTTTTCACGTAAACGATACGTTTTAGTAATAAATAAAAACTTCAGGTCATTTTGAGACGCCCTTTAGTTATTGAACCATATTAAAGGCCATATTAAAAACGGAACAGAGCGTCATTTTGTATTTTCATTATCGAAATTAAATTGAAAAAAGAACGTTTTTATGCTTCCGATGCAAGCTTTTGACGAAGAATTTTTGACGTCCAATAATGTTATAGTGAGAAACCTCCCAAAATTTCAGCCAGATCGATCAATAACTTTTTCAGCTATAACATGAGCAGTTTTTCAAAAGACGCCTAAAGGAATACCTCATAACGCCGCCATTTTGTTTTGTTAAAAAGAAGAAAAAAAGTTGACACTTGAAAGTTGTAATATGTCAAAATTTAAAAATGGTGAGATTATTTTATCACTTTTTAAAAAATTCATGAAAAATTACTCATTTTCGGGCATCTAAAGGGATGTAATTACCACAACTACCTGTGCAATATAATTCAACTTGTATGTAAACTTAAAACGCATTTTTCTCAAAACTGCATTTTCGGAATTGGCGTGCATCATTACTCAAAACCTATGAAGCCAATTGAGTTGAAACTTGGTAGAAGTAGTGATAATATTGCTACCTTCTATTTAACGAGAATTGTTGTTGAAAAAGCGAAAAAAAAATTTAATCTCAATTTTACAGATTTTTTTTAGTTTAGTTCAGTTATGTTATTATTATGTTATGTTAGGTTATGTTTAGTTTAAAAAATCCCTCAAAATTGCTCAATTTTTTCCCGTCCAATTGTATAGCCCGCCTTAATTCAATAACGTGCGTTTTAATTAATGCCCATTTGTTTATCGCCCTTTAATATTTCGAACGCGATCGTACGATACTGGGATGGCGTGTGTGAACAAAAAACCGGTTTTGCCGTAACTATAAATATTTCGTACAGTTATAAACGCGCTAGGATAATAAATTGCTCGTTATATTCGGAGCATCACGCGAGGGCTTCTTTTTCGATAAATCTGTTAAATTGGTTCTTACGAACGCGTACGCCGTCGCAAATATACGACAGCAGACGGTACAAAAGGAATCCCCACTAAAAAGAAATGAAGATACAATAAGAAGAGAAAAAAAAGAAAGAAGAATGTAACGCTTTTCCACATCGACAGAGATACGTGCGTGGAAAATTAAGAGGAGATTGTCCTCGCAAAAATTCGCTCTCTGCTTCTGCGTCATAAAAATGGAAAATGTGATAATGGACGGGATTCGCTGTCTTCTCTCGTACCGTGTCGACTTAACCGCATACAATATATCGATATATGTGTGTGTGTGCATGTGTGTGCGTGTATAATGTATATATCTCGTAGGTCGTGATGGGCGAAACCTTCGGATACATTATTTATTCGATGTCTCTTCTGGGTGACCCTCGAGCATCTTGCGGCTACCATGCTACTCTTCTCACCTTCCATCTCACCTTAAGGGGGAATATACCTTTATGTGAGGAAAAAATTTGCTGATTTTCATGATTTCTTTTTTTAAAGGAAAGATTTCTTTACCATTTTTAAGACTTAGGGTATGTTTTATTACTACTTTTGGCTGTCATGTGGTATTTTTTGTATTAATCTCTGAAAGTGACGGAGGTGCAGCACGGTCTTCTAAACTGCATTTTCAAACCTGGCGTGACGTATGGGTAAAAAACTAATCGACCAATTCTGATGTAATTTGGTATAAATCTTTCTTGTCTAAAACATGACGTTAAATGTTTTTAAAAAGAAAAGTATTTTTTATTGCAAAATGTAGCCATTTTTTCGGAAAATTCAATCTTGTTGTTTCAAGGCGTACGATTTAATCGATGATTTTCGCGATTTTTTTTTCGATGGTTAAAATACGCTAATCAGTCAAATTTTTGGTCAATATTTACAAGCGGGGCTCCAGCCTTAATCGGCTCAAAAAAAATTTCACGTGTTCGGGACTATTCTGCAGTATGAAAATATGTTTTTTTTTAATGATGGGGGAGGAGTATTTTATTAACAAAAAAAATATATTTCCGGAAAATATTCGATTTTTGAAAAACGTTTTCTGTATGCTTACTCTAATTTGACTTGTACCCAAACAAAGCCAAACAAACAAACAAACTCAAACAAACCCAAACCCATGTCATTTGACCCACTTGATGTCACCAAACCCGTTTCCTTCATATCTTCAAAAAGGTGAAAAGCCTTTGGGGGTTGAAATAAGGCTTGAAATTGTCTTCCCCCGACTTAAATATTATACACAAAGTGCTCTGAAATACATCGACTCGGTACAAAATTTCTAAACCCCTTTTCTAGCTGGAGCCCCACTTGTAAATATATACCAAATTTTTTTTATGTCAAATCAAAGCACTCATGAAGGACAGAAAATACATTTTTAAACGTTTATTTTTTATTTATTTACATTTTTTTAACGGTTGAAAATGTCTTCGAAAAAGAGGCCTCACGGTTGTGCCTACACGGTTGTGGCCATAAATATGATCTGAAACAAAATTTGTAAAAGGATTAATGATCAGTATGAAAGTCGCTATCTTGCTAAGGAGATTCTTTTTTAATAAAAAAAAGTATCGAATTTAGCCTGTTTTTTCGACAGTTTGAAAACAAAATTTGTAAAACGATTATTAATCAGTATGAAAGCCGGTATCTTGCTATGGGGGTTTTTTAAAATTAAAATTGACAAAATGGCGGCGGTTTGAAAAAAAGTATCGAATTTAGCCTATCTTTTCGACGGTTTTTCGTTAAAAAAAATATGAAGATTAACAAAAAGCTTCCATAGCAAGATGGCGTGAAGAACGTTGTGTCAAAATTTGAGATGGATAGCTTTAAAACTCTTCATTTGAGATCGTACACCGTTTTTAAAAACGACATTTCGAGAAACCGCGGTTAAAGTTTAGAGTGCGGAATTTTCATATAAATTGTCTACGTACGATCAATCGGCGATGTCAGGTCCAGTTTATAACCGTCTATACGGTAGTTAATGCAAAAAAAACGATTTTTTGAAAATTTCACACTGTGATGATTCCTAAATAAAAAAAAACCTTCGTCGGTTTTTTAAAGATTAATCTCGCCGATGCTACGTGTCACGCCGCCTGACAACATCGGCCGCAATCTATTTAGAAAACCGTGCCATACCTTCAAAGATTAATGAAAAAAACTATGTAACAGCCAAAAGTAATTATAGAACATACCCTGAGTCTCAAATATGGCGAAGAAATCTTTTTTTTTTAATTATGAAAATCAGTATTTTTTTTCTCGCGTAAAGGTATCTACCCCCTTAAATATCCATTGGGCTATAGGATACCCGGTTTTTTTACCTCAACCACTCGATTCTCTCGAATACACACTCAACATTCACATCTCTCTTTCTCGTCTTGTGCACATTTTCTCGCAGATATATAAATAAACGTATGTATATGTGTGCGCATGAATATATAGATATATACGAATGTGTAAGTGTGGAGCGACGATGGAGAATCGATGCGGTAAGCGGCTGTAAAACCGAGACAAACTTTTCTCCTGATACGTATTCACGAAGCTCCTCAAATCGAAAAGATAACTTGTTTATGTACGTGTATACAGGGTGACGATTATAAGATGGCCTATGACGTTGAAGTTTGCATCGTTGGATCGCAACGATTTTTTTTCTTCGTTTTTCATTAATTTTCACCATTGCCTGCTTTTGCGAGTTGAGGGTCTAAATCTCTAATATACGTGAAAACGTTTGAGTAATTTTCACAGCGTCAATAGGCCGAAGAAATTGAGCAATCAAAAAGAATTAATTTCCGTTGCATTCCAACTTTGCCAACTTCAACGTTATAGATGGATATGTGTTTTTAAAGAGTTTGGCTATGTGTTTGAAAAAAAACTGATATTGAATGGATTTTCGAGTCCTCTTTGAACAAAAATCCCGCGTAGTTTTGAGGTTAGTAGTATTTGCCAGAAAAAATTGAGCATTGTGGAAGAAAAAATCAAAATTCCATTTTGTACTAAGTACAATCAAGATAATTCTAAACCAAATAAGAAACACTCTTAAAAAACTGTTTTTGAAAAAATGGAATTTAATTTCTTTTATTCCCTTCAGAATGCATCTTTGATAATTTTTTTTCTCGATGACAGGACGCAAGAATAAAGTTTTTCGGGAGAGTTTCTCATTCGGAATTTAATTATCTCAATTCCGCTGTACTCAAAATGGAATTTCACTACTTTTCCAGAATGCTTATATTTTTGGCAAATACCACGAAAATCCGCTAAATTAATTTTCGAAGAGGATTTAAAAAACCATTAATAATTACATTTTTCTCCGTCGCAAAATCTCCGCGTAAGGTCCTTAAAAATATATACGTACATGGATTACTCCACACAGATGAAATACGATTTGGTGGCATCGTGTTGGCAAACGGAAAAGCAAAGTGAGAAAAAAAGCGAAGATTCTTTTAAGTTGATTTTTTTTATGAGGCTCCAAAAATATATGCGATCAAGTAAATTCGTCATAATTGGAGTACTCCGTAACGGCATCCAAATTCAGAAGTGCCAACTTCGTTGAAATTCAGAAGAATTGCTTTTATTTTGAGTAACAATCAATCCCAAATGGTTTCTCATAATTATATTCAATCAAATATATTGTGGAAGATAATAGAAAGGCTCTTTCGTTACAGAAATCAAGTCCGTTACTATTTGAAAATGGATATAATAATTTTTTAAAGTAGCTGACCGCTTAATTTTTTTTTCTATCCATCGTGAGCTAAAAATTGCCCTCGATGTGTTTTCGTACGATTTTTCCGTACTCATAAGAAAAATCTGTGTCGTCAATCCAAATATTCTAAAACAGGTATTTTGTCGTATTTTAACCCTTCGACTGCACACTGGGTCGTTTTGACCCCTTTTTTTAAGTGACCGTTTGTTAAGTGACTTTCGAATAAATATACATGTTGAAAAAAACGGTCGACATTGTCTTTTTTCGTATCTTCAAACCTTCCTCTTTAAAAACCTCAAAGGACTTTTTAAAAATATTTTAAAAAATGATCTATTTCATGCAACTATGTATTTTGCAACGCATCTCCCATTTTCATCGAATGTTTAGGCACTTGATTTTTGTTTTTCTTAAAATATAGATTTTGAGCCATAAAATAAGGAGCATCGACTACAAAAAACGTCTCTACGAAAAAAATACATATTCAACAAAATACAACGATCTGAAAAACGTCTGGGGTCGGATTTGTTACTTCGACGTGTTTTCGTACGATTTTTTCGTACTCATAAGAAATATCTATGTCGTCAATCCGGATATTCTGAAACAGTTATTTTGTCGTATTTTAACCCTTAGACTGCACACTGTGTCGTTTTGACTCTCTTTTCTTGAAGTGACTGTTAAGTGACTTCCGAATAAATATACGTTTTGGAAAAACGGTCGACACTGTCTTTTTTCGTATCTACAAACCTTCCTCTTCAAAAACCTCAAAGGATTTTTTTTAATATTTTGAAAAAAAAAAATCTTTTTCCTACAAATACGCATTTTTCAACGCATCTCCCACTTTCATCTAAATGTACATAAGCATTTGATTTTTGTTTTTCTTAACAAATACATTTTGGGCCACAAAATAAGGATCATCGACTACAAAAAAAATGCATATTCACCGAAATACAACGATCTGCAAAACGTGTGGGGTCGGATCGACCCCATATGCAGTCGAAGGTTCGTGGCGAAAGCGTGTACTAGAAGGGTCAATTACTGAAAAAATGCGCCACATAAAAGGCACATAAAAATTAATGTTTTTTAGAATATCGAAAGAAATAATTAAATCTTCCCGAAAAGTATGATGATGGACTAACAAGTCTACGGATGGAACATGTAATGAGGAGTACCATATTATTTCCGTGCAAATCTCAAAAGCGAAACTTTCGACTTCGCGCTGTAGCTTCATTTCATTTTTTCACACATTTCGCCCAAATCGGCGTTTCGGCTCTTCGTGGTCGCCGCGATATAGGATCAGCTCGTATGGAATATCGTCTCGAGAGAAATTTGATCGGAACGAGCGGGAGAATGGAGTGCGAGGGAAACGACGTATGGTCGATAGGTACAGTAGAGCCCTTCTCAAGTTATACGCGCGAATGCTCCATTGGGCACGTACAGAGCAATTGAGGAGAATCGAAGCACATCAGGAGTGGCTGCGGCCCCGATATCACTTCTTGTGCCGCGTTCTACTGTGTAGGTCGACAAGAGATATCCCGGGGTATACAGCGGTGTGGTCCGGGTTTAAGCGCTACGGGGGACAAGCGAAAAACCGAGGACGATAAATACATTATGCATCTTATCGCGGGGTTCGTCCTATACGGCAAATTTCCAAAGGGGAAAAAAGAAGAGGAAAACGAAAAGAAAGCTCTATTTACCAACATATCCCCAAAAGGGAAATGCCGACGTGATAGTGGAAAAAAACGGCCAAATGATTTCCCAGTGTAACAATCGTTCAAGTGATAAGCTCCTCCGGCCCACATAACCGTATCGAATGAAATATCCGTAGTTTTATCCAATACATATGATATTTATGTATATGCCATGACGTGTAATTCTATATATTATAATTATATTCTATAATTATAATTATGTCTATTTTATAATCATTATCATGACTATAAATATAAAAATAATGGATGTGCCAACAATTCATTTATTTGATACTTATGTTTATTACCATGGACAATTGACTTGAAATTTAGTACACTTATTCGGTGTAATAATAGTTTAGTCTTGATCTAATGATGTCATTTTTCTTCGAAAAATCGAAAAGAATACAAGCATTTTTTTTGACAACTGAAACATAATAACACAAAAAGCACGGTCAAGTCTTAGCCTATGTTATCTATTTTAAGAAAAACTCGTTTTTGATTATTATAGATCAACCGGGTGGCCAAAATCAAGTACACCATTGAGCCCCTCATGTTTAAAGGGCCTTCACCAAATGGCTTTATGGAATAAGTGTCCAAACGATTTATCAATCAACTTACTTATACCGTAATTCTTTTTTTCAGTAGTCCTTATTTTCGGGTCGTCATAGTAGCTTAACGCCTTAATTACAAATAATAACATACAGTATCAGCTAAAAAACCGACGGTGGTAGACGCACGGTCTGCGTTTTCGGCTCTCTTTCATGTTAGGCAGTACCGGTTGGGGTCAATTCTTGGATGGGTGGACGTCTAGCCCTGCAATGGCTTGCGCACCGACTATCGAATGCAAGACACGTCTACGGACTCTTGGATAGTTACGCACCTGGAACTTTGTCAGTAAGATATGGCCGTCTATATTGGTACAGATTTTCCAGTTTCCCTGCGTCCTCTTGAAAGCGCGATCGATATCTTTAAGCGTCAGGCAAGAGCCCAAAAGGATGTACAAATAAATACTAGGAATATATATATATATTAGGGTGATTCGTTTCAGGGCAACTTTTTTTACCCATCGTGCCCGAAAACCTTTAGTTGGTACCCAAAAACGAACTTTCGTGAAAGGGGGGTGTTGTCAAAAAAATATTTAGAGGTCGCGAATCAAAATTGAAGGTTTCCCATTTGATTAACATTGAAAAAAATGTTTTTCTCATTATTAGTGTTACCATTCCGCGAATTTTGATATCGCGATATTTTCCAAGTGGATTCTTATAGGAAATATGATACTCCACAATAAAGTTCATTGAGCCATGGCCGTAAATTGAACCGTTGCAGCGGCATCATTATTTCAAGTGAATATTGTGCAAAATATCTATTCAAACGGCTGTAACGCCTATGCTATTAGATATATCGAAAAAAATTCAGATGAGAACTTTGTAGAGAAAGTAATTTTCTACAAAAAAGGCTTATAAGCCGAGCCCGAAAATTCAACTCTTTCTCAGCTATAGATGGATGAAGTAAAATAAATAGATATTTTTTTAAACAAAAAAATCTATTTATTTTACTGCATCCACCTATAGCTGAGAAAGAGTTGAATTTACGGGCTCGGCTTATAAGACTTTTTTGTAGCAAATTACTTTCTCTACATAGTTCTCATTTGAATTTTTTTCGATATATCTAATAGCTTAGGCGTTACAGCCGTTTGAATAGATATTTTCATACAATATTCACTTGAAATAATGATACCGATGAAACGGTTTAATTTACGGACTTGGCTCAATGAACTTTATTGTAAAGTATCATATTTCCTATGAGAACCCACTTGGAAAATATCGCGATATCAAAATTCGCGGAATGGTAACACTAATAATGAGAAAAACATTTTGTTCAATGTTAATCAGATGGGAAACCTTCAATTTTGATTCGCGACCTCTAAATATTTTTTGACAACACCCCCCTTTCACGAAACTTCGTTTTTGGGTACCGACTAAAGATTTTCGGGCACGATGAGTCAGAAAAAAAAGTTACCCTGAAACGAATCACCCTAATATATATATATATATATATATTCATATATGCAGGGTGTTAGGAAGGTAGATGCAAAGCTTTAAGGGGATTATGGGTCACCTCGTTGGGAACATATCTAACCTAGGTTACCTTAGTCCAAAGTCTAAGGATTTCGAGTTATCATGACAAGTATGATTTTTGCAAAATTTCCCAAAATTAGGTACTAACTCGTTCACCTCTTATGTTAATGCCATTTTTTTGGAAATAGCATTAACATAAAAGGTATTTTTATTTGTGGACAAGTTTTTAATTATTCAACATGTCCCATTTAATTAGTTGTGTGGATACAGATGATTGTATGGGTGTTTGTCGATTGAATACACGTTAAGCTAAGACGCAACCAAGTCTTTAGTTACCAATTATTGTCTGTTTGAACATTACGAACGAGTTGGTACCTACTTTTGGGAAATTTTCCAAAAATCTTACTTACCATGGTAACTCGAAATCCTTAGACTTTGGACTAAGGTAACCTAGGCTAGATATGTTCCTAACGAGGGGACCTATCACCCTCTTAACGCTTTGCTTCGAACTTCCTAACACCCTGTATAGAGGAGACTGGGTGTCCTCTTGATCCCCCCTTTTGTTTTTCACTCCAAATTCCCGTACTCAATATAATATTCCAAATGTCTTGGCACTCAAATACGTGGCATTTCATTGAGAATAATCAGCGTAATAACGACTGAGCTTAGTTTAGAAATGTTGTAAATATCCCACCTCAACTAGAGGAAGAAGAAGGTATCAAGAGTTCCATATATATGGGTGACTTGATTCCCCCCGTATGGATGACTTTATCCAGAGGGAGTATATCTCACATATATAGGGGACACGTGATACTATCACCGACATCTTCATGGTCGGCAATGTAGATATGCAATGAAATATGTCAAAATTGTTATAATCTCATTTAATGTTCATTAACTCTTCGTTGTCACAATTACCTGGAGAAACATGTTGATGGCTGATAGGCCTTCACATTGTGCAATATGTACCAAAATATGTTTGGTACATAATATGTACCAAAAATAATTATATAAATAATCAGATGGCAACATGCAAACAAGCGGTAGGTAAAAGACGCAAAAAAAACTTCGCGACGCTGGGTCGTTTAGACCCACAGTGACAACGAAGAGTTAAACTGACATTTATCAACAGTTTCATCATAGTTAAATTACAGCCTTTTTCTTAAGCTAAACCAACGAATAATATCCCTTATTGCTTGATTTAACTTCCTTTAATTTTAAACCTACTCAAGTCTTTTCTTATTATTTTAATTGAGTCAGTTTTTTTATTAATTTTAAGGTGTTAGCGTTACTAATATCGAAACAATCAACACTTGTAGGCAGCATCTATAATAAAATCTGCATAGTCAAAAACACATAAGTATTTAACAAATCCAACACATGTTTTATTTATAATTTAACCAAATGTTCTGTTTCTATGAAATAATCTTAAATCTTTTAGGCATCATTATATCGTAAATGTAATCAAGTGTTTTCTTTCATCTTAGATTAATGATCTTTCTCAAAGTTACCAATCTCTTTTTCATCTACTTTTCAATTTTGAACTTTCTCAATGACCTCGGAAACTTAATGCTAATTATTCTCTTTGATAATGATTTTAGCTTTGGAGCAGGCAGTGTCTTCACAACTCGATATTTAGCGACTTTACTAATATCATCTGGAAAGCTGTTCTGAGACAAATTTTGAGAGAAAAGAAAAACAATAACTAAGGGACACTTGGTCCGGGGGATCAATTCACCCATAAGAACGTGTACCAAGTGTCTTCTAACCAGGTTGCGAAAAAAAAGTTATATTTAGAAAAAGCTATATAAATCGAAGTGGTTTTCTGTGCCAAACTGTAACCTACATCTATAATCACTTGTATCAAGGACTCAAACACGTAGAACAACTTTTCCACATAAAAGTATAATTAAAATTAAAACTTACGAAAAATATTTATCTGTCGCAACAAACACCAAGCCGTCCGTCATTTGCAAAGCTATCAAGTCTGATAGGCGGCTCTCCTTTAGAAAGTTCGTGAGTACCATAGACACCTAGTCTTGCCAGTAAAAAGTAATGCAATGTTCATAAAAGATTCGTAAATGCAGTGTACCAAGTCTCTCATAAGGATCAAGTGCCTTCAGTCTCCCCTATATACATATAGGATGTCAGAAAGGTCGATGCAAAGCCTTAAGGGAGTGATAGGTCACCTCGTTAGGAACACATCTAACCTAGGTTACCTCAGTCCAACGTCTAAAGATTTCGAGTTATCATGGTATGTATGATATTTGGAAAATTTCCCAAAATTAGGTACTAACTCGTTCGTAATGTTCAAACAGACAATAATTGGTAACTAAACACTTATTTGCGTCTTGGCTTAATGTGTATTCAATCGAAAAACACCAATACAATCATCTGCATCCACACAATTAACTAAATGAGACGGGTTGCATAGTTAAAAGCTAGTTGAAAAATAAAAATACCTCTTGCGTTAATGCTATTGAGAAAATAGCATTAACATAAGAGGTAAACGAGTTAGTACCTAATTTTGGGAAATTTTCCAAAAATCATACTTCGCATGATAACTCGAAATCCTTAGAATTTGGACTAAGGTAACCTAGGTTACATATGTTCCTAACGAGGTGACCTATCACCCCCTTAAGGCATTGCATCGACCATCCTGACACCCTGTATATATATATATATATATATATATATATATATATATATATATATACATATACACACACACATATCATTTATCCGCCGACATATAACGCAAAACTTTCTTATTGACAATACGATCTAACTATACTGGCTCATTGGACTTGAGGACGCTGCAAACTACACTAAAACAGGTTCGTAAACCGGAAGTGAGCGTAACGCAAATGCTTAACGAGCATGGTGAACTTCGCAAGAAGGGCAAAAGGTTAATTTTACGACGTTTCGACGTCCCAGTAATTAAGGTTCACCATTTTTTCGTCGCCGTCAACACCACACGCCCTTCTCTTGTTTTGCGCGTGAACGCGGCATCATTAAATCTAGCGGTTGGTGTACCACAGGTAATGCGAAGCGCGAAAATTCACCCCTCGGCTCTCCAATCAGAGGGCACACGCGCACAGGCATACACACTCTGAGACGAATCAGTGCGTGGCCTGTGAATTTGCCAATTACCGATTGATTTGCTCGCTTCACACCGCGTACATTAAACACGAATATTATTATGTTATTAACGCGCAGCCGTGTGACGGGCGCGCGTTCACATATTGTACATTCAGTGAGGAAATTGTCTGAACAATTTATGTCTGGTGGCGTAATCCACTGTATGGTGGAACGCGACGACAGGAGAGGAATGAGTGCAATCAAATTGGTGTGACTGGATGTAATTTCCCGAAAAGCCACCCATTCAATAACTCCATTTTAATTGCATTCTTCTATTGAGAAGCTGGTATGGGGAAAAATGTCTGGTTTGCATGATTTTATTTTGAGGAAAGATTTCTTCACCATTTTTGAGACTTTGTTGAAGTAGGCTGGGTTTGGAGGTCTGAGCTAGCTGGATGCCAAGCGAAACTAACGCTACCCCCACTCCACTGCCACTGGGTTGTAGTAGAGGGGGGGGGGGGGGAACTGCGACATGCTGAATGCCTGTGATTGGTTCAAAATTGCCCTCTCCCCACCCAATTCTAATCTTGTTATTAAGGGGTAAGCCCACAGTAGAATTTTCAAAAAATCGATTTTTTTTCGCTAAAACGGTACTTTATCATCATAAGAATAAGTTACTATTCGATTTATAGCAAGAACATTTTTTTTTCACCGTCTTTGAGCGCATAACGTAAGCACACCTCTGGCACGGCCATAGAGTACCTAAAACTTTAAACGCGTTTTTCTCGAAACAGCTTTTTTCCAATTGGCGTGACAAATAACTTCAACAATTTTCACTCGATTTACTTCAAATTTAAAAGTTATTTTCTTAATTGCACTTCGTGGAGAAGTACGTACGGAATTTCTGATTAATCGAAAACTTAGCATTTTATGAGCAGTTTTATACGACATTTTTCACTGAAAATTCATTCAAATACCTACAACTTTTGAATAAAACAATATTTTTCAAATTCCGTACGTATTTCTCTAGGTATTCTAATGTAGATTGACGAGAATTTTTGTTTTTTGTTCTAGCCTAAAAAAAGATAACAAAAGAAAATATTAGTAGTCGGCCATTTTGTACATCGAAAAACAAAATATATATTTTCTAACAGCTTGATATTCATGCTAAATAGGTGTGTAATTAATTTTATGAGTGAATCCCTTTTTCATACGAAAAAAGTGATTAAATTCGCACATGATTTTATACCCGTTACTATGGCCTAACCGCTTAATTTAAAAATGATATTACAACTTATATCACAAATGTGTTACCAAAATTATATAACAATCATTATACAAACAAACAAACAAACAAACAAAGCCAAACAAACTCAAAAAATCCAAACAAACCCAAACAATCCCAAACAACCCGAAACACTCCCAATTATGTACCTCAATGTATCGATATTCTTTGGAAAATAATAAAAACCAACTCATATTACTTACATGTACTTTTTATTTATTAGCCGAAAAGTCTGATTACATTTTTGAAGACCAAAAGGTAAGGTCAGAGGTCGAAAAAAATCGCACCCTAAAGTCAGAAAGATCAAGTAAATTTGCTGAAATTCGGTAGTCGGACTTTGGAGCGATCCGATAGATCGGGAAATGGTCCTAGCCGAATCGGCCAAACTCCATTCGAAAGATCGCAAGTCAACATCGCAATTCAGGAAAGCCTGGAAAGCGAAAAGATCCATTTTGGAAAGTTCGATTAAACGATCTAGCCGAACGTTGAATTTTAAATCGACTTCAACTCTGCCGCTATTTAATCGATTAGGGTTGACAACATCGTTTCCGAAAAAGTTTCCGTCGGCCTGGTTATCTTTCCGCTTTTTTTTTCTATTATACTCGGTGGAGGCTTTATATTTGTATTCTTTTCACACACTCACACGCACACGCACACGCACACACATATGTATATGTCACACGCGTTTGATAACGACGTTTTTTTATATTATATTTCTGATCGAGAAACTTGCAAAATTCATTCGAATATAGTTCTAGCTATAACATATATATATATATATATATATATATACAGGGTGTCCCTCTTATCTCTGCCACCTGAAATAACTCGGTAATTATCGACGTCACAAAAAAGGTCGTTCAAGGTCATTCAAGCTCTGTATCGATTATACAAATCTAAATGGGTGACCTTGAATGACCTTGAACGACTTTGACCCCCTCATGTTTTTTATGCGAATTGAGGTGCTCCACAAGATGGTTGAAAAAATGTACCATTCCATTAAAAAAGTGGAGGTGACCTTCACTGTGCGTCGGTGCCTCTACCGAAATAAAAAAAATTGGTCGCATTTGATGGCACCCTTCACACCGTACAACTTTTGTCTAAAGCTTTTTTTTGTGATTTCGATAATTACCGAGTTATTTCGGGTGGCAGAGATAAGAGAGACACCCTGTATATATATATTTATTTATGTAAAATTCAAGATACACATATACATAGGGCCTTTATGCTAAGGCCAGTATATTTGCTAGCGCTATTGAAACGTGCACACACGTCCATTAAACTATGATCGAGAAGCTTTAAAAAAAAGGTTCTCAAGGGCCTCTTGAAAAAAAGAACGCGTCGTTGTCGCGGTGGTGAAAAATATCGCAGGCGTCGACGTGTCTCGATCGAGCTTCTCTCACGCCTCGCACACTTTTAATATACAAAAGTGCCTCAGTAGCACGGTTATCATAACGGATATTGAAGTGCCATTCCCGGGGCCAGGAAACCGAGATTTTTCGATAAATATTTCACGCGCGTAGGAACGATTATTTTTTCATTCTACGAGTTTCCATTTTATAACTGATCGTGTTATTTAAGTGGTGAATTGAATCACGGTGAATAACGAATAGACAGACAGGCAAATCGACATTCAGCGTCCCAATAGGGTTTTACGTCAATATTTTTAAATAAATGATAATAACAAATATGTATATTGAGGGAGGTTTCTACTTTTTAGGGCCAAAAAATTTCGATTTTTTACCAATTTTTTATAAGATATATGTTAAATATAGAATGTTGATAATTGCTATGTTTACTAAGCGGTCTTTATTGATCATGATAATATTTTTTGAAGTTTGACGTATCATGGTACTGGGAGTGGGAGGAGCCACGTATGTCGGTGTGCAAGCGATGGTACTCTTCGCTTGCGGAAGTCCTGAGTTCTGAACAGGTCATCTGAAGCGCAAAAATCAAACTCATTTTTACTTTTTACTATATTGTACATAAGTCGGACTAGAATCAAGAAGAAAAATTGAAAAATGAAAAATAGTGAACGATCGAAGGGGTAGTTTAGTTTTTTACCAAAAATGTTTGCAGTTTTTCGTTCATAAAATGAAAACGTTTGGCTATTTTTGGACAATTCTAGTTCAACTAATGAAGACGTTTGTTGTACACGGGCCTGTCAAATTTCACGACGATTGTTTCACGAAATTTCACGATCATCTAGGGCGTGTAGGAGCACTTCCGCAAACTTGGAAAACTTGGTTTCGAGACAAACGCGTTTAAAATTAAACTGATGTTTACGTGCGAATAAAATGGAAAGTTTCATACTTACGGCTAATCTGTTATGCCAGGACCATACAGCAAACTGAATTCTTTTTTGGTCCAACTAAGTAGAAACCTCCCTAAGTAATCATCCTCTGCACTTGACACCAAAATTAACAGTTTAGTGTTGCACGATTTTTCTCAGACAATTGATCGTTCCATCCTAAGCTTTCAGCGAATTCGAATTCAATTCAATTACAAGCTACCCGAACCGAAAAAGCTAAGTATAGCTCTATTTTTTTTGCTGTGCGGATATAATTTATATATTCAAGAAAAAGCGTGCTAATTAGGAATTTTCCGATAGTTTTGTTATCAATCGGGACATGAATAGGTTGATTGTGAATCAACGGGTCGAAACTCTGTAATTTCCGTGATTTTAGAGCTTTCGGGAAAAAATCTTGCTGGAGTGCCTTGGGCAGAAAGTCCCAGCATTCGTTATTGAATTCCGAAAGAACGAGGAGAATCGTTAACTGAAACCCAGGAGGAATCGGGCTATTGAAGGGAAAGAATATCAGACGCAAAGTTGCGGAGAGATGCGGTCTCAGACATCGAGTCTCATTGGGCTCGATAAGACCGTTCGCATTTTATGAAACTTCGAGGTTTTCAACAAATGTCTGCACAATGAAATATCGAATCATCGTCAGAAATGTGTATTGGTATGAAAAGGCAAAATTGACAGAGAACGTCCTTTATATATGAAACGTCTCGATTCATTATGAATTAAGGAGTCACTATACTGTCGTCATATGGAAAGAGGTGGCATCTACAAAAAAAATTGAAAATGCATTTTTGGTATCGTTGGAATCGCTACAAAATTTCCCATCGTTCTGTATAATCAAACGCATTTTTGATTTTTTTTGTAGATGACGCCTTCCATATGACAATAGTATAGAGCTAATGGTAAAGCCCTATATAGTTGCGAAAAGATATAGATACTAGTAGTTTTTCGTGCTACGCCACTGGCCCGAAATATTGATCGAGGGGCGCAGAAGCCCTTACACACTCAGCGCCGCAGCTTCGAGCGGCTAGCGGTAGCAGCAGCATCAGCCCTTATATACCTATGTACAGGGCTGCTTTCGCACTTCATAACGGTCGGAGAAAAGAAGGCACTCGCGGAGAGTGAGCAGGAAACACCAGGTCTCCGCCGACTGACGAGGCGCGAAAATTTGTGTTAAGGCCTTAGGCCACAGTAACGGGTGTAAAATCATGTGCGAATTCGACAATTTTTTTCGTATGAAAAAGTTATTCGCTCTCAAAATTAATTACACACCTATTTAGTATGAATATCAAGCTGTTACAAAACATATATTCTTTTATGTACATAATGGCCGACTACTCGAAACTTCTCGAAACAGTTTTTTTCCAATTGGCGTGACAAATAACTTCAACAATTTTCACTCGATTTACTTCAAATTTGGAAGTTATGTTCCTAATTGCATTTCGCAGAGAAGTACGTACGGAATTTCTGATTAATCGAAAGCTTTTCATTTTATAAGCAGTTCTGACGAAATTTTTCACTGAAAATTCATTTCTTAAGGCGTTACCCCCACTTGTAGCGCAAAAAAGGCCTTTTTCATGATTTTTTTTAAAGAAAACTACAAAACTTTTTTAATCGATCAATATACCATCTTAAAGAACACATTTTGAAGAACTTTCAGTAATTTTTTTATTGAAAAATATTACATTGTTTAGTGGCAAATGGCCGTCAATGAAATAATGTTTTTATATACACGGTTTGCGGTGACCAACATTGCGGCGAAGTGGATCAACTGAAAAAAAAATGCGGATGGATTTAGTCAAATATAAGTATAAACTAGTCTTTAATCGAAGGATTTGAAAAAAAAATATTCATTTTTCACAAAATGGCCGACAGTCAAAGTTAATGGTTCGATTTTAACGAAAAAAAACGTCCGTTTTTTGGCTATAAAACGGCCATTTTTTTTTCGAAAAAAAAAAATCGAACGACTAAAGACTACATTTTTATGTATTAAATAAGCCTGCAGAATTTCAAGAAGATCGGTTCATTAGTGTTCGAGTAATCTTGGTCACCGACTTCAGAAATGCCATTTTGAGAAAAACGCGTTTAAAGTTTCTCTTTCAACGCGGATTCTTCTCTTTCAACGCTCATATCTCAGTCAATTTTGTTCGGATCGACTTGAAATTTTCAGGACATATTCTCAGATACTTATGCTTCAAAAAAATGCAATAAAAAATAGATTTTTCGCGATTTTTTCGATCGTAAATGGGGGTAACCCCTTAAGTTCATATACCTACAACCTTTGAATAAAACAATATTTTTTTAATTCGTACGTACTTCTTTAGGTATTCTAATGTAGATGGACGAGAATTTTTGTTTTTTGTTCCAGATCAAAAACTGTGGATGCTAAATGTCACGCCGCGGAGCGCCTAAAAAAAGATAACATAAGAAAATATTAGTAGTCGGCCATTTTGTACATCGCAAACAAAAATATTCTAACAGCTTGATATTCATACTAAATAGATGTGTAATTAATTTTATGAGTGAATCACTTTTTCATACGAAAAAAAAATGTTAAATTCGCATATGATTTTATACCCGTTACTGTGGCCTAAGGCCTTAAGGGGATACATTTGCCTAGAGGCCCGAAAAAATTGCCAAATTCCGGTTTTTTTGGAACACGGTTGGCGATAAAAAAACGCATTTTTTCAACACAGAGATACAGGTAGTGAGAGTATTGAAAAAAATGTACAGGAAAACTAGAAAAACATGGCCGCCGAAAGATAATGGAACTTTTTTCGCGATGTTCGGCGGTGGACACTCTTCAGCTTAAACGGTCCACCTGAAATATAAAACCAAACGGGTTATTTGAGTTAGCAATAAAGACGAGTCTTTGACGATCGTCGATTTTTTTAAATGTTTTTTTTTTAACATCGTGGCGATTAATTGAAACTCGAGCACATAAAATCTATGAAAAAAGTCGTCATTTTTACGTAACTATTCAAAAACGAAGATCGATTTTGGAAAAGTGAGATTGTCAACGATCTTTAAATGTGCCTCATCGTATCTCCTGTAAATGTGGAAATCATTCATCAAGCGGTTCTCGAATATACCTAAACGATATCATATGAAAATATTTTTGGAAAATGCAATTTTTTGATCCACCTATAGATGTGCTAGTCTAGAGGCTTAAATTTCAGGCCTTTTTGTTATTGTTGATTAATATTTTTTTTTTAATCAAATTAATTTTTAAGTTTGAAAAAAATCAACAACTTTGAAAAAATGTCCCTTTGGTAGCTGTCATAATGACATTTTTATTGATGAAGAAATTCGGTTTTATTTCTGTTTCGAGTGAATGGGAGCTTTGGAGTTGCAACCGCCTTAGGCCTTTTTTTCACGGCCATATTTAAGCGCCCATAACTTTTTCAAATTTTATTTTTTCACGCACAAACATTTTTTTGTAAGGCCCTAAAACGTCAACCGAAATACTAAAAAATATATATTTTTTTTTGTTTTATACAAAAAAACATTTTTACTAAAAATAAAATTTGAAAAAGTTGCGGGCGCTAAAACATGGCCGTGAAAAGAGGCCTGAGGCGGTTGACAATTCCAAAGCTCCCATTCACTTGAAACAGAAATAAAATCAGAGACATTTTTTTCAAAGTTTTTGGTTTTTTGAAAATAGTAATAATAATAATTTTGCAATTCCCGAGGTATGGACGATAGAGGGGTATATGTTGAAGGTCTATACCAAATTTGAAGTCAATTGGTTAAATAGACTCGAGATTTGATGTTAACCAGGTTGATAAAAGTAGTTTTGAGAAAAAACGCGTTCAAAGTTTTTAGTATAATCTCAGGTAACTGCAAGTATCTAATTAGTGTAACGGCATGTTATACTTACGTTATATTAATCGGCCGCTCCTGCCTCGTAAAGGGTGCCTTCCACGACTTCGAAATAATGATTTTCTGAAGCTCGTTCTTCCCTGCGAGCAGTTCTAGCTTAGAAACTTCTGAAGTTCGTAGCTCCGACCGGTCGAATCTATTCTGATCTCGTTTGTTAGCGGAAATATTGCGAATTGCGAAACTTCCTTTTGGGTACATACTCTCAAGAGTCTATACATTGAGGAAATGCAAAACAATAGATTTTTTTCGATTTTCTAGACTAGAATATTGCCTCAATTTCCCCGTTCATTTTATCCTCAACAAAGCACGGAACTATATCGTATCATTATTTTCCACCGGGGGAGTCGAACGCCCATCATATGTCAAGAAGATGCAAAGCCAGTCAATTCGAGAATCTGTCAATATCGCATAATGGGTATAGAGATATACATATTCCTCAATTCCGTGACCTTGTAAACTTTATTTGCAACTTTTCAATTTCAATTTGTGAAACTTCAATTTATTTCAGCAACATAGCTATAATTTTTGTCGTGTGGCTGGTCGGTTGGCATTATTACAAATAAAATACGAATTAAGTTTACCTTAAAAAATACATTTTTTAAATTAAAAAATTTAACTTTTCTTCAGCAACAAACTGAGCATTTTTTGGAAATATTTCTCATCGAATTATTTCCTGTATCATTTTCTATGCATTATTATTTATGCTATTCATTATTTGACGTGCCCATCGACGCTTTTGCTTCCTCCCTGAAATGTTGCCACAAACCATTTTAATCCATCAGACATTTCCTGGCTTTTTCATTCGAATATGATAACACTTTTTTCCAAAGCCCTTTTAGAATCGGGGATTAATTAAAAAATCAACAGCTCTCGGCTGTGCGCCCTCTTTCATGTGCAGGTACGTGTGAATACATATGAATGAAAAGCGATCCCTACATAGGCACGCACACGGAGCTTCCGATGTGAATGGAGGATAAAGTCCGAATGTGCGGGAAGGTACCAATTATCGCACTCTAGACTCATGGATCCCGGTTATATTTATATCTAATATCCTCTTGCTCCACTAAGGCCGTCTATTGTTTCTCATCTTTCACAACTTGGACATTAATTTGTTATGCATTTTAGGAGGTTGGAGTGTTCGCCATAATCCAAGGTTCAATTAAAAAAAAAAAGTTCTTGCCTCAACTATACTAAGCCTTTGTGATTTTTTTCAATATTTTTTCAGCACCAAACACAAGAGGTAAAAAATAGTATATCGTATGTAATGTTACGTGCGGTAGGATGGGTAAGACTTTCAGGCTACGCGTGGAGTACTTTTTTGGCCGTTTAGCGCCAAGATAAACCATTTCTAACAACGGATTATCGCAAACTAAATCTTTGTAAACATTCAGAACAAAAAATCATCTTCCCATCATAAACCATATATATATTCAAAATTGAACCATTAAGGTTTGATGAAAGATTACGAATCTTAGCTGGCGAATGAAAAGCATTTTTGTCCACCTCAATGTCTGCAAAGTTGCTGTATATCGGCAAGATTTAAAATTAGTTAATGGGCATAATAAATAATCTCGTGACATAAATAGGCATAGTTGTAAATGACTCAACGATGTTATACTTTTTCAAGTTGGTACTAATACAAAAGCTTTTCTTATTTACGTAATCAAAATATAAAAATGCATAATTTTCCCCTTTAATTGTATATTTTATGAAAAAATAGCATCTGCAGAATAAATCTATACCTTGTATGCATTTTTTTGAGGTTCTTTAAAAAAATGCACAAACCGTAAATTGACTCAACTGGACCGCTCCAACCCCTTTAAAAAATTTGTTGTCGTTTGGACTTTTTCAAAGTTTACGAGAATCGCAAATTCAGGGAACGGATCTTCAGGATGAAACTTCTGTGTCTAGAAAATTGTGGGATGTATTTTGGCAACAATGTCAATTCAAATAATTGTTGATAATAAATTCCAGTTTTATAATTCTTTTTTATTAATATTAGTTATAAAACCGAAAATTTTAATTTCCGACTTGAAAACGTCCAAACGACAACACATTTTTTGTACGGACACGACAATGACTCTTGATAGAAAAAATGGTCAGTTCTCTATACAGAAACTCGTAATAGTGCAACAATAACATGAAACTTTTCGAGTTTGGAATATAAATAAATTATTGTAATGCGAAACTCTTCCATAATTATGGAAAATGGAAACGAACGAAAACAGGTTACACCTTTCGCATACAACGAAAACGACACTGATCCTCGCACGAAGATAAAAAATAATCGTTACATTGAGCTGTATAATCGCCTGAGAAACGAAAATTTTGCCCTTTTTTCTTCTCTTTATCCCACTCCGTTTCGCCACGACCTTTTTTCTGATAGGACAAGTCACTATTCCAGCAAATTCGATGGCACTTTTTATTGGTCTACCCCATACTAAATACATACAGGGTGTTTCGCGCATGGACCGACATATTTGGGGGGGGGGGGGGGGGTCACGGCGATTGAGATGTTTTTTTTCGTTCTTTTAATTACTCGAAATTTTGTCTTTAAATCATCATAACTTTTTTATTTGTGGTTGTTATAGCATGAAATAACTTTTTTGTATTCTGCAATGTATGTTTATTATAAATTAATCATTATTTGATATAATTGGTTTCAAGAAAATGACTCTTGAGCTTCCACTCTTAAAAAAGTGTAAATGTATTAAAAATGTCAACTCCTAAATTCATTATAAAAGAACTCATTCTCTTTATTTTTACCACATAATGAATGATTTCTATGACATGTAGCATACCGTTAGGAAGGATATATACTAGAGAACTTTTTAAAACAAAGCTACGTTCAAAATAGCTTGTAGTTTTTTTTATAATGAATTTAGAAGTTGACATTTTTCATACATTTGCGCATTTTTAAGACTTTGAGAGCTCATGAGTAATTTTCTTGAAACCAATTGTATCAAATAATGATTTATTTATAATAAACATACATTGCAAAATACAACAAAATTATGACGATTTAAGGGCGACATTTCGGGTAACTAAAAAAATCATATCTTCATTACCGAGACTCTTAGGACATAGGATTTAAGGGTGAAAAAAGTAGCAAATGACCCCCCCCCCCCCATCCCCCAAAAAATGGTATCGGTCCATGCGCCAAACACCCTGTATATACACAACTATATTCATCTCACTAGAGGTTGATTCGTTTAACGAGATAAAGATTTTTTTCCCATTCCCATCGTATGGAGCTGAGACGTTTGCGATTGTACAAAACCGGAGCAGAAAATCAATGTTCATGAATATATTTGCTGTATGAGGATGAATAAAAAGTGCGGCAAGAAAGTACACGAATCGAATTTCCTTCTCGATACATATTATAAGTATATGCATATATAGTGGCCCTCTCGGGTTGGAATTCGCGATATAACAAGGCGAGTGTCTTCAGCTCCCTCCACCGCCTTGATCTCCGAGGACTCAACCGTGAAAACCGAAGAAAAAGTTGAGCAAGAGAGAAATTGGAGACGAGATGGGGTACAGAGAGCGAGGCTGAAGACGTTGCTTGCTCGGACACTTCGCGGGCTCCTCACACCCCCTGTTAAATATATTCCATTATCGTATGGCATATGTTATGCACATGTGAACCCTCTCACGCCAAATCGGCCAACGAATTAAACTCTCAAGGTCTTTGGACTTCAACCTTCGTATGATGATGGCACACGTATTTGGGTATATATTTTTCGCACATTATCAATTAAAAATACATTTATTAGGCTTTAAGGGGTTAGGCTACTGTGACGACCCGAAAAAGCAGGGTTATTTGAAAACTCTAATTTTGAAGGAATAAGTGAAAAGATTGGGAAATGGATTTGACATTAATTTGTATTAAGAGGCTATACCAGTGTTACACTTATAAAAAATCGATTTTTTTTGTTGCCTTTTTCGACGGTTTACACATCAAGAATATGAAATGAGATTTTTCAAATTTGCTGACATTGTAACTCAAAGGGTAATTATCCGATTGACTTGAAATTTGAACTGAGTACTCTTGAATATATTTACTCAACAATGACGTCGGATATTTTTGATTGGATGAAAATTGCTGCTGTGGCATTGAAAAAAACGACCATTTTATAGGCAAGAAAACAGACTTTTTTTCATAACTACGCCATTTTGTTAGATTTTGGTATTTTTCGAAAATCCTAGGTCATTGTACAGGAAATACCTTCCAGTTTAACGACATTTTATCCTTTTTCGTTTTCAGCTACTTAATCGGCCGGAATCATGTCAGCAGTGGAGGAACTTTTTTTTTGGGCCTCCGAAGGCAGCGCATAAGTCGCTTGGATTTCAATATTTTTCTATGAAAAAATGATGGAATATAGGTCAAATATAGCCAAACATATTCTTAATTTTCCAAAAAATTTAATTGAGTACATGTCTTCCAACAAATTCCCGAAAATCATCCAAATGTTCAGCGTTCACACTGGTATAGCCCCTTACTGTCTAAATTAACAAAATCGTGTACCAAATTTCATAAAAGAATATTGATAAGGAAAAAAGTTATTAACAATCTCGTAAAAGACCTTTGAACTCAACGGTGCACTCAATTTTGGTTACCCGGTTGATCTGAACCAAAAACCGCGGTTTCCCCCTAAATTAGACAATATTAGCTAAGACTTGACCGAGTTTTTTTGTTATCGTGTTTCAATCATCAGAAAACATTTTTGAATTTTTTTGTTATTTTTTCGAAGAAAAATGACATTGTCGTTAATAAATAATGAAAAAAATGTTAAGAAGAAAAGCGTTGGTCAAGACTAGACTGCTATTACACGGAACAAGTGTACTAAATTTCAAGTCAATCCGTTCTTTAGATGTCGAAAAATCGTGTACAACGTTTTGAGAAACATAGTTTCGAGAGAAACACGTTTAAGGGGAGGATAGGGGTTTGCACTTTTGAAAAATCGATTTTCTTGTCTTTTCTTATAGTTAAACATTTCAAGAATATAATCCCAAAATTTCAAGTCAATCAGAGCAAAACTCTCGAAGTTATTGACTATTTAGTCCCGCTCCTCTAACACTGTAGCTCCGACTTCTCCAAACTTCAAATGCGTTTTTCTCGAAACCACTTTTTCAAAATCCGTGTTCACTGCCATTTGAAAACTACATGACCGATTTATTTTAAACTTGGTACACACTTTCTACATATAAAATACCTCCCCCCAACGGTTAGTATGAGATTTTTTTTTTACATTAAGGGGGTTTTCCACCCCCAAAATGGCGGAATTTTTCGTGAAAAATAGCACTTTTCACTTTACATGATCACCAAAAATTTAGAAATTAAAAAAAAATGATCAAAGATCGTTGGGGGGAGGCTTTGATGATACTTTGACTAAATTTTCATGGTACTTGATTTCAGATAATTTTTAGCTGAGACACAGTGAACACCGCAAATCGTGTTTTTCCAAAGGCGTTCTTGGAAAAGCTTTGTCACCGGCTTGTTTGTGGATATTTTCGCGTACAAATTTCACGGAATGTTCTTGAAATGACACTCAACAATGTACAGAAGGTTTCAATAAATTTACTCTATCCATATAGTTAAAAAAAAATCGCGAATAAGTGTTTTTTTCACGCTGAAACCCCTACCCTCCCGTTAATGTTTTACTAACAATGTAATCTTTGTAATCATAAGTTTATTTTTAATCTGCCATTATCGCACCATACGTTGGACCTTCCTCTTCAATTCGAGCTTAAAAACCTCTTAAAACCCTGACAGATATCCAAATATTCTCTTTATGAGTACTTCATGCACGATAAATCCAAAGCTCTGAATAATTAGATTTATAAACGTATCAACGGTGCAGTCTTCAATGTTGTGAGATACGGGCGATTTTTTTAAGCAACTCTAAAGATGATACGCAATGAATATATAGTGATTTGCATTAACAAAATTTTCCCCAATTGCCATATAGTTCGATCGCTCTACGAGCCTTAGAGGCACATTCAGAGACCTTATTGTAGCTTATCGTACTTTGTTCTGCTATTGCCAATAGCCAATTGTCATCAACAGATGAAATGAATTCAGTATTAAAATATAATTTCATTCATTTAATACGTTAATGCGTTAAAATTCCGAGCAGTTTATGTCCTGAATCTGAAATGGACATGCAAAAAAGAATTTAATCCGCAGAATACAATAGGAAATCATTGGCGAGGTCAAGGGCCTGGGGGTCTGCCGCGAGCTGCATTGCCTTGAAGTGCCCCGTGCACAAGTGGGTATATATATACGAATAAAGTGGGCAATCGGATGCATCTGCGCAGGAATATTAACGTACACTAATATATAAATTGTATAATCGGAATATCGTGTACAAAATACGCAAAGGGAGTGTTGGTCATCCGACTGTGGATCCGCGACCGTGGCCGTTGTCGTCGAGGATTATTGCCAAGTAGTTGCGAATAAATGCAACAACTTAAAGAGTATTTGTATGCATGATACGAATGTATATTTCACTTCACGATCACTACATGTCTGCGGGTATATATATAAAGATGTTCTGTTGATGGCAAATGTATAATACACAGATATAATATATATGTATATACACTGTACACAGTACCGGTCCAAAATTTTCGATCACTTTGATAATTGCAAAATTATATTACAATAATATATTTTTGCAATGATCCGAAGTTATCGAAAATTATATCGAAATTCATCCTATATATATATATATATATATATATATATATATATATATATATATATATATATATATATATATATATATATATATATAATTATTATTTATACCTTTGCCATCAGGCGTATATTATTATATGGCAAATTAATTTAAAAGTACAACATTTTATATATAGAATGCAATAGATGAAATGGCGTAAGTGTATTCTTGGTTGAACCAGCAGCCAATTATAAAATATAAATGCATTTTGTTAAACGCAAGCGATTCTTTTTCATCGATGATTTATTTACGACTTTTTTTTCAGCTACAGCCACAGACCAACCACCACAATTTTGCAAAATAACAGTTAAAAAAAAATATATATTATACCTCGCCGAGTATTCCAGATATGTAGAGAAATCACGGCACTATGCAGCCGGGCCTGAAATGGCATAAAAAGTGGAGAAATGCGAAAATCTTCACATGACCGACCCTCATCGCGGTTCTTCATGAAATGCAATTGCATTCCGCCGGTTGGATCCTGGCTGCAAAACGCACGCTTATGCACTCGAGTCAAATGTTATTACGCAGCGAGCAAATATTTCATAGCCAGTCTCTCGCTTTCTTCCTCATGCTCTTTCTTTATCTCTCCCTCTCATTGCCTCTCTTTTTTCCGGCTCTTCTAGGCTCCGATAGTGTGCCTCTGGGCTTTTCTGTGGCACGCTCGTTTCATGAGAAGCTCAACTCGTTAGAACGTATATGGAAGCAGAAAGAACGGCAATAAAAAAAGCCTGGTGAACGAAGAAGCTCCTTCTGGAGGCAGTTTCGATCGCTGACAAGCCAAGGGGCGTAAAACGCGTCATTTCCGGTGTTGAAATCTTCCACTGTGTCCTTTCATTTGCTTGCCGCTGATGAACACGCGTAATCGAATGTACACAGTTCATAGAGATCGAGATTGTTGGTATTTCTTTCACCCCACTTATGGTCGCCGATTTGCCATGAACCATGCTTATGTTCACACAGACAAACCAGTTCGCAGATCTTCTATAATAGCAAGATCTACTCGGTAGCTATTAAGGCGGTCCTCTAGTTTCTCGGGTCGAAAAAATCGATTTTATTTTTCATAAATCACATCTACAACATGTGTAGAAAATGTGTGCCAAAGGATTTTTCGATATTCGAAGTGGTTCACAAGTTAGGGCCCTGGAACGGAGCAGGTATACGGAGCGCGCGCCGGGAGCGCGAACTTTCAAACGCGTTTTTCTCGAAACACCATTTTTCGAAACGGTGACCACGATATTTCAGAAACTACTTCACCGATCTTGTTCAAATTTATACAGCATCTTTCATATGTTATAAGCCAGCGATTGAACTAGGATTATCATAATTGCTTCGATAGATTTTTTTGTACGAACGAAAAACTTAAGAAAAAATGAGTAAAAAATAGAATGTAATTTTCAAACGTGTATAAAAAAGTCAATTTTTGTAATTTAGAATTCACTTTAGTTCAATCGCTAGTCTTAAGAGGGAATGACACCTCATCGCGGTCGGTATGGTAGAACAATTATAGATTCCCAAAAATCTCTGAAACGGCTCTTCAGATCCCGTCGAAACTTTGCCAAACGACGTCAAATAGATAGACGAACAGCTGTCTTCCCCTCAAATTTTCTGAATTTAAGAAGAAAAAAAAACTAGATTGGCTTATCATAAGCCAATCTACATTTTTTTTTCTCAAATTCAGAAAATTTCCTGTCGGCCACTATAACGTTTATTCTATTATATATTTTGACTTCAAAAAATTTGTAAAGCTTATTTAAATGTTAATAAAGATTATGCAAAAACAATGAGATTGATTATTTCGATGCTTTGCCCGTAAAAAAACAGCCGAGAAACTAGAGGACCGTGTTAAGGGGTCTTCTCACTTTAGATACTAAAAAAGGCTACTTTCATGAATTTTTTTGATAGGTTTATGTTATAGATATTGATATAAAAGTTGTTACACTTAATAAATACACTTTCGAAATACATTTTTTTTTTAATGTATGTATTTACGTAACCCAAACAAACCTTAATCGCGCTTTTCTCGAAACAACGTTTTTCGACGGCTTGTTGATAAAATCTTCTAAACTACTGAACCGATCGTTATGAAATTTTAACCACATATTCTTTACAACCATAGCTATAGCCCACATAAAAGATTTTTTTAAATTTTGATATTTACAATTTTTCTGCCAAAATCGGTGGAAATTTTTTTTTTTGTTTCGGATGATTTATGTCCGAGATTTCATCAACAGCGCAGACCTAAAATTTAATTGGGACATGTTAACTACCATTTTCGTCTATAAATAGTGACTTAAATTAATAAATATTTTTAAAAAATGTATTTCGAAAGTGTATTTATTAAGTGTAACAACTTTTATATCAATATCTATAATCAAAACCTATCAAATAAAATCATGAAAATAGCCTTTATTAGCGTCTAAAGTGAGAAGAGCCCTTAACGAAGTTAGGGTAGACTGGGTACAAGAAAGAACTGCTGCAAGAAAAAGTAAGTAGTTTTGAAAGTAAATTTAGGGCATGCCATTTTTTCATGCTAAATAAATGGAAGCTCAAAACTTAAAACAACGTGATTAGTATTGATGTAAGATAGCTGGCTTCGACACTGAATTATATTCGACTAAAAAGACCGGTGGGTACGGTTGAAACAATTTTTGTGGGTACGGTTGTAACCTTATAGAATGTTTTTGTTTGATTTTCTAGATGCTAAACGATTGAAGCAAACATAAAGAAGAAGATCAACATCCCACCCGAATCATCAGAAAAAGAGGAGTATTACTGCCTTGTTTGTGTAGCATCTTATATGGGGAGCGGTCCAGACGAAAAATGGATACACAGGCTGATAGCTTCGGGTTCACAAAGAATGCACAGATGGTAGTCCAAAATGCTAATGCCATAACTATTAGTCCGATTGATCCCTCCTGTAACCGAGTTCAACAAATTTTAATTTGAAACGTGTATATTTTTCCTTTGAGCCGTAAAGATACTTTAAGTTCTATCGATTAGATTCTATTTCTCAATCTGTTCTAGCAGGGGTCCTTTATTTCATGTTAATAACTTTACGTTGTCATAAAAACAAGTTTTTTTTTGTTTAAGTCGGTTTTGTTTCTATGTTGGGTTCGTTTCTGGTTGGGAAAGAGCTCAAATGTTGTGTTAGCTACTAGTTTATCGGTGACTCATTCTAAAACATTGAGAAAAGTGTGCCATATTAGCCATAAAATTATAAAAGGCTTTCTTTTGTTATTAACAATTATCTGACGATTTTTCACTTTCCAAAAATTTGCCTAAAAATCGTCAGATAATTGTTAATAACAAATAAACTATGCAATATAAAAAACAAATCCTACGTACTTCCATAGACAATGTATTTTTCAAGATATATTCACCATTTCAAGTGATTCGGTTCAAAATTGTCTGAGTTATGTTTCCGGCCCACTTTGTAATGCAGTTTTGAGATAAACGCTGCACAGCCGCCATTTTCAAATTAATCGCTTCAAAAAAATTACTGTATACAGTCACTGATATATATGATAAACACTCTTTTTGTAATCTCGATGTATTTTCTAGTTTTCTGAAAAAAAATCCCCAAAAAGCCTACTTTTTCGGCCTCTAGAGTGGCCTAAGGCCTTCATGGTACGTGCAATTGCTTCCTTGAGCTCCGGAATGGTCTGTGGATCATTGGCATGCACTTTTTCTTTCAGAAAAGCCCCACGAAAAAAGTCCAATAGCGTCAAATCGCAGGATCTTGGTGGCCAATTCACATCGCCGCGGCGCGAGTTAAGGGGAGGGTACGGGTTTGCACTTTTGAAAAATCGATTTTTTTTGTCTTTTCTTATAGTTAAACATTTCAAGAATATAATCCCAAAATTTCAAGTCAATCAGTGCACACCTCTCGAACTCTCTATTTAGACCCGCTCCTCTAACACTATAGCTCCACCTTCTCTAAACTTCAAACGCGATTTTCTCGAAACCACTTTTTCAAAGTCCGTGTTCACTGCCATTTGAAAACTACATGACCGATTTATTTCAAACTTGGTACACACTTTCTACATATAAAATACCTCCCCCCAACGGTTAGTTTAAGATTTTTTTCTACATTGAGGGGGTTTTCCACCCCCAAAATGGCGGAATTTTTCGTGAAAAATAGCACTTTTCACTTCACATGACCACCAAAAATTTAGAAAGGAAAAAAAAATTATCAAAGACCGTTGGGGGGAGGATTTGATGATACTTTGACTAAATTTGAATGGTACTTGATTTCAGATAATTTCTAGCTGAGATACAATGAACACCGCAAATCGTGTTTTTCCCAAGGTGTTCTTGGAAAAGCTTTATCACCGGCTTGTTTGTGGATATTTTCGCGTTCAAATTTCACGGAATGTTCTTGAAATGACACTCAACAATGTACAAAAGGTTTCAATAAATTTACTCTATCCATATAGATGAAAAAAATCGCAAAAAAGTGTTTTTTTTTCACGCTGAAACCCCTACCCTCCCCTTAACACGACTATGAAACTTTGTGTGCCGTAACTATGCAGTAACAATGCAGAAATAAACTATTTCTATGTGTTGCTCGATCGTGTAATTTTCCATGACTAAACCTCAATATTTTCTGATGCCAGTTGTCAAAGATTAGTATTCTATGTTCGCCACAAAAAAATGGCGCGCAATTAAAAATGTCAGCTCATTTTGAGACACCCTTTACAAAATCTGCAAGTCCGAATATTGAAAGCTAGGCGACATGTATTTCTTTTTTCGGCTGAAAAACGGTTTTAAGGGTGAAACCAGACCTCCAATAGGGGTGATTCACCCCTTAATTTTTTTTTGCGATACCTGTCTAGTGGATTTTCGATCGCTTCGGATTAGAAGAATTTTCGTTTTTGTTTTATTGCGATCGGTCGACTAATTGTGGGTGAAACTGCAATATTACCCCATTGACATGCCTTTCTTCGAGGGCTGGTTTCACCCCTTGCACTGTTTTTCCGCCAATAAAAAAATACGTATAAATGAGTTTTGAATGCTTCATAATTTACATAAGTTTCAACAAAATCGTAGGACGACACCTGACGGATATTCCTAGTTAGTTGCTTTTGATATTTCATGCCCACACTGCAAAAAATTTATGTATAAAAGTTAATACACAAGTGTAGGAAGTTTTTATGCGGATACCGCTTATGAAATTTCAGATACGATTTTGAAAATCCAAAACAGGTTATATTAAAAATGAAAGTGTAGCTCGGTAATATTACTATACTTTTGCGTGTAAAAAATAATGCACGTGTAAAGAAATAATCACATCCAAGTATATTGAATTCAAGAACCATTTGCTGATATCAAAATACGAGTGTATATTAAATTCAAGAACCATTTGCTAATATCAGCATACGGGTGTGTATTAATTTCACGGAAAGAAAGTATTTCCTTTAATGTACACTGTAAAAAGCTTCTGTGTAAAAATTAATACACAAGTGTATGATGCTTTTATGCGGGCGCCGTTTATGAAATTTCAGATAATATTTTGAAAATCCAAAGCAGGTTATTTAAAAAATAAAAGTGTAGCTCCGTAATATTAATATACTTGTGCGTTTGAAAAATAATGCACGTGTAAAAAAATGTTCACATCCATGTATATTGAAATCAAGAACCATTTGCTGATATCAATATACGAATGTATATTAAATTCGTTCGTATATTAAGTTCGTAAAATTCAATTCGTTTGGGCCTTAAATGTAGTGTAAATTTGACATAATATCACATTGTTTCATGTGATTTTCATCAGCGTTTATGAATTTTTTTTTCAATTCCAGTTTCGCACTTTTAAATAAATCTGTTGTGATCATGCATTGTACGTATCGTAAAATTCAGTTTCACATATATTATATTTTTCAGGCTGCTGTTAATAAATTTCAAACTTGTTTTGTATTTTCAATGCTCTGTTTTTTATAGTTGATTTATTATACATCTGTAGTAATTTTCAATTGAAGACACGGGTTAATGCAATACATTTTCCACAAATTCACAAACTTGTCTTTGAAATTCCATGTTGCATCTCTTAAATTCTATATCCACCTTAGAATTTCATGTTCCTGTTTTAAATTTACGGTACAAGTGTTTGAAATTTAATTCCATCTACTCAGTTCGTAAAATTCAATTCCTTTGTACCTTAAATGTATTGTAAATTTCATATAATTTTTTACAGTGCATATTTGCGAACCCAAACAAACCCAATTCGAAAATCAGCCATGCGTTTATTATTCGTATTGCTTGTCTCGTAATTATTCTGATGGAAACATCGGTCACCTGTGCACATCGCGTATACGAGGGCAGGGGGAAAAAATCCTTCGGCGTCCATTGATCATGGAGTGCAGCGAGGAAAATTGCGAGCTTTTCTGACACAAGACCGGGCGACTGTCGGTAGCTCTGACTTTAACGCCCACGAGGGACTACCCGTAGTATTTGCAATGTGAACTCTCGAGTGTGCCTTCCACGTGCAGAAAATGTCCCACGCTTCCTCGAAACTTCTCTCGAATGCTTGTAACGCGTTCGCCACGCGGACTTCCGTACTTCTGCGACACGCTTTTGTGTCGAAGTATTCAACGTGCGCGAAATACTGCAAAGGTTGGTATAAACGAACGAGCTAAAAGGTTTTATTTTTTATTTTTTCGTCGTATGTGTTTGGCACGTGTAGAAATGTCACTTACATTCAACTACCTGGGCGTTCGGGAGTGGAAACAGCTTCTTTCAAGCCTTCCGGTATAGAAAAAGTAACGAAGTAACCTTTTCCCTGGCATTGCGCTCCCGTGCCGATTCAATTGAAATGGAAAATAAAGATTTACGTGACAAGCAAATATACCGCGAAACGATAGTTCGCGAAAGTTGACGAAGAACGGGCAGAAATGTTCATCCCAACACTGTAAAAACAAATGTGTTACTTTACACACTTTAGGTGTGTAAATGGCTGTAGACAAATTTTACACATCTTAAGATAGTACTAGCGGATTGACTACTCAACAGAAAATCTATAAACGATCGAATCTGAAAAAAGCAAAATATAGTGTATTTGGGTATAATAATAAACGTGATAGAAAAAATAATTATTTGAAAAGTGCATGTGAAAACTGTTTGTATTATAGTTTGGTAAGTGAAGTAAAATCGCAATCAGATTTCACTTGAGTTGTCACAGGCCGACATTTCATAATTCTGACAATAACCGTGGGAACGCTGTATTCAGGTGCTTTCGATACATGTCAAGCATGTGTTTGTTTACCGTATGTGTAATCGTGTGTTGTAGTGTATGTGTAATGTGCATATTGTAACAAGAGAGATGGCAGACGCGGCTGGCGAACGCAAAAATGAGTCGATTGAATGGTCGATATTTGCTCGAAATGTCCCGTAACCTATATTTTTTATGGAACATACGTGACCGCGACAGTTTTCTTGTTGTTCGTCGCTTTTCGCATAGCTCTGATCTAATCGGAAACTATTATTATTTCCGTTCCAAAGTTCGATCCGCACGGATTCCCTGTACTGTGTGGGTTAAGGGGTTACCCCCACTTGCGATTTTGAAAAAATCGATTTTTTTTATTGCATTTTTTTGAAGTATAAGTATCTGAGAATATGTCCTGAAAATTTCAAGTCGATCCGAACAAAATTGACTGAGATAGGAGCGTTGAAAGAGAAGAATCCGCGTTGAAAGAGCGTTGAAAGAGAAACTTTAAACGCGTTTTTCTCAAAATGGCATTTCTGAAGTCGGTGACCAAGATTACTCAAACACTAATGAACCAATCTTTTTGAAATTTTGCAGGCTTATTTAATAAATAAAAATGTAGTCGTTAATCGTTCGATTTTTTTTTCGAAAAAAAATGGCCGTTTTATAGCCAAAAAACGGCCGTTTTTTTCGTTAAAATCGAACCATTAACTTTGACTGTCCGCCATTTTGTGAAAAAAGAATATTTTTTAAAATCCTTCGATTAAAGACTAGTTTATACTTATATTTGACTTAATCCATCCGCATTTTTTTTTCAGATGATCCACTTCGCCGCAACGTTGGTCACCGCAAACCGTGTATATAAAAACATTATTTCATTGACGACCATTTGCCACTAAACAATGTAATATTTTTCAATAAAGAAATTACTGAAACTTCTTCAAGATGTGTTCTTTAAGATGGTATATTGATCGATTAAAAAAGTTTTGTAGTTTTCTTTAAAAAAAAATCATGAAAATGGCCTTTTTTTTGCGCTACAAGTGGGGGTAACGCCTTAAATGCATTGATTTCGCGAATTAATTACTATTGCATTTAGCCGGTAAGGCCTGCAGAGGTTTCGCGGACGTCATTTTTTATGTCTCTACTACAGCATACAAAAAAATCAATTTTTTTTATGAGGAGGTTCGCGCCCGTATTACCTTAAGGTGTGTGAAAAATAACGGTGTAAAAATAACACGGATAGATGCGTTAAAACAACGTGTGTTATTTTCTTACACACGTTAAAACGTGTAAAAAGTCTCTACAGCCATTTACACACCCGAAGTGTGTAAAAACAACACACTTATTTTTGCAGTACTGTATATACATGGGATGCGTCGAAATAATACATTGAATAACAAAAGCTTTTTATCGTCAGAATATATGTATCTGTTGAACCGAACTCAACAGTACTTATATATTACTCTCTAGAATGATGTATGAGAGGCGTCACTGTTTTTCTTGTCTTCGCATAGGCTAGGTGCTCATACAGCTTCAGGATGACGGCCGCTTATTGCTTGTCGGTGATGGCCTCGAAACAAAAATCCGTCGCTAAAGATTCAATGCAGCTATCGAGGTTTTGGAAAATAGATTCCAATTTCAGGTTCTTCCACGTGATAAACTCAAAAAAGATACAAAAAATGATACCAAATGTGGTCTCCAATTAACCGGTTGATCAATCGATGTCAAATCAACTAATGAGTTTCACGTGATGCCCTAACTAAAGTGATTTTAAAAACATATGATCAATAACTCGCAATTAATGCACTTAGGGGCCATTCATAAAACACGTAACGCAAATTTTATCAATATTCGACCCCCCCCCCCTCTGTGACGTTTCGTGACGGGTGCAGGTGCCCCCCCCCTTCCGCTCCTGAAAATTACGTGACATGGAGCCCGAACCCCCCCCCCCCCCCCTTCCGCTCTCGTTGTTCTTTCAACAAAAAGAAGCAAGTAAAATACTAAAACCATTTTAATAAGCTATTTCAGAACGAAAAATTTATATTGTTTACTTTAAGTAAATATATATGTAATATATAAAAACGTATAATTTATACGTGGGGTCGTCAATTAAGGCCTTAGGCCACTCTAGAGGCCGAACTATAGCCTTTTTGGGGTTTTTTTTTCAGAAAAACTACAAAATAAATTAAGATTACAAAAAAGGGTGTTTATCATACATATCCGTGACTGTATACAATAATTTTTTTGAAGCGATTAATTTCAAAACGGCGGCTGTGCAGCGTTTATCTCAAAACTGCATTTTTTAAGTTGGCCAGAAACATAACTCAGACAATTTTCAACCGATTCACTTGAAATGTTGAATATATCTTGAAAAATACATTGTTTATGGAAGTACGTAGGATTTTTTTTATATTGCATAGTTCGTTTGTTATTAACAATTATCTGACGAAATATTACACTTCCCAAAAATTTGCCTAAAAAATCGTCAGATAATTTTTAATAACAAATGAATTATGCAATATAAAAAAAATCCTACGTACTTCCATAAACAATGTATATTTCAAGATATATTTAACATTTCAAGTGAATCGGTTGAAAATTGTCTGAGTTATGTTTCCGGCCAACTTAAAAAATGCAGTTTCGAGATAAACGCTGCACAGCCGCCATTTTGAAATTAATCGCATCAAAAAAATTATTGTATACAGTCACCGATATGTATGATAAACACCGTTTTTTTCTAATCTCGATTTATTTTGTAGTTTTTCTGAAAAAAAATCCCCAAAAAGCCTATTTTTTCGGCCTCTAGAGTGGCCTAAGGCCTTAATGGACGACCCCACGCACATTAATAATAAATAATTTGATAATATTTTATCACGATGCACCTAGAATGCAATGTGTTCACGAGAATGTTTCAGGTGAGTCTCAATCGATATCAGGGAAGTTGCGACTTGCTCGTAGTCGGAAATTTGGGTGGGCAGTACAGAAAATTTTCAGCGTCTTAGTATCACCCTTTTCCAGATTTATTATGCATATAGCGTCTCGTGACTTTTGCTCGACCCCCCTCCACCCCCCTGTGACAAAGTGTGACGATTTGCCTGACCCCCCCCCCCCCCTCACTGCGTCACGTGTTTTATGAATGGCCCCTTAAGGGGCTATACCGGTGTGACACTTTCAAAAAATCGATTTTTTTGCCTTTTTCGACAGTTTATACTTTCAAGAATATCCTGTAAACATATCAAGGCCGTATCTCTAATCATTTTATCTTGCAAAAATCGATAGTTAAACCTTTGAACGCGTTTTTCTCGAAATAAGATTGTTCAAATTTGCTGACATTTTAACTTAAAGAGCGATTATCCGATTGACTTGAAATTTAAACTGAGTACTCTTGAATATATTCACCATACAATGACGTAGAATATTTTTGATTGGGTGGAAATTGACGATAGGGCATTGAAAAAAACGACCGTTTTATAGGCAAGAAAACAGACTTTATTTCATAACTACGCCATTTTGTTAGATTCTGCTATTTTTCGAAAATCCTACGCCATTGTACAGGAAATACCTTCCAGTTTAACGACATTTTTTCCTTTTTCGGTTTCAGCTACTTAATCGGCAGGAATCATGTCAGCAGTGAAGAAACTTTTTTTGGCGCCTCCGAAGTCAGCTCACAAGTCGCTTGGATCTCAATATTTTTCTATGAAAAAATTATGTAACAGGTCAAATATAGCCAAATATATTTTTAATTTTCCGAAACATTTAATTGAGTACTTTTCTTCCAAAAAATTCCCGAAAATCACCCAAATTTTCAGCGTTCACACTGGTATAGCCCCTTAAACTGTGTTGCTTTTGCTCGTGTGCTGCTATCAACGTGTGTCGTTTAGGGGGCATCCATTAATTACGTGAGGTGATTTTGGCGATTTTTCGACCCCCCCCCCCCCTCTCCCCCTGGTGAGATGTCGTGAGATTTTGCTCGAGGCCCTCCCCCCTCCCCTAATCTCACGTGAGATTTTTCAAAATGCATACGTTCACGGAAAATAAATTGTAGTAGAAGTAACTGCGATTGTAGTACCATTTACTCCACCATGTAAAGTAGTAGGGAGACTCTCCCTACGTGATAAAAATTACGTGATTACTAAAATTACGTGATATTTGCCGAAGCCCCCCTCTCCCCCACGTGAGATTGGGTGAGATTTCGCTCGACCCCCCCCCCCCCAAACGCCTCACGTAATTAATGGACGCCCCCTTAGTCCAATGTGCGTAAATATGCTTTTTGCATGTTGATTTTACACGCTTTATGGGTGTTCGAATAAGCGTGTTATTGATGGGGACAGCTACGAAGGTGTGTAATAATTTAACGCGTAAAAATTGGATACTCAAGTGTGAAATTTTAACGCATTACGCGTGTAATTGTAACGCATCGCGTGTTAACAAATGGACAAGTGTGTAGAATCAACATGGCAACGCGTGTCTAACCTTTATGTTGTGTTACTTCTACATACTTTGAACACGGGTCAAACACGCCTAGTTTTTGCAGTGAAATGCTCTGCTTTTACATTTGTAAATGGCTTCCGCTTTCTTCGTTAGTCTCCAGCGAAAACGAGTGGATCAGGGATGAAAAAGATGCAAGATCGCGTTTAGAACGTCTCGCCGAATTTTCCCCTCACACGTTTGCGCACCGGTTTAGATGCATCAAGTTTAGAAACATCGTGGATAAACGCTACAAACATGGATCAAAAGTGAGAGAAAGAGAGTATAGCTCCAGTCCTTAAAGACGGTAGGAAAAGCTACTTTCCAAGGGTGTCCTACTCAGCTATAGGCCAAAAGAGACGAGGATATCACGTGCGAAGCTAACACGTCTCAGGGGAGTCCCAGGGTTACGAGGTAGTCACGTACCCACGTTACGTATATATATTACATGGCGGAACGCCCAGCCATGCTACGGAGAAACAGAGATAGGAATGGCGAAAAACCAACAAAAAAACACCCCCACACAGGGGGTGGGTATTTACGCGTTCCAAGCTCTTCCCTTACACGATTCTCAGGGGTTCTTTTCGTCCTCTGATCTTCCTCTAACGTTGTCCTTACTTTTTCATCCCTCGCTATCCTCCTGTCCTCGCAGGTAGCCACGAGGAGGACAGAGCACAACCCTAGCGCGATCTCTGTCCAACCGTCCAGGGGGACCGGGGTAAAAAAGAAAACCGGTGCAACCAGAGGTGCACCAGACACCATGCACTCTTCCCTTCTGTCTCTTTCTTACCATGGACATCGTCGAGGTAAGTACGTAAGTACAGCGTTATATATAGTTTCTCTTTACCGGCTCCATCGTAAGCCTCTCTTCTTCACCCCTCTTTTTGTGCTCTTTGGAAAATTTATAAACCCATCTGGAAAGCACGGAACTCCAAGGAGCAGTGAGAGAAATCCCGTGAGGAGCGAAAAAGTCGTTCGATCCTCGAGATCCTGTGAAGTATCGCTCGGAGATTCTTCAGTCCATGTTGACGATTCAATCAATTAAGGCCTTGGGCCACAGTAACGGGTATTAAATCATGTGCGAATTTAACAATTTTTTTTCGTGTGAAAAAGTGATTCACTCATAAAATTAATTACACATCTGTTTAGTATGAATATCAAGCCGTTAGAAAATATATATAGTTTTTTCGATGTGCAAAATGGCCGACTACTCGAAACAGCTTGTTTCCAATTGGCGTGACAAATCACTTCAACAACCCGAGTCGAAATTTTCGAGCCACGTTCAACCCACAAAATGAAGGCGAGCAGAAATCGGCGTGAGCGGATTATTGAGGATCTAAAGGAGGGTACAATGTTTGAAAGTATCATGCGTTAGAGCCTCCGATGAACCTCCGGCATGGCAGAAAGTAGACTTTTTGACTCAAAGGAGGTCAGTAAGGCTCACAATTGAACCTACGGAACCTCAGGTCGGCCTACTTCGAGCGCTCCCGCAGAACCTACTGCCCCTCCTTTCGGCCTACTGTACACTGCTAAACAAAAAAATTAATTTATATAGAATCTATTTAAATAAAATAGGTTTTTTCCTTGTCTCACAGCCTACTACGATCATATTACTTTCAAATATATTTATATATATTAATAAAGATGAGATTCATATTAATCTTTATTTGCTTACAATGTACACTGTGAAGCTAAGTGTACTATATGCATAAAATATTTCATAAATCGAAAATAAAATGAACTCCTTAATTGAGAGCTTTACCAGAAGGATTTTTATCGTAATTCGTCATTCCCTGGCCTTTAGAATTGATTTTTTTCGAAGAAAATATCTGCCCTATATGCGACTTGAACCTAGTCCTACCTACTCATAACTACGCTCCGCTGCCCCTATGCTACCGAGTGCTTATAACATTTTGGTCGCTAATATGGTACAAGAGACCAAATGAATACCTCTAACTATTTGTTGCATCACATAAGCTATATGAATTAGTTAATATGATTGTGATAATAAGAGAGTTTCATCGAATAACATGCTATAGATTTTTCAAACACACACACACACACACACACACACACACACACACACACACACACACACACACACACACACACGCGCGCGCGCGCGCACGCACACGCACACGCACACGCACACGCACACGCACACGCACACGCACACACACACACACACCCTTTTATATATATATATATATATATATATATATATATATATATATATATATATATATATATATATATATATATATATATATATATATATATATATATATATATATATATATATATATATATATATATATATAAAATTCCTCTCTCTCCACCTTCTCTACGCCCCGCCCCTTTGATATGAGTGTTGCAATAAAGATGGACCGTTAGTTCAATCAAATAGAAAAATGGTTAACTCTACGAAAATTCTATTTAAGGTAAATTAAAAAACAAACTATATCCATTCAGTGAACTTAACTAAATTGTTTTTTTGAACAGATGAAAATGTTGAATTGATGAAACCGAATCACAGATTTATTAGGATCAAATAAAATATGTAGTTGGACGATATTAAAGATTGATTTTCTATAAATAAACATTTTTGAAATCAATAATTTTAATAATGGAATGCAATAGGAAAAATCTAGTTAATTCAAATAAAAAAGAATCAAATAGACGCGGTTAGTTAATGTCATATTTAGCGGAAAAAAATAAAAATATGCTTCATACATACACGTGGAAATATTTTTTAAATTTTCGACGTGCTAAAAATGAAAACAAAGAAAACCAAACATTTTATTTAAAATCGACGGTGATCGGCCGTCGCCATTTATCAACTCATTATTGAATTAACAAGAAAAACAAAACGAACAAAAACAAAAAGAAAAAATCGAATGAGGTTGAATTCTAAACCGACAATTTCAATCCTTTAGAACATGAAATAGACTATAATTAACACCCTAACGTTCCATATAGATATCAACATTATATGTTATTTAGATCTACACTGCCAGCCAAAAGTTTTCGGACATTCCACATGATCGCAAAACTTTTGAGCGCTGGATAATTGCCAAATAATGTTAGAGTAATATAATTCATTTCATTTATTATTTCGCGAAGATCCTATACAGATCTATATAATTAAGTAATTATACAGAGCTTTATAGTATCTTCGTAAAATAATTATTATTCTACCATAAGTTTCCAGTGATCCAAAGTGATATTAAGTTTTGCAGTTATCTAAAGTGTCCGAATACTTTTGACTGGTAGTGTATATTCGAATATATTAATGCAACCACATATTTGGAGAATAATATATATATAGTATTATATAATATATACCGTCGCTTAAAAGTTTGGAGACACCAGTCGATATTTCTTGCTGCACTAAAAGTTACATAGCTTCGTAAAAAAAGATAACCAAATTTACCGAACGGCGTTTTGACGGGAATAAATTCAGCTTTATATTACTTTTCTGAAATATTTTTTTATAATTTTGTTTTCGACCCGGTACGCACTTTTATACGTGACTGATTTTCGGTATTTTTTCGACCATCGAGAATTGGGCGCATGACTTATGCAAAAAAAAATTTGTTGCGTTTATCCATGATAAACTTGAACGGGGTAGCAGGAACTCCATTTGCGTTTTTTATAAAGTTTTGTACGATTTTTTTCGCAATGTTATTTCATTTTTTGCTAAAAAAGACTAATTCTAGATAATGCAATGTAACTCAAGAACTAGAGGGTTTAAGAAGAAATGTCAAGGACGAAAAACGTCGCGTAAGCTTATACTGGATAGACTGGCATTTTTTAAGACTTTTCCTGTGAGATTTTTTCTCACAGGAAAACGCCCATTAATCCGATAGAATTGGAGTAAGACTATATACAAGCATTCTTTTATGAATTGCCTATAAAATAATAATAAATCGATATTGAGCAAATTTGATTGTTTTCGCATATTAATATTGCACTAATAATTTCATAAGGGGACGATGTATTTTTATTAATTTCGTATTATTTTCGTCATCGAACGGGTTACCGATCAGGCCACAATGGAATGATGATGGAGGAGATATCGAATTTGGGCCGAAAGCAGGTTAGGTGGGGTCGAGACAACAGTTTGAGATTGAAAGCAGGTTAAGGAGGCCTGTGCTCTGCACGTTTCACTAAAACTGGGGGTCGAAAGAAGGTTTGGGAGGTCTAGCAGAGGCTACCCTGGACCAAGAGGAGGTCTCTTCATGGCACTGGACTCGACAAATGAGGTTTCGTCGGTTCAACGGAGGCTGGCGGCTTATGTATTACAAAAGAAATAGGTCCTGCGCGGTTCAGAGGAGGCTAAAAATTTTGACTCGGGAATTTTCACTCGATTTACTTCAAATTTAAAAGTTATGTTCCTAATTGCATTTCGCAGATAAGTACGTACGGAATTCCTGATTAATCGAAAACTTTTCATTTTATAAGCAGTTGATGAGCAGTTATAACGAATTTTTTCACTGAAAATTAATTTCTTAAGGGGAGGGTAGAGGTTTGCACTTTTGAAAAATCGATTTTTTTTTGTTTGTCTTTTCTTATAGTTAAACATTTCAAGAATATAATCTCAAAATTTCAAGTCAATCAGAGCTAAACTCTCGAAGTTATTGACTATTTAGTCCCGCTCCTCTAACACTGTAGCTCCGACTTCTCTAAATTTCAAACGCGTTTTTCTCGAAACCACTTTTTCAAAGTTCGTGTTCACTGCCATTTGAAAACTACATGACCGATTTATTTCAAACTTGGTACACACTTTCTACATAAAAAATACCTCTCCCCCAACGGTTAGTGTGAGATTTTTTTTACATTGAGGGGGTTTTCCACCCCCAAAATGGCGGAATTTTTCGTAAAAAATAGCACTTTTCACTTAACATGACCACTAAAAATTTAGAAATGAAAAAAAAAATTATCAAAGATCGTTGGGGGGAGGATTTGATGATACTTTGACTAAATTTTAATGGTACTTGATTTCGGATAATTTCTAGCCGAGATACAGTGAACACCGCAAATCGTGTTTTTCCAAAGGCGTTCTTGGAAAAGCTTTGTCACCGGCTTGTTTGTGGATATTTTCGTGTACAAATTTCACGGAATGTTCTTGAAATGACACTTAACAATTCAAATACCTATAACTTAATTCAAATACCTATAACTTAATTCAAATACCTACAACTTTTGAATAAAACATTATTTTTTAAATTCCGTACGCACGTCTCTAGGTGTTCTAATGTAGATTGACGAGAATTTTTGTTTTTTGTTCTAGGTAAAAAATTGTAGATGCTAAATTTCACGCCGCGGAGCGCTTAAAAAAAAGATAACAAAATAAAATATTCGTAGTCGGCCATTTTGTACATCGAACAAAAAAAAATCTATTAGCTTGGTATTCATACTAAATAGATGTGTAATTAATGTTATGAGTGAATCACTTTTTCATTCGAAAAAAAAATGTTAAATTAGCACATTATTTTATACCCGTTACTGTGGCCTAAGGCCTTAAATTGAAAATAAAAAAAAATTGGGAAAACACCCATATTCGGCTGAGCTTTATCCAACTCTTGAACAATTCTTTTCGTTTGTACACATTGGTGTTTGTACGGAGATTTCACGGCAGCGGAATAATTTCAAGATTAGGAAATTTGATTTTGATTGCAACGGTCTCCCGATGTTTTGAATGGTCGGAAGTTTTGAAAGGAATAAACTGAAGATTAGGAAATTTGATTTTGTTTGCAACAGTCCCCGTATGCCTTCATGCAGACTATTTTTTAATAGGGACCTTTAGGCGAGGGTAAAATCGCTGATTTTTATGTTTTTTTTCAAAGGAAAGTTTTATTACTACTTTTGGCTGTTACATCGTATTTTTGAAGGTAATCTTTAACCCTCTGTCCGTTCAGGTATTTGAGGCACCTTAAACGCGTGAACCTGGGTCGTTTTCGTTTTTGCACTATCAACCCAACAATTGTCAATGAAAAAAATCTGAAAAAATGCATGGTCAATCTTTAGGCCGTACTTCTCAAGGGCAAATAGCGTGTTCTTTTTTTTTATTAAATTTTTTTTTTAATTTCATTAAATATTAAGCAACCTGCGAAGAAAATTATTTTGGGCAGGACGAAAACGACCCAGGTTCACGGATTGAGGGTTAAAAATGGCGGGGTTGTGGCACAGTCTTCTAAACCGGTTGCGGCGGATGTTGTCAGACGGCGTGACACGTAGCGTCGGCGATATTGACCTGAAAAATAACCAACGAACATTTTTCTCTCATTAACACTCATACGTAGAATATGAAGCAAGAAAAAGTGCGAAATATTGAAAATAGATGAAATGGTGCGCTTTAAAACAAAAATATTGAATTTTCCGAAAAAAATAGCTACATTTTGCATTAAAAAAATTCTTTTTAAAAAAATTTCAAGAACATTTGGGTTCACGTTTTAGACAATAAGGTTAGAAAGATTTATAGCAAGTTTCATTAGAATCGGTCGATTAGTTTTTTAACTATACGTCACGTCAGTTTTGAAAATGCAGTTTAGAAGCCTGTGCCCTACTTCCGCCATTTTTGAAGGTCAATAAACAAACAAACACCACGTAACAGCCAAAAGTAGTAATAAAACATATCCTAAGTCTAAAAAATAGTGAAGAAATCTTTCCTTTAAAAAAAAATCAGCAAATCTGTTTCTCGGCTAAAGGTATCTCCCCCCTTAAGCACTATAAAAGAACGGTTTTCCCGAGGAGCTTAGTTGCATTTTTTGTCAAATTCATTCAATCGATCGTTTATCAAATATTTTATTGCATGGACGGGAAATTTTATGGAATATTACTAACCATTAAGAACGTTGTCTATCTTTGTATTCAGAAAAAAGAAAGTCAAAATAATGTTGATTGCAGATATTATCAGAAAACAATCACCATCGAAAATTTGTCGAAGAATTCATTGCATCATTGACTTCATTTCGTGCTTCTCATTCAGAATTGCCCACTACAAACATTTTTCTGCCTTTTCCTCGTATTTACGAAGCTACAGTTTTCATAATTTTTTTTCCAGATAGATGGTAATAGCGTGCTAATAGAGTCAGCCTTTTGCAACGTCACGATGTTGCACGAGGGTCGTGCTCGACAACGTTCTCATCATGCGACGAGAAGTCTCGTATTTTTCCTGACAGTCTTATTCATTTTTATTCAATTTGATCTTTTGGATTCAGCGAGTCCTTTCACCCGATGTAAGATGTCAATTTATACCGCACCGCGCAGCACAACCAATTCACTGCAACTCCGATTCATCGGGTCCTCCGAATGCTCGGAGATTCTGAAGTACGTTGGTTCTTCCCTCGAGCACTCAATTAAATACTGTTCAAGCTTTAGTGACTTTTATTTACAGGCATCCTATATATTACTGTAGTAGAATCTGGAAGACGTTTTCTCCAGTCGTACTGTTTAATTTAAAGTTTGATCGAGCGATAGATATATACTTTTCCCTGTACTCCATAGGGAAAATAAAATGGCGAATGGCTTCGGGCATCTTATCGTATTTTATCGTACTGCGTACTGGTTATTAAGTTCTTTGTAGCTACTTTTTTCGCGAAATATGTACATATAGTAGTAACAAATGAACAAAACATCTCAAGTACTTTGACATACGATAAAATTTCTCCCACAGTTGAGCGCATTCGGTGTGGCTGTTGCACTCGTTTACTAAAACGGGTCCAACATGTCACGTTTGTCGAAAAACTTGATTTTTGTCGACCAATGAGAAATATCTTTATATCCGAAATCTATTCGTACCTTGAACTGAAAAAAAATCTGTAGTTGCATTGGCCGCGTTGCACTTCTTGCAGGCAAAGGATGATACTTAGTTCATATTGGTTCACCAAAAATGAAGAATCCCAAAAAACGGTTCTCTAAAGTGCATTGCCAAAGAAAAATGTAATTTAAATAGTATCTATTCGAATTAAGGGGTTACCCCCCACTTGCGATTTTGAAAAAATCGATTTTTTTTATTGCATTTTTTTGAAGTATAAGTATCTGAGAATATGTCCTGAAAATTTCAAGTCGATCCGAACAAAATTGACTGAGATATGAGCGTTGAAAGAGAAGAATCCGCGTTGAAAGAGCGTTGAAAGAGAAACTTTAAACGCGTTTTCCTCAAAATGGCATTTCTGAAGTCGGTGACCAAGATTACGCGAACACTAATGAACCGATCTTCTTGAAATTTTGCAGGCTTATTTAATACATAAAAATGTAGTTAAGCGTTCGATTTTTTTTTCGAAAAAAATGGCCGTTTTATAGCCAAAAAACGGCCGTTTTTTTCGTTAAAATCGAACCATTAACTTTGACTGTCCGCCATTTTGTGAAAAATGAACATTTTTTAAAATCCTTCGATTAAAGACTAGTTTATACTTATATTTGACTAAAACCATCCGCATTTTTTTTTTTCAGATGATCCACTTCGCCACAATGTTGGTCACCGCAAACCGTGTATATAAAAACATTATTTCATTGACGGCCATTTGCCACTAAACAATGTAATATTTTTCATTAAAAAAATTACTGAAAGTTCTTCAAGATGTGTTCTTTAAGATGGTATATTGATCGATTAAAAAAGTTTTGTAGTTTTCTTTTAAAAAATGCATGAAAAAGGCCTTTTTTGCGCTACAAGTGGGGGTAACGCCAAAAATAGGTTGTTTTCCTTGTCTCATAGCCTACTACGATCCAATTTGTTTAAAACATTTTTTTTCATTTGTTTCAGCCATTCTTTTCGAATACTGAATATATTCAAAATAAATAAATAAAGGTTCGATGCGAACAAATCATTATTTGCTTACAATATACACCGCAAATCGAAGTGCACTAAATACATAGAATATTCCATAAATCCAAAAGAAATTTAAATACTTAATTTAGAGTTTTACACAATGGTTTTGTATCATAATTCGGCATTCCCTGGCCTTCTGAAAAGATTTAAGTCGAAGAAGATATTTAGTCTACACATGGAATAGAACCAACAACCTACCTACCTATAGCTACGCACGCTGCCCCTAGGCTCTCCAGTGTATGTAGCATCTTAGTCGCAGATATGCCATAAGAGACCAAATAAATTTCTATAATTGTTTGTTGTATCACATACACTATATCAATTAGTTAATATCATTGTGATAATGAAAGAGTTTTATCGCATATCATGCTATACATTTTTCAAACATAACCTATATATTAGGTGTAGTAAAAAAAATCCATTATTTTTGCCTTCAATTTCATGCAAAAATAATGGATTCCTTTTTACTACACCTAATATATATATCCTCTCTCTCTGTCCCCTCTGCCCCCCCCCCCCCCTCCACCCATGTGTGTGTTGCAATATCGACTCACCATTTATTCAATCAAATAGAAAAATATTTGACTCTACGGAAATTCTAATTCATTCAAATTTAAAAAATTAAACAGATACATTTACTGGATTCAACTAAATTCTTTTCAGAACTGATTAATATTTATTTGAATAAATAAATATAGGTAAAATCAATAATTCCGATAATGGAATGCAATAGAAAGAAATTTGATTTAACGAAAAATCTATTTAATTCAAATTTAAAAAAATCAAATAGAGTTGAATATCAATAGAATTTTTCTGTCAGTATAGACAGTTTTGTATGCGAAATACACTTTCAAATAACATTCAAAGCAACAGCGGACGTTGGAAACCCTTTTCGTGGCGAATTCGGATGTTTGTGGCAACCGCGACAAATTCTGGCCATTGGCCTCAGCTCAAAGAAGCGTTTGATCCAGAGGTATATTTGAATAGGGACTAGGTGAGCGATTGTCGCTAGGGCAACTATAGGTGGACAAATAGAGAAGGGACTGTGGGAGAGATTCGACCGTAACCATTCAACATGGAACGCTGATTCGGGTTTAAGCTCCTTCCGTTGCCAATACATGGGTGATACAACGGGAAGTTGGTCGGCGCGTGTGGCAAATCAATGAATCCAAAGACCATTGATAGGAGCGCCTACTTTAAGATGTCCTTGATCGATTTTCCCATTCAGTCTTCCGTCGTCTCGCCAGACATTGAAACGACCACCAACCCTCGGACTTTATAATGCATATATCCCGGCATGGCTTCCGCAGAGCCTTCATAGTTGCTCCGGAGCCAAATATAGGGTGTCTCAAAATGACCTGACATTTTTATTTATCAATAAAACGTATCATTTATTTGAAAAGTACGAATATTTCTATTTTCATATAAGGTACAAACATGGAGGTTATGTGTGAAATACGATATCCGATAAATGGCCGCCTCGTCCCTGTTTTTAAAGGTTCACTCTTTTGACGAAATTTTCAATAACATTTTCGCACAATTGCGGACTAATTTCATTAATTCCAATTGCTTCCTTGAGCTCCGGAATGGTCTGTGGATCATTGGCATACACTTTTCCTTTCAGAAAACCCCAAAGGAAGTAGTCAAATGGCGTCAAATCACACGATCTTGGTGGCCAATTCACATCGCGACATCTTGTTGAAAGAATATGTCTTCCAAGTCCGCGCCGTTTACGCCATTTATCGGATATTGTATTCCACACATAACCTGCGTGTTTGTACCTTATATTAAGGGGTCTTCTCACTTTAGACGCTAAAAAAGGCTATTTTCATGATTTTTTTTATGGGTTTATATTATAGATATTGGTATAAAAGTTGTAATACACTTTCGAAATACATTTTTTTTTTTCAATTTATTCAAGTCACTATTTTCGAAATACACTAAAACATTTTGTAAATGTATTTCGAACACTTATGAAATTTTAACCACATATTTTTTACAACTATAGCTATAGCGCACATCAAGGATTTTTTTAAATTTTGATATTTACTATTTTTTTGCCAAAAACGGCGAAAAAACACTTGTTGTTTGTTTTTTCGAAAAATATCCGCCATTTTGGTACTTTTGCATATATAAAAAATGGTATGTTATGCGCTATAGCCATCAACATACTGAATCTGAAATCGTTTGATTTTTTTGTTTCGGACGATCCATCCCCGAGATTTCACCAGCAGCGCAGACCTACAATTTTTCAAGGACATTTTTTCAACTACCATTTTCGTCGATAAATAATGACTTAAATAAATAAAAACATTTTTTTTAATGCATTTCAAAAGTGTATTTATTAAGTGTAACAACTTTTATATCAATATCTATAACACAAACCTATCAAAAAAATGGATAAAAATAGCCTTTTTTAGCGTCTAAAATGAGAAGGCCCCTTAAAATAAAATTTATCGTCCGTTTTATTAATAAATTTAAATGTCAGGTCATTTTGAGACACCCTTTACAAAGACACACGTCCCGTGGACTGTCTTGTACACCAATGTTCAGTCGAGAAGCAGCCGTATAGTACAGACATAAACTCACCCACTCACACACACCTATACACACGAGATTATGCTTCGGGTATGCATATACACGTGTGGGTGTACGTCAATAAAGAAGAAAAAACATACCCTCAGCCATGCGGCACATGAACAAGCGTATCGCAACACTCACCCCGTGAGTTTACGGGGGTTGTTTATGACACCCCCGATGATATTCCGCCTCGGAGTCGACGCTGCATTCAGCTCTATGCAGTGTTCCTCAAGTACTTCCCGTATGGATGCATGGAATTTCACGTCATGTTTTTAATGCACACGGGGTGTTTCGGGCCAAAATGATACGGGGTCTTCACCCTCGCTGCTCTTGGGTTTTTTTTTCATCCACATACTATTCGCATCGCCTTGGAGAACACGGAAAAACACTCAGCGTCCGTTTTGTCAGGAAATTGTCGCACAGACGTTCCTGACGAAAATGCTGTATCGATAAGTTACACTTTGCACACTTTTCAGCGTTTGTACAGAGTGCCCTTATCGTGAAAAAAAGGTACTCCCTTGTCCCGTCCGGTGGTGGAAAAACAAGAACGGTGTTACAATTTATAATATATTGCTACAATTTGAGAAATATATGGTGTAAAGATATCGTCAAGTGAAATAACTTTCAACGAATATACCAACAGTTTCATTATTGCGTTACGAAATATCTCATCATTTTGTAGTTCATTTCGCAATCGAAAGTTGAAAACTCTACATTACAAACACTGTACTATCGTTATACCGAAACAATTTTTTTTTTACAAAAAAATGCGAAGAATCGTTATTGATTTATTACATTGTTATTGAAGTAAAACAACACTCGCGGTTTTTTTCGACGAAATGATAATTTTTTAATTTGTTAACAATCAAAAATACTGTCGAAAGAAATAAAAACTTAAATTTGTCCATTCTACAGCCGAGTCAATGTGCCCGAGACTTCATCTCAACATGTTAAAGGAGGATACCACTGTGACAGGCCGAAAAAGGGTCGTTCTTCCGATCCTTTTTGTGTACTAGATTATTTATTTGAGATTTGGGAAAAGTGATGTTATTAAGCATACATTAAAAAATATTATTTTTATTATTTATGTATTTATTCACACAAATTTACACTTCATAATTTATTATTTATTTACAGCAATTTACACTTATTTCGTGTGAATGTTTATTTAAAAAACTAAAAATTAACAACGTTTTAAAGTATAATAGAGTCTCTGTATAAAAATTGTCGTCCAACGGCCGGATCGGTAACTTGACAATGGTTGGTGTGAAATATAAAAATAATAAAGTTTTATAATCTAAATAAGTGTGGTTCTCGCTGTATATAGTCATCTTTTAAAGAAAAAAAAATTGTTTACGAATAGTGGGTGTTCAAAGCAAAAGGTGTAATTTTGGCGAAATTTTTACGTATATTCGGGGGCTTAACGAATACTAAATTGAAAATAAAAAAACGGCTAGGTACAACGATACCTACCCCAATTATAGAAGTTTTGATTTTACAAATTGATAGTCGGATAGTTATAGCTACAGTTAGCATTCCGGTCAGGTCGAGAAAAGTCGTTATGAGAAAAACGCGATTGAAAGTTTTAGTATCTACAGGGTGTCCCTCTTATCTCCGCCACCCGAAATAACTCGGTAATTATCGACGTCATAAAAAAATGTTCCAGATAAAAGTTGTACGGTGTGAAGGGGGCCACCAAATGCCACCATTTTTTTTATTTCGGCGGAGGCGCTGACGTAGCGTGACGGTCACCTCCAATTCTTAAAATGGAATGGTACATTTTTTTCAACCACCTTGTGGAGCACCTCAAGCAGCATAAAAAAACATTAAGGGGTCAAAGTCGTTCAAGGTCATTCAAGGTCACCTATTAAAATGAAATACAAGTCTAAATAGCTCGGATCACTACGGGCTATTCATAAAACACGTGACGCAGTGAGGGGGTTGGGGGGGTTAGGCAAATCGACGCACTTTGTCACAGGGGGGTGGGCGGGGGTCGAGCAAAAGTCACGAGACGCCATAAGTATGTTAAATCTGGAAAAGGGTGATACTGAGACGCTGAAAATTTTCTGTACTGCCCACCCAAAGTTCCGACTACGAGGAAGTTGCAACTTCTCTGATATCGATTGAGACTCACCTGAAGCATCCTCGGGAACACATTGCATTCTAGGTGCATCGTGATAAAAGATTATCAAATTATTTATTATTGATGTACGTGGGGTCGTCCATTAAGGCCTTAGGCCACTCTAGAGGCCGAAAAATAGGCTTTATGGGGATTTTTTTTCAGAAAAACTACAAAATAAATCGAGATTACAAAAAAGGGTGTTTATTATACATATCGGTGACTGTATACAATCATTTTTTTTAAGCGTTTAATTTCAAAATGGCGGCTGTGCAGCGTTTATCTCAAAACTGCATTTTTCAAATTGGCCGGAAACATAACTCAGACAATTTTGAACCGATTCACTTGACATGTTGAATATATCTTGAAAAATACATTGTTTATGGAAGTACGTAGGATTTTTTTTATATTGCATAGTTCTTTTATTACTAAAAATTATCTGACGATTTTTGAGGCAAACTTTTGGAAAGTGAAAAATTTCGCCAGATAATTGTTAATAACAAATGAACTATGCAATATAAAAAACATCCTACGTACTTCCATAAACAATGTATTTTTCAAGATATATTCAACATTTCAAGTGAATCGGTTGAAAATTGTCTGAGTTATGTTTCCGGCCAACTTGAAAAATGCAGTTTTGAGTATGATAAACACCCTTTTTGTAATCTCAATTTATTTTGTAGTTTTTCTGAAAAAAAAAATCCCCAAAAAGCCTATTTTTTCGGCCTCTAGAGTGGCCTAAGGCCTTAGTGGACGACCCCACGTATAAATTGTACGTTTTTATATATTACATATATATTTACCTAAAGTAAACAATATAAATTGTTCGTTCTGAAATAGCTTATTAAAATGGTTTTAGTATTTTACTTGCTTCTTTTTGTTGAAAGAAAAACGAGAGCAGAACGGGGGGGCGGGCTTCATGTCACCTAATTTTCAGGAGCGGCAGGGGGGGGGGCACCGGCACCCGTCACGAAACGTCACAGAGGGGGGGGGGGGGGTCGAATATTGCTAAAATTTGCGTCACGTGTTTGATGAATGGCCCCCTACCAAATATTTGATAGTGATTCGAGATATTTAGATTTGTATCATCGATACTGACCTTGAATGACTCTGAAGGACGTTGACCCCGTAATGTTCTTTATGCGGCTTGAGGTGATCCACAAGATGGATTAAAAAAAATTGTACCATTCCATTTCAAAAAGTGGAGGTGACCTTCACTGTGCGTCAACACCTCCACCGAAATAAAAAAAAAAATTGATCGCATTTGATGGCTGCCTTCACACCATACAACTTTTGTCTGGAACATTTATTTGTGACGTCGATAATTACCGAGTTACTTCGGGTGGCAGAGATAAGAGGGACACCCTGTATAAATCGTTGCGCTACCTGCTCTCACTGAATCGTCTGTAAGTAGTCAATTTTCAATATTTTAACTTGAAATTTTCTTCGCATATTCTTGAATATGCATACTTTTCGAAAATGAAAAAAAGCTTAATCCGTCACAATCGTGTCCGGCCTTGAACCTACGCTAGAAACGAATTTCCGAAATATAGTTTGCCGTTTATTTCGGAGTGTTTTCATTTATATCGTCTTACACAATATATTCAGAATAAAATGACAAGATGATGGAATGAATTACGGGACGCTGGCGGCTTTTCGCAACATGCCCCATAATTCTGCCATATTGGGCGTATGTTAATGCGCACGAATCTATAGAGCGTGCATGATGTGGCAGTGTCATATTGGATACATAAAGCGTTCAAGTGCTCACCCCGATATGCATACGATTTAGGGCCTGAATGTCGTGTGCAAATGAATATGCATGTGTGGACACAGTTCGCTTCGGAAAATTGAAAAAATATAAGTTTTCGAATGAATTATTCACATTTTTCATGAAACTGTAACGAAGCTTGCTCGCGCGTGAAGTGTCACGAATAACTTGTATAGCAAAATTGCTTTTGTTGCCATGCAAATGTATACGGAGCCGTGGAATTGATTGACAATGCGATTTCGTTTTATTTTTAAAAAAATGACTTTTGCTGATACGCGCTCATGAGATTCACTGGTGATCGGAATATAAATGTTGGTGTTAAGTAAAAAACCGGACACTTTCGCCGCATCATATAGTCATAATAATTTATCGTGATAAACAGAAACTGTGGATCGAGTGTCAAGGATTACAAGCTTTCGTATTTTTCGATAGTGTTAAAGTTCCCGTCGTTGGAATTCAACGAAAATTGTTCTTGATTTTCTTAATTTCTTCATTTTTATTGTTATCTGAAATCTTTTTTGTTTGCAGTTTTTTTGGTTTAAGACTTTTAATAAGGATCCTCAAAAGTGTCTAACAAGACAGATAATTTGAGTGTCTGCATTTGATTTTGTTATAACTTATGTATGTGATAAAGCATTGAAAACTATTAGACACGTATTTTTTTTTATCGGCGGAAAAAGGATTTAAGGGTTGAAACGACTCCTCAAACAAAGGCACGTCAACCGTCAATCTTTTTGTTCGATACTTTCTTAGTGGACTTTTTGTCGCTTTACATTAGAAGGATTATGGTTTTTGTTTTGGGTGGGCTTGTGGGTAAAACTGCAAAATCAGCCCTTGACATGCCTTTCTTTGAGGGGTAGTTTCCTCCCTTAAAACATTTCTATCGCCGGTTTAAAAAATACATGTCTAATAGTTTTCAATGCTTCATCACATATGAGGCATTCCACGTCACTTCGGCCAGTAAAAAAAATCCACAAATAATTAAAAAAAAACGAGTTACTTTATTGAAAAATATTCACTGAGTGTCGAAATTTTTCAAATTTTTTTGACGTTTTCTCTCGTTGATTATCATTTTTTAACATTTTTCCATTCAAATGGCTGTATCTTTGGCAGGATTTAACGTATTTAGATTCGTAAAAATCGAAAATGTGCGTCTTTTCATAGCCTTCCAGAAAAAAATTAATTTAGATTTTATTGAGCAAGTCGAACTCCCGTTTCAGGACAAAATATGCAAAAACATTTTTTTTCTCAAGAAAAGACACTCGTTATTTTATTTTATTAAATTTCCCCGAATTGTGCATACGAAAAACGGATTTTTGGTATTTTTTATATTATGGGATTTCTAAACACCGTAAAGTAACAGCTATTTTTATCTTTTTAATTTTTTTTTTATTAATATTCGATTGAAGAGTGTGGAGCACTCTAAGCAGATGACACCAATACATATGACATATATGTCCTATATATTTCAAAAACCTGGTAAACATACAGCGAGTGCTCCACACTCTTTAATCGAATATTAATAAATAAATTTAAAAAAATAAAAATAGCTGTTACTTTACGGTGTTTAGGAATCCCATAATATAAAAATACCAAAAATCCTTTTTTTGTATTCACAATTCGGGGAGATTCTTAGGAATAAAATAACGCGTGTCTTTCCTTGAGAAAAAAAATATTTTTGCATATTTTGCAAATGGACGTTCAACTTGCTCAATAAAATCTAAATTAATTTTTTTTGGGAGGCTAGAAAAAGGCGCACATTTTCGTTCTTTACGAATGTAAATACGTCAAATCCTGCCAAAGATACAACCATTTGAATGGAAAAATATTAAAAAATGGTAATCAACGAGAATAAACGTCAGAATTTTTTTTTAATTTCGACTATCGGTGAATATTTTTCAATAAAGTAACTCGATTTCTCAAAATTATTTGTGGATTTTTCTTTTTACTGGCTGAAGTGACGTGCCTCAGTCACTTTGATCCACAATCCAATCCTTGATCCACAATCCATTGTTTGATTTGGATTGATTGATTTGGATTGATCCACAATCCAATCCAAAGCCTCAGTCACTTTGATCCACAATCCAGATCCACAATCCTTTGTGGATTTTTCTTTTTACTGGCTGAAGTGAATGCCTCATATATGAGTTTCAACAAAATCGAAGGCGGATACTCATGTGATGTTCCTTGTACGGCATTTTCCTAGCTTGAATGGGCCACATAAAAATAGGCCAGTACGAAAAAAATATATGTATATTTTTGTTGCATTCCGACGATGCAAACTTCCATACTATACGTTTCGCTATAAATCCTCTTTCCGTATTGCGTTTCTGCGCTGGCGCATAGCTATCCAAAAGGTCATATGTGACGAAGATTTTCATATCAGCTATACAGAATACACTTATTATCCATTACCATTCCACTTTTCGCCCATTACTATTTCACGAGCGTGAAATACAGCCAAGAATCGAGTACGTCCGTCGTCACGTCTTTCGAAAGAATTCGTAATTTCACTATACCGGGTGTTTGGCGCATGGACCGACACAATTTTTTGGAGGATTAGGGTCATTTGCTCCTTTTTTCACCCTCAGACCCTATGTCCTAAGTGTCACGGTTATTAAAATACAGTGATGACTTATGAGCTTCCAAATCTTTAAAAATGCGTAAATGTATGAAAAATGTCAACTTCTAAATTCATTATAAAAAGAAACTAAAAGCTATTTTGAACTTAGCATTGCTTTGAAAAGTTCTCTAGTTTATACCCTTTCCAACGGTATGCTACATGTCATAGAAATCATTTATTATGTGGTCAAAATAAAGAGAGGAAGTTTTTTTATAATTGATTTAGGAGTTAAAATTTTTCATACATTTACACTTTTTTAAGACTGGAAGCTCAAGAGTCATTTCTTGAAACCAATTGTATCAAATAATGATTCATTTATAATAAACATATATTTCAGGATACAACAAAACTTATTTCGTGCTATTACAACCACAAACAAAAAAGTTATGACGATTTCACGGCGAAATTTCAGGTAATTAAAGAAAATAATATATCAATTACCGTGACACTTAGGCCTTAGAGTCTAAGGGTGAAAAAATTAGCAAATTACCCCTTCAACCCTTGAGGCGTTATTCGCAGTAAGCAATTCCAAAAAATCGATTTTTTTATTGCATTTTCGGAATGTACAAATATGTGAGTATATTCCCTGAATATTTCAAATCGATCCAGCGAATATTCTCGGAAATACACACATATTTGTAAGGACGCTCGGAGCGCTACAGAGTAAGCGCCCGAAACTTCAAACGCGTTTTTCTCAAAACGGTGTTTTCAAAGTCGGTGAGCACGATTTCTCAAAAACAGCTCAATCGATGGGTCTGCAATTTTAACACAACCTTGTCAGATATATTTTTCAGGTATTGATCGAAGGAATAAGATTTCCGATAATTATTCATATTTTTTTTCAACGATTTAACGAAAATAATTTAGTCGAAAATCGAAATTGTTTTTTTCCGGAGCCGCCATTTTGTCAAAAATTAACATTTCGACTATTCCTTCGATCAATACCTGGATTCATCTATCCCCTAAAAGAATCTTTTTGGTTTTTTCATTATAGATAATCCAAACCGGAGATACTTTGCTCACCGCCGGACCCTTTTTTTCGGGGACCTCCAGGAGACTTCCTACAGGAGCACTGTTAATGAATATTTTTGAAAATAAAAAATGCCAATCTAAAGCTAAAAGATACCACTTCATTGCCTAATACTTTTCGTTTTGCCCAAATAAAATCCTTTTCCAGAAAAAAATCGTGAAAAAACGACTTTTTTGGCCTTGCAACTGCGTATAACGCCTCAAGTATTTCATTTTATTTTGGATTTATGAAATATTTTATGCACACAGTACACTTAGATTTACAGTGTATATTGTAAGCAAATAGATATTTAGTTGAATCGAATCTTTATTTGTTCAATTTTAAGATATTCAATATTTAAAAAGAGCAGCTGAAACAAATAAAAGTATAACGCCTTAAAAAAATGTTTCACTTGCGCCAAACACCCTGTATACTCGTACTTCGTACGGAACGCTTCTTTCGAATTTCTCCTTGCGAATGAGCAGCTAAAAAATTTAGTACAACGGAGCAGCCAGCCAGCAGCGAATTGAATTCGCGATTGTGATGTTGCCTCTCGGGCTAGCGTGCGCTTCCAAGTCCGTCAGACTATGAATGCATTGGAGTCGAGAGTTTTGTTGGAAAATTTTCCATTGGCCATGTGGATCTGAATTCACGCATACGTGTACATGTATTTACAAATAATACACGAAAAAGGGGATATAGCGTGGGAGTTTTCGCCTCCACTTTTGCGATGTTTACTCCTATATATATATAAAACAGCAATTGCGCAATAATGTGAGTGAAAGTTTTGCAAAACTCTGCGCATACGCTTCGGTTGCTGCAACAGGGGATGATGGTCGTTCTCGCAGAGTGAAACGGAAAGCGTTAATGAAGATTTACCTTCATTAAAAGTCTCGAGCACTGCAGCTGATTGTAGCGATCGTTCGTGCTGGATGTTCGCGTTGACTACTCTCCAACATCCTTCTGTACGCTTTATTCACAGCTCGCTATACTGTACTCGTGTAATGTGTGGGCCCGGGGGGTGGGAGTGGGGGTCGTACCTATACATATTGGGAAGTGTCGATTTTTCATTTTTCTATCCACAGTCCTCCAAACAATAGTATTGGGCATAAAAAGTCATGCTAAACGTAAGCTCTTTAAATCGAAGTCAAGTATAGTGCTCGATCATTTTTTTCTCAATGGATTTACACGAAAAACTCGTACTTGGCATTTAAACGTGCATAACTGAAAAGCGAATTAATATTTTAAGAATTTGGTTGAAGATTCTTAAGGCTAAAGATTGCAGATTCAAAAAGCTTTTTTTAATGTCATCATTACTTTGACTTGAACTGAAACTATTTGAACAAAGTCTTTTTCATTTTCGACAGGATTACTTGCAATTTTTAATACCCTTGATTTGGGTAAAAATATTGATATTGAGAGTTTTCAAAGAATCTTTTTGACGCTGTCAAGAATTTGGAATTAGGCGAGTGTGAGGACCCGAAAAACAGGGTTGTTCAAAAGAAAATTTTAAGGCATAAGTTGTGTAGCAAATTTCATAAAAAAATATTAATAACCCAATAAGTTATAACCCGTCTTGTTAACCCCTTCGTTACCAGAGAGAATTCGCCAAAAAGTGCTCTAAATGGCAGGAATTTTTTTTTATCCTGAAAACTTGTACTAGGTTGACGCACTATTGCGTAAATGCCAACGAAGGGGTTAAGGGGTTACCCCCACTTGCGATTTTGAAAAAATCGATTCTTTTATTGCATTTTTTTGAAGTATACGTATCTGAGAATATGTCCTGAAAATTTTAAGTCGATCCGAACAAAATTGACTGAGATATGAGCGTTGAAAGAGAAGAATCCGCGTTGAAAGAGCGTTGAAAGAGAAACTTTAAACGCGTTTTTCTCAAAATGGCATTTCTGAAGTCGGTGACCAAGATTACTCGAACACTAATGAACCGATCTTCTTGAAATTTTGCAGGCTTATTTAATACATAAAAATGTAGTCTTTAATCGTTCGATTTTTTTGGACGCTTTATAGCCAAAAAACGGCCGTTTTTTTTCGTTAAAATCGAACCATTAACTTTGACTGTCCGCCATTTTGTGAAAAATGAATATTTTTTAAAATCCTTCGATTAAAGACTAGTTTATACTTATATTTGACTAAATCCATCCGCATTTTTTTCTTCAGATGATCCACTTCGCCGAAATGTTGGTCACCGCAAGCCGTGTATATAAAAACATGATTTCATTGACGGCCATTTGCCACTAAACAATGTAATATTTTTCAATAAAAAAATTACTGAAAGTTCTTCAAGATGTGTTCTTTAAGATGGTATATTGATCGATTAAAAAAGTTTTGTAGTTTTCGTTTAAAAAATTCATGAAAATGGCCTTTTTTTGCGCTACAAGTGGGAGTAACGCCTTAAGGACCTATGAACGTGAGGGGCTCAACGGTGTACTTGATTTTGGCCACCCGGTTGACCTTAAACAAAAGAAACGAGCTTTTTTTTCTTAAAATAGATAATATTGGCTAATACTTGATCGAGTTTTTTTTTCTTATCGTGTTCCAATCATAAAAAAATGGTGCATTTTGTTATTCGTTTTTTCGAGGAAAGATGACATCATTGTTGTAAATACCTGATGAAAAAAACTGTCAAGAAGAGAAAGATCGGTCGAGACTAAACTACTCTTACACTGAACAAGTGTATCAAATTAGTTTTAGGGAAAAGGTGTACGAGATGATCCCCCTAACGGAGAATACTCGTAATTACAAAGATATTCAACATAATCGAGATCTAAAAGCGTTTACTACTGGCATATTGATCTATCTTACGATTAACATATTCGAAATATTCAAATGATTAGGGTTTCAATCAAAAGATTTCGTTCTTTTAAAACCTTACATAAGGATCATCTTGAACACCCCGGTGCTCAAGGATTATCGTGCCCCTATTTTGGTGTTTTTTCTTATTTAGGAGAAATTAGGTAAATATAAATAAAAAATTTGCTCGAGTTTACAACACCTTTATATATATTAATCATACGTATACAACATACACTGATATAAAAGTGATATCGGTTTTATATTATACGTTTTATCTCACCCAACTAGAATTAAACTAAGACGCTCTTAAGGCGTCTTCTCACTTTACAAATTTCAAAAAGTCGATTTTTCTATATATTTTTTCTGAAAGTATACATACCCAAAATAATCATACTAAAATTTTATGAAGATCGAAGGGGTCTAACTGTATTTTTGTGTGACCTTTACTTTACTACCTGAGCACGTTCATCTGCTCATTAGAAACTTTAAGGAGGTTGAAGCGCTTCAGTTGAGTCAAATGACAGTTTTTTTTTTTTTTTTTCAATGAACCTCAAAAAAATGCATACGAGGTACAGATTCATTCTGTATATGCTATTTTTTAAAAATATATCATTAAAGGGCAAAATGATGCCTTTTAATATTTTTATTACGTAAAGTAGAAAAACTTTTGTGTTGCTACCAACTTGAAAAAGTAAAACATTATCGAGGATTATTATGAAAAAAACTACGACAACGAATGTTTTATACAATTCACAATGAAATTTTGAGTAATTTATAATCATGCCTGTTTCTATCTACGTCACGAGCTTATTGGCCCATGGTTTACGATGGGCAAGATGAGGATTCTTTTTTTCTAAATGTTTACAAAGATTCAGTTTGCGTTTATCCGTTGTTAGAAATGGTTTATCTTGGTGCTAAATAACAAAAAAATTACATAACCTTTAGTGTGAAAGTCTTGCCCATCTAACCGCACATTAAATGACATACCTCAAACTATTTTTCATCTCTGGTGTTCGGTGGTAGAAGAAGTTCAAAAAATTCGTAAAGACTCAGTATAGTCTAAACAATAACACGTATTTTTTATTCAATTTAACCTTGGATTGTGGCAAACGCTCCAACCTCCTTAAACGCGTTTTTCTCGAAACAACGTTTTTCGACGGCTTGTTAATGAAATCTTCGAAACTACTGAACCGATCCTTATGAAATGTTAACCACATATTCTTTACAACTATAACGTATACCAAGGATTTAAAATAAAAAATAAAAACTTTACAACTATGACGTATACCAAGGATTTTTAAAAATTTTAGAAAAACTTACAACTATGGCTTATACCAAGGATTTTAAAAAATTCTTTACAACTATGGCGTATACCAAGGATTTTTTTAAATTTTGATATTTACTTTTTTTGCCAAAAACGGTGACAAGAGCACGTTTTTTGTTTCGAAAAATGTCCGCTGTTTTGTTATTCTTGCGTATATAAAAATCGTATGATATGCACTATAGCCATTAACATACTAAGACTAAAACCGTTTGATTTTTTTTGTTTCGGGCGATCCATCTCCGAGATTTCATCAACAGGGCAGACCTACAATTTTTTTAGGACATTTTTTTAACCACCATTTTCGTCTATAAATTGTGACTTAAACAAATTTAAAAAAAAATGTATTTCGAAAGTGTATTTCAACTTTTATATCAATAGCTATAATAAACCGATCATATTTTTTGATAAACGGATCAAAAAAATGCATGAAAATAGCCTTTTTTAGCCTCTAAAGTGAGGAGACGACTTAATCAGCTATTCAAATAGTTATCAAACGGTGAATCTAAAGGGGGAATTTCCTGTGAGAAGTAAATTGGGTAAAAAAATGATTGAGCGTTATTATCTGAGCTTAAGCTAGCGCGCTCATTCTTGATACCCAATACAAGTGCATTTTTTAATACATAATACATTGTTTGAGGACACGAGCGTTGAATGTTTTCTTCGCCACACGGTAATATACGTGTATAAATTCTCCTATGTACGAATAGTTCGTTTTTTGTGGATTTTCTCGATGCCGTTGTCGCATGCAGTAAAGAATCTACTGTTACTGTGAGAATCTCGTAAACTGCATTCCCCGTCTCGTCGTGTGGGTATGAAACGACGATTTCAAAGATTGCAGTTGGCAACGAGATTCGAGTGTCCGCGACACGAGCCAAGTTGCCGTAACTGGATCGATAATACCTCTTCCAGTACATATAGCAATGCCAGGACTCTAACCCCTTTTTCACTCCCCCCCTTCCTCCTGCCCCTCTCGTCGTCCGTCTTTCATCTTGGCCACATCCTGCACCCATTCACTCCCCCCTTGCTTGCCCCACCTTATATGTCCGCTGACCTCAAATTGGGAATGGATCAAAGACTTAATTAGCGAGAATAAAACGATGATCGATCGGCGCGAAAGATGCGCGGAGGACCTCTTGTTGTTTGTCAAATGTACGGTTGTGGCGAATTTCGGATGGACTGTCTGCCATTGAAATCTTCCATTTCTACAAATGTATGTCGGATCGTAAGACAATTGTGGCCTGACGGGAACACGGATCCGCAACATTTCAGACGACTCGGCTTTATGATGAGGGTACAATCTCGAGGTACATCATCAACCCAAATAAACGATTTCGCGTCGATGGAGAGATTTATTAAAAGCGTAATCCTTTTTTTCTCTGCTTCTTTCATGCAGTCCAGCCGGATTATAAATAGGCTTAGCTGAGTTTTACCATTCTCTTTGTACGAGAAAAAAACCTCGATCTGCTGCGGTATTGATGTACACACTGCTGTCAAAATTAAAGGGTAAAAAAGGTCGAGAATTTTTTTTAGTGATTTTTAATAAGCTGTAACTCGCTGAAAAATGGTCGTAGGAGAATGAAAAAAAAAGCATTTTCAAGCTTGAAATTTCTAGTTTACGGTTTTTGAATTGGAGCCAAAAATTGGTTGGCTGTTACCGAAGAATCACGAAAAAAACAAAAGAAGAAGGATGTTCGTATTTTTTTCAACTTTCAGAGAGTATACTGGCGTGGATAATTTTTTTCACCAATTTCTCTTTAGGTGAACCTTTAGATTGATGCTTTCTCTTTAATTTGATCGGTCGGAGAGCTCTGTACGATGATTTGTTGCCAAGTTGTCAGCTGTGGAAGCAAAAATGAGACTTTTGACTTTGATGGCTGATTACTTATGAACAGATCGTACAGGAAATGGAAGGACGGATTTAAAAACGTCAAACTATTTTCTATAAGATATTTTTTATTTTTTTAGCATTTTCATTTTTTCAAATTAATTCTAAAAAACCTCAAAACGGCATATTTCCTATTTTTTACTAAACTCACGATTACTTTGTAAATGATAATTGAAACAAGGATCTGTTCGATTTTCTTTTAAGCTGAAAGTATTATTTAAGCCTGTGAAACCTCAAACCCTGTGATATTTCTTCCAGTGTGTTCAGATCGATCAAAACTGTCACTTTAGCTAACATGGATGATTTCGTATAATATACATATATATAGGAGAAGCTGCTCTTGAAACATTCATTTTCGAGGACCATCGTCATAGTAACTTAGCGTCCCCACTCTCAACATTACGTAAACGACAATGCTTTCAAAACCACCTTCACACAAACGTAAGCATTTTTATATAAAAATAATTTCAAGGACTATTTTGACCCGACGTAAAAAGGTTGAAGGAACATCCTCAAAACAGACAGCTTTGCTGATAGTGAACATTACATAAACATAACGGATTCAAAATGTATTTTTCTCATATTTATATACGCATACGAATGACGGCTTACAATTAGCGCATTGCAACTGCAATGAGACTCTTTGTGCCGCATGGATGCACGTGTGTTGCACGCAGGTATATCGAGCTACCGGCATTTGTTCGTTTGCTCATTTGCATACCCGACTCTCGGCGCGTTAAAGCGTTACTTATATATGGCTCATCGGAAAATAAGACTTTGGGATTTTTTTTTGTCTATACGAAGAAAGCAATCAAATTGAGCTTTGGAAGGTTTTTTCTACATGTGTTCATGTTTACGAACAAATATTTTTTATGAAAACAGAAATTACAAAAAGGCGCCTCAGTCGTAGCTACACTAAGGGCGTTTTTAGACGCTCTGCGGAAGGACGTAGAACTTTTGTCAGCAGCAAGAACAAAAAAAATCGCCATTTACGGTAGTTTTGCCCGAGACGTACACACGATTATTAAGAATGTGGTTTTTTTCGCAAAATGACATCATTCTGAATACAATTAATTTTTTTCTCTGAGCACTCGGTTTTAATTTGTTTATAAAAACAAGGATTGATAACGAATCGTAAACATCTTGTGTACTTCTTTAAAGAATTTATCTAAGAAGCGAATTTATCGAATTATGCGACGAAATTTGGTATAAATCTTTCTAACCTCATTGTCTAAAACATGGCCCTAAATGTTTTTGAAAATAAAAAAAAAGTTTTTTTTATTGTCAAATGTAGCTATTTTTTCAGAAAATTCATTCTTGTTGTTTCAAACCGTAACATTTAATCGATTCTGAATATCTTTCACTTTTCCTTGATTCATATTCTGCGTATGAGTGTGGATAAAAGAAAAATCTTCGTTGGTTTTCTTTTCGGATTAATCATCCGCCGCAACTTGTATAGAAGACCGTGCCATACCACCGTCATTTTTTAAGACAAATAAACAATAACCATGTAACAGCCAAAAGTAGTAATAAAACATACCCTAAGTCTCGAAAATGGTGAAGAAATAATTCCTTTAAGAAAAAATCAACTTTTTTCTCGCCTAAAGGTCCCCCCTTAAATGCACATTTTGCACGTGCGTGTGTGACACTTCGGTGCATCTCCGGTCTGCTCAGGCTCGACGCGTCCACGTCTGCTGAGTAGTAGAACAGCATGAAAACGCCCACGGCTCGTCCCGAAATCCTATCGATCTCACGCCCACGTACAAAATTGCGACAATGATAGTTACGCGCATGTACAGCGAATGAAAAAAACTTGCATCCAAAGTGCGCTGGGCTCTCAAACTGTGCCGTTAATTACGTTCGTTTGTTGGCTGACGATTCGAGAATGTGAGAAAATCAGAGACCGCTGGATGGCAAGGCTGTAAATTCAGGTGAACTGGCGTCTCAATTCTATCGTAAGTTTGCTCGTTTTACCATCGCACTCAATGCCAGTCGAGAGGAACGTCATACGGACCGTTATACATATTTCCGGATGCAAATGTCGATGATGCGCTCACGTTCATATGTGCACACGTGTAGTCGTATAATATGCCATTCTTGCACGGTCCTCCGGTTACCACAATATAGTTATATGTAATTGCGTTCAGCTGTAGTTTACGTCAAGTCGCGAATGGGAAAATCCTTGAATACATTTTTTTTTTTCGTCGTTCAGAGTTTTTTTTATTCCATGTAGCTGTTTGCGGAATTTAACACGCTTTGTTTGGTGGCGATTGCGTAAAAGAGAACGAATGGGTACAGTAAGAGAGAAAGCAAGAGAGAGATTGATTGATTGATTGATTGATTGAATATTTATTATGTCCTAGAATTCTTTGAGACAATATTTTAACAATTATAGTATATTTAATAATTATAGAGAGCGAGAGAGAGAGAGAGAGAGAGAGAGAGGGAGGGAGAGAGACAAGAGAAAAAGAGCAAGCCGATTTGTCCATAAAAGAAGAATTTTACGATTGATCCAAAGATTTTGATTCATCAGTTTAAACGCGTCGTTTGAATGTTCAAATTTACTCGACCTCACGCAAATTTAGGTTTGACCTCATTCTGCACCGCTGTGCAATGTCACGAACTCCATCAAATTATTCCACATGCATGTTCCTACTCAAAGGCCAGCTACTTTGAATTTCCAAAAGGATATTTTTTTTATGGAACACGAAAAACTATATCAAGCAAAAAGAACAGCAAGATCAACGGTGATAGAGATACCCGTGCGGGAATTTGTTGGGAAACCCGAGATCCCACCACATCCCTATAGGGTTTCGATCGGAACGCCGCACGTAGGAAGTCCACATTAGAAACCAAGTGGATTCCGCGCTATTTCCATATTGACGTCGTTTGAGAATATTTTATTTGAAATTCTCAACCGGAATGTCTAGGATCTCCCAAAAATATCCTTTCGTGCCGTCGTGCACAAATTTGTTGGGGCATCCCATGATGCACCCACATCTCAATAGGGATTCGTTAGGACGATCGCACATAGGGAGTCCTCATTGGGATCCAATTGGATTTTGCACTGTTCCCCGATGAACAGCGTTTGAGAATGATTACCACAGTCGAATTGAAAATATGTGAAAAATCATGAGAAAAAACTTGGCCTGGAGAAACATAAGCGGCACGCTTTGTGAACGTGCACGTGCGTGATGATATATGTCAAAGTCAAATAAATAATAAAGCAGAATAGTGACGCATTGGATTCAATGCGATGACCCATTAGATTCAATGCGATGACCCATTGGATTCAATGCGATGACCCATTGGATTCAATGCGATGATCCATTGGATTCAATGCGATGACCCATTGGATCCAATGCGATGACCGATTGGATTCAATGCGATGACCCATTACAATGATCCAATGCGATGACTCATTGGATTCAATGCGATGACCCATTGGATTCAATGCGATGACCCATTGGATCCAATCCGATGACCCATTGCAATGATCCAATGCGATGACCCATTGTGATGATTTAATGCGATGGCCCATTGGATTCAATGTGATGACCTATTGGATGATCCAATGCGATGAACGATTGGATCTAATCCGATGACCCATTGCAATGATCCAATGCGATGACTCATTGCGATGATTTGATGCGATGACCCATTGGATTCAATGTGATGACCTATTGGATGATCCAATGCGATGAACCATTGGATTCAATGCAATGGCCCATTGCCATGATCCAATGCGATGACGCATAAGGATCCAATGCGCTGACCCATTGGATCCCTAACAGGAAATAGAGTCAAGCATGGGAATTCAATTGGATTCCTACGACAATTTCTGCACGGGTAGCAGAATCGGCAACAGTACCGCAACTGCAACATGAACAAAACCCCGTGGGAAAACGTTAAGCCGATAGAAAACAATGAATATCCAAGTAGAGTCAGAACGATCGTGAATTCGGATGGACTGTTTTAGACGCGTAACACCGTACAATATCAGCGTCGGCCGTTTGCAATATAATAACACTGTTGGCAACTGTACCTTCATACGAATAGCGACACCTACGAAACAGCTACACTAAAGATCCATAATTTATAACGATATGCATATACATGACATTTGCGACACGGTATACACATAGCCACCGTTAAAAAACATAAGGGCGCAATTGACAGAGTCCCATATGTTGAAGTTCGCGTCGGTTACGCCCTCTTTATGGTGGTAGACGAAAAAAAATAAAAATAAAAATACAGTGAGGCATGCATAGAGGCCGAGCCGGTTCGCCAGGGCAGTCGTTTCATATCGCGGCTTCCGCGTCGTCTCTCGTTCTTTCATTCCTCATCCCGATCCTTTCTCTTTCTACTCCTTCACCCTTGTCGCGAGATTTACACGCACTCCTCCTCGTCATTAAGCTCTCGCGGACCACCACCAGTATCGAAAAACACATTTACATACACCTACATACGCATGTACGAACGCATGCACAAAAGTCGTGCAATTTTTCCCTGCACCCTCTCAAACATTGTATGGTGTACGTATACACACGTATGTACGAATATGTAGGCAGTGAGTAATGCAAGACACTGTGCAAAAAAAAACTTATATACAGGGTGTCCCGTTTGAAGGGATGAACTTTTTTTTTTCAATATCGGTACGCCTGATCGAAACAAATTTTGAGACATGGCAAACGCTGAGGAATTTCAATTGCAGACATTTGTGGCTGTGGTAGTCTGTCGGTCTTTGACGGCACGACGCTCCTGCCTACCGCTAGATGTTTTTCTTTCACCGTACGCTGTGAGCGGGCAATGCACTTGCATTTTGGCAAAATGATCAGCAATTGCATAGACGGTATCTTTTGGAACTTTTCTCAGCTATTTATTCACAGAGTGCATCGTTCCAAGTGGCATAAGGCGCGTTCTTTAGATTTCCATAATTTTTCATGATTTTTCATGATTTTTCACGTGTCATAATTTTTTCATAATGTTTCATAATTTTTCACCTAGCTAATCTAACCTAACTTCCGTCGCGTCCACAGCCGTCTTAAGGCCGTCGTCTAGTGTAAAGATAGAGAAACGCAGTTAATCTTTGAAATTTCATTTCTCGAAAACCATCAGACATAGGACATTTCGTGTTTTTTTGGTTCATTAAACAAGAAATGAAGCACACATATGTTTTTATAAATTGAAAAATGTTAATTATTAACAAAGTTACACGTATATTAATGTGACTAGAAAAAATGCACTTCTATAGAAAAAATGGAACTCAGCGACCAGTGGCCTGTAACAAAGAATTAGAATTTTTTTATAATTTGTAAGCATGTCGCTATTACGTATACTAGAATGAAAGAAAGAAAACATTTTTGAAAGAATGGTGACGGTGTAATCGACCATAACGATTGTTCATGCAATAATTTTGAATTATGATGCATGTTGAAAATAATTAATATATTTTTATCGAGTTGATTCTAGTATACGTAATAGATACCAGTATACACTACATATGTGTTGTTGAGGAATCGGCTTCGAATCGTTGCTTGTTAGTGAAAATTGAGTTCGAGAAATTGTAGTTTTGTGTTGGTTGATTTCTGTTTTGATGATTCTGGTAATGTGTATTGTTTTGGTTGAGATGTATTTGTGAGGCTATTGTTCTTAAATATTCATCATGATTGAAAATGTGTTGATGTATATTCGTGTCTCGTTGAAATCTAAGATTTTGAAGTTTTTTTTTGGTGTTTTTCATACATGAGTAATGATAATCTGTTTGATTTTGTTTTTTCAAATGAGAAAAAAATTTCTTTTATAGTGTTGTGAGTTTTGTTGCTTATTTCGGTGATTTTTTCTTCTATTTTTTGGTTTAGTATTTTGATTCGAAAATTGAGATCGTCAATTTCAATATTTAATAATGATTTGTGAATTTTGTGTGTTACTTTGTTGAGTTTAAATTTTCCTTTGTTTCCTGAAATTTGAACATTGACGTTTTTGGAATAAATGTGTTTCGGGATCAAACCTTCCTGTCTACATTTTAGTAAGAACCGAAGTTGTTGTTTTAGGCGAGTCGTTGTTTTAGTTGTTGTTTTAGGCTTCAATTCGAAGCCGATTGGAATCGAAGTCGATTCCTCAACAACACGTATTATCAACACGGCCGCATACTACTCGTACTAATTACACTACGTATGGTTCAAATTTGAATTATATCGGTTAATTAATTTTCGACATCTCTTGCCCAAGAAATTTAAAAATATAGTTTTGGAAAAAACGCATTGAAGCTTGAAGAACGTTACATGCACACATATGATAAAACCTTCACACTTACACACAGTCCGCGATTACAGGCCCATACATGACACCTTCTTCTTGCTCAAAGAGCTCATTAATATTCGGTTTTGCGATTTAATAATATCAATAATAATAACAATATTTAGTAAATCTCAATAGAAAACAGGCGGATAGGGCCCTCGAAAAAGGTCGTGTGCGCCGCGAATGTCAGGTAGTTGGTTACTCCGATTGCCGCGACCCCTATGAAGGCCCATATCTTGGTTAATTCGGTCGAATTTTTTATCACTCAAAAACGAAAATATTCCGAAGCGATTATACGTTCAGAAAATGCAATAAAAAATTATTTTTTGACTCATCAAACTGGACGACGGCCTTAAGGGGTCTTCTCACTTTAGACGCTAAAAAAGACTATTTTCATGAATTTTTTTGAAAGGTCTATATTATAGATATTGATATAAAAGTTGTTACACTTGATAAAAACACTTTCGAAATATATGAAATAATTTTTTTATGTATTTATGTAGTCCAAACAAACGACAAACGCGTTTTTCTCGAAACAACGTTTTTCCACGGCTTGTCGATAAAATCTTCGAAACTACTGAACCGATCCTTATGAATTTTTAACCACATATTCTTTACAACTATAGCTACAGCGCACGCAAGGATTTTTGAAAATTTTGATATTTACTATTTTTTTTGTCGAAAACGGTGAAAAAACACGTTTTTTTGTTTTTTCGAGAAATGTCCGCCATTTTGATACTTTTGCATGTATAGAAAATCGTATGATACGCGCTATAGCCATTAACATACTGATTCTAAAACCGTTTCGTTTTTTGTTTCGGATGATCCATCTCCGAGATTTCATCAACAGCGCAGACCTACAATTTTTTTGGGACATTTTTATAACTACCGTTTTCGTATATAAATAGTGACATAAATAAAATAAAATAAATGTTCAATGTATTTCGAAAGTGTATTTATTAAGTGTAACAACTTTTATATCAATATTTAGAATATAGACCTATCAACAAAAATGAATAAAACTAGCCTTTTTAGCGTCTAAAGTGAGAAGACCCCTTAAGCTACACAATAGCGCATTTGACGAGGGTACGGGGAAACTGTGCGAAACCCGTACCGGTATCGACGACCCTATACTCTTCTGCTTCTCTAATGCACACACTTTAACTCAAGTATGTCCACCAAGGTATGAGAAGAATAGTCCTTCCGCTCACTGCTCGATGCGCCAGTCGGTGCACGGCTAAGCGGTCACCGCTCCGAGTATTGGCCATGCACAGTGCTTCTTAATTCGAAGTACCGCCGGAGCTGAACCTTGAGCGCCCACCATCCCATCCACCATTGTCGGTATTGCAATTTTTCATAATTTCAAATTCGTAATACTTCAGTTAGTACTTTACCAGCGAAACCCCATAAGGTGCCAAATTTTCAGTCAAGTCAGAGGTAGTCGCCATATTTTGTCATTCCGTTTTAAATGTGACACCCTGTATAAAGATAGGAAGGTACGGTCACGTGTGTGTCTGCATGTACACGTTGGAATCATCGTGCCATACCTTCACGTAACCCACACATGAAAAGTCCTGGAACATCCCCCAGGGCATCGCTCCACACGCGAGTGCAATTGCTGCCGTAGACCTTGCTCATATGGTATATCTCCTGCGAAACATCCTATGAAAGTGCACCGTATCGACTGCCGAAGTAAAAATAGCGGATCCCATATCGTACCAGAGGCTAAAACACGTGGTTTACGTCTTTCGAAATTTCAGCATTCCGTAAACGTGCGTGTATGAATGAATTCAAGTGCATGTGAAGTTGAGGAACGAGTGTGCGATAGGAAGGTGGAAAGAGCTGCGAGAGAAACGACACTCCACCTAACCTCATTCGCCCACGGTCCCACCGACCTACCAACCCTTGACGTGAAAAAAACCTCCGCAAACCCTCTCACTCGGTAAGCAGTGCAGATTTATTCCTATGGACGCACTTCTGGGTAGCACTCCATATTTTTTCCTGACCGAACAACTCCTCGGCAGAAGGCGAAAAATTGCTCCACTTTCGGCGGGCAAGTGACGAATGCTTGGAGCAAAACTTAGATGTACGAAGGAGCCATGCTTGGGCGAAAAAGACCTTCAATTTTTCGCTCTCAATGTCTTCGATCTAATACAATGGATGATAATTGGATGTCCTTCGCGGGCAATGTTAAAATTCGTTGCATGATCCTTTCTCATTGCATATCGATTTTTACTTGGTGGGGAAATTTTGTTTCGAGCTCTTGATTTTTTCACAGGGTGGAGAAAATGATTAGAATTGGAAAACATTAAATTGCTGAGTAATCACATGGACTTGGCTCAATCGAGGGGATATTTTATTTAACTGTGTGCTATTGTTGGAACATAAACAAAATTGTATCTTGTCAAAGCGTTCGGGCTTATTTTTCCAACAATACGAAATAATTAACCACTGTGACGAGCCGATAGAGGCAGTTACCGATTTTTTTTGTCTGCTAGATTATTTATTTGCGATTTGAAAAGAAGGTATGTTATTAAACATACATTCAACTTATTGCGGGTACATTTCTTTTAAACAATTAAAAATTATCAACGTTATTGGGGCTCTATATAAAAAGGTGGTCTAACGGCCGGATCGATAACATGACAATAGTTGGTCTGATAAATAAAAATAAAAAGTTCTACAATCTATATAAATATAGTTCTCGTTGCACATTGCTGCTTTAAGGGGTTATACCCCCACTTGCGATTTTGAAAAAAATCGATTTTTTTATTGCATTTTTTTGAAGTATAAGTATCTGAGAATATGTCCTGAAAATTTCAAATCGATCCGAAAAAAATTGACTGAGATATGAGCGCTGAAAGAGAAGAATCCGCGTTGAAAGAGCGTTGAAAGAAAAACTTTAAACGCGTTTTTCTCAAAATGGCATTTCTGATGTCGGTGACCAAGATTACTCGAACACTAATGAACCGATCTTCTTGGAATATTGCAGGTTTATTTAATACATAAAAATGTAGTCTGTAATAGTTCGATTTTTTTTTTCGAAAAAAATGGCCGTTTTATAGCCGAAAAACGGCCGTTTTTTTTTCGTTAAAATCGAACCATTAAGTTTGACTGTCCGCCATTTTGTGAAAAATGAATATTTTTTAAAATCCTTCGATTAGAGACTCGTTTATACTTATATTTGACTAAATCCATCCGCATTTTTTTCTTCAGATGATCCACTTCGCCGCAATGTTGGTCACCGCAAACCGTGTATATAAAAACATTATTTCATTGGCGGCCATTTACCACTAAACAATGTAATATTTTTCAATAAAAAAATTACTGAAAGTTCTTCAAGATGTGTTCTTTAAGATGGTATATTGATCGATTAAAAAAGTTTTGTAGTTTTCTTTTAAAAAATTCATGAAAAAGGCCTTTTTTGCGCCACAAGTGGGGGTAACGCCTTAAACAATCTTTGTTTTGTCGGAGGTCTTTTTCACACTTTTTGTTTCTCACTTGGGGTAGACTTCGATGCGGATATGGTTAGAGCATCATCGAACATCATTGTCGAAATGTTTTCCGCGGGGCAGTTTTATCGGGAATTAAGGGAGGAGCTACCTACAGGCGATGAAAAAATTGGCTGATTTTCATTATTTTTATTTAAAAGCAAATATTTATTGCCCATTTTTTTAAATCTAGGGTACGTTTTATTACTACTTTTGGCTGCTACATGATATTTTTTGTTATTAATATTTAAAAGTGGTGGAGGTATGACAGTATTTTGCACTGCATTTTCAAAACTGGCTTGACGTATAGCTAAAAAACTAATCGACTGATTCTGATGCAATTTGGGATAAATCTTTCTAACCTTATTGTCTAAAACATGATCCTAAATGTTTTTGAAAATAAAAAAAAGTTCAAAGTAACCCCATTTTACGGTAACAGGGAAGGGTTCAATTGGAAAGGGTAATAAAAAAAACCCGCAAGGGTTTGTGAAAAATGAATCTTTTTTAAAATCCTTCGATTAAAGACTAGTTTATACTTATGTTTGACTAAATCTATCCGCATTTTTTTTTTCAGATGATCCACTCCGCCGCAATGTTGGTCACCGCAAACCGTGTATATAAAAACATTATTTCATTGACGGCCATTTGCCACTAAACAATGTAATATTTTTCAATAAAAAAATTACTGAAAGTTCTTCAAGATGTGTTCTTTAAGATGGTATATTGATCGATTAAAAAAGTTTTGTAGTTTTCTTTAAAAAAATTCATGAAACAGGCCTTTTTTGCGCTACAAGTGGCCTTAAAGGAACACGATAGCGGGTGTTAAAAAAAGTTTTATTCTGGCGAAATTTCTACTTATAATCGGGGGGGGGGGGGGGGTTGAAAAATACTGAATTAAAAAAAACGACTACGTGCAACGATAGCTTATGCAATTACGGAAATCTTGGTTTTAAAAAATTAAAAATTGGACAATTATAGCTAAAGTTATGATTCCGGCTAGGTCGCGAAGAGTCGTTCCGAGAAAAACACGATTGAACGTTTTAGTATACGTGAATCGTTGCGCTACCTCACTAAATCGTCTGTAACTTGGTCAATTTTCAATATTTTAAGTTTATTTTTTTTTACATATTCTTGAATATGTATAGGGAAAACTGACCGGCGTTTCGAGAAAAAACAGCTGAAAGTTTTAGTATACGTGAATCGTTGCGCTACCTCACTAAAACGTCTGGAACTTGATCACTTATCAATATTTTCCAACTTGAATTTGTTTTCCCATATTCTTGAATATGTATAGGGTAAACCGACCAGTAAATAGACGTGGACCGGTGAACGGACAAAACCTGATTTATATTCAAAATCAGTAAAGAATATGAATTGTCGATAAAAACTCGAATCACTATAATTTAGCAAAAAGATCACAGCTATTGTTGAAACCAATTTCTCAGTTTAATATCGAATTTTGACGCGACGCAGAATTTTTATAGTTTGTGGTACTTGCACACCGTGCAACTTAGTTACGATACGGCTGTGTAAAGTAGGTGTTCAAAACGCGAAAACAATAGTTTCTATAAGTTTTGAGTAAGTATTACTTTCATTTGCAAATTTTTAAGATCAATTCGTAACAATAGGTCAGAATTATAAATGTTTACTCACTGGTGCTGTAATCTAACCTCTTTCCAGTGAATGAACATATGGGCTCTGTTCTGATCATTCTCAAAGCAGAGTAAAAATTTGAGCTTATCACCAGAAAATTACCAAATTAATTATTGTTAAGATATGGCAATGTTCATTTCATTGAAAGTTTTCATAAAATCAATTCGTTCGTTTTTTTATTCTTGGCAAAATTTAATTTTCTATTGCTCTGTCGAAACAAACTTTGGTAGTTTTTTTTTCAAAATTAAGATACAAAAAAGCTTTGTGTATTTTCTAGGAAATCGTAATAACGAATATAATACTCACGTGTATAAGAATATAATATTTATTGTGCAACACAGTGATCTCCGAATCTAGTATTTAATAAAAATAAATCGTTTCGCTTCACAGCGTTCGTCTATACCACACGTCCATTTACTGGTAATTTCGCTACTTATCTATCAATTCCTTCAATATTATCTGTCGCAATTACTTCGAATATTCTTTTCCATCATCAAAATAATATCTTTCACCAGCTAGAGCCATTGAAAAATTCGTTTTGATATTATTTCCATATTACAATCCATCTGAATCCTACAGTGCCAATGTTCGTCCATTCACTGGTCGGTTTACCCTACCTTGAGAAAATGCAACAAAAAACCGATTTCTTGACTCATCAAAGTGGTGTCCCGGTTTAAATTGTTGCTGGACATAAGATAGCAGCCAAATGATCGTTCCATTCCTCCGTTTTCATTACGTATACGTCTCTGCACACAAGCCCATCGATCCCGACAATTTTGTGCCACGTGACGTTGAATTTACCAACGATACGTCAAGTCCCGGTGTGCAAACCGAAAAACCGCGCAATTTCTAAAAATGATGTCTTCTCGCCGTACAAAAACTTCGCAGTTCGAAGATGGTGCTGAAATATATGCTCGGAAGCTCACTCTACGGAACGAAAGAATTTTCACCTTTTTTCCTAAGTCTACAATATATGTACATGACTTTTGACGTTTTAATCTTGATATAAAAAAAAGCGAGAATGAATATCCTTCGTGCTCGAAAAGTACAGAAGTACGTATAGCAGAGTATATCTATACGAACATATTTTGCTGCCGTATATGCTGCAAGTGATGTACATACATATGGAACGTATGTCTGTAAACGCAGCGCAGAGAATTACTGTCCGGGTGCGCGAAAGTCTCTCACTGGCGTCTGCTCGGCGCCCGTACATTCACTTCGTAATTATATACTCATCTTTCCCCGGCATGTTTCACTCACTCACTTACTCCGTGTCCCTCTTGCCCTCCTTCTCGTTTCATCTTTCTCTCTCTCTCTCTCTCTCTCTCTCTCTCTCTCTCTCTCTTTCTCTCTCCACAAGAGAGAAAGAGCGAAAAAAGGGAAGCGTACATAAAGTAACAGAGAAATAAATGAGAAAGAACTAGAAAAGACGAGACCGTGTACTCGTGTATATAACCGCCGGCTTACGTATTACGGTGCACATGCAATTTCCAAACTCGCCAACACTCGCGGTATTCATACTCTTTTAAGATCACTGTCAGGGCTTACGCGATAGAACAAAACGCTGGGTTTTGAATGTCGCGACAAGAGACGATCTTTCCGAACGACACGATTTTCTGTATCGAATTCAACGTTGAATACATTAATTTATACAGGGTGTTTCTTAACGACTAGTTTTCCGTTAGTGAGCATATAGCGTGTCTCTTTCCAAGCAAAACGCTTATTTTTTTAATTTAGTGCGACACAAATTGACGTTCGCGCAAGTGGATTCAAATCGATCGAATTTGTTGAATTGAAATTGAAATTGAAGGTTCAAACTTTCAATCTCGAATGTTGAAATTTCAATCTTAAAGCTTAACCGGTCGCCCAAGTAAAGTATCAAATAATAAATAAAAAATGTTGGACAATATTGTCCATTGTTTAACATTTTTTATCTATTATTTAAGCCTTTTATACGAACCGAACGCTAGTAGGTGAGATACACCCTGTATATCCGTGTGAGCGGTACTCCAATAGACATTGACTAAGGGGGAGATACCTTTAGGCATGGAAAAAATTGATTTTCATGATTTTTTTAAGGGGTTACCCCCTCTTGCGATTTTGAAAAAATCGATTTTTTTATTGCATTTTTTTGAAGTATAAGTATCTGAGAATATGTCCTGAAAATTTCAAGTCGATCCGAAGAAAATTGACTGAGATATGAGCGTTGAAAGAGAAGAATCCGCGTTGAAAGAGCGTTGGAAGAGAAACTTTAAACGCGTTTTCTCAAAATGGCATTTCTGAAGTCGGTGACCAAGATTACTCGAACACTAATGAACCGATCTTCTCGAGATTTTGCAGGCTTATTTAATACATAAAAATGTAGTCTTTAATAGTTCGATTTTTTTTCGAAAAAAATGGCCGTTTTATAGCCAAAAAACGGCCGTTTTTTTTTCGTTGAAATCGAACCATTAACTTTGAGTGTCCGCCATTTTGTGAAAAATGAATATTTTTCAAAATCTTTCGATTAAAGACTACTTTATACTTATATTTGACTAAATCCATCCGCACTTTTTTCTTCAGATGATCCACTTCGCCGCAATGTTGGTCACCGCAAACCGTGTAAATAAAAACATTATTTCATTGACGGCCATTTGCCACTAAACAATGTAATATTTTTCAATAACAAAATTACTGAAAGTTCTTCAAGATGTGTTCTTTAAGATGTTATATTGATCAATTAAAAAAGTTTTGTAGTTTTCTTTAAAAAAATTCATGAAAAAGGCCTTTTTTGCGCTACAAGTGGGGGTAACGCCTTAAGGGAAAGATGTCTTTATCATTTTTTAGATTCAGGGTATGTTTTATTACTACTTTTGGCGGTTAAATGGCATTTTTTTAATTTACCTTTAAAAATGGCGGCGGCATCACACGGTCTTCGAAACTGCATTTTCAAAACTGGCTGATCCATAGCAAAAAACTCATCGACTGATTCTGATGAAATTTGGTATAATTTCTAACCTTATTGTTCAAAACATGACACTGAAAAGAAAAATCAAAATATTTTTTATCGCAAAATGGAGCCATTTTTTCGTAACATTCAATTTTCTTGTTCCAAATCCTATCATTTCATCGATTTTCAACATTTCTCACTTTTTCTTGGTTCATATTCTGCGTTTGAGTGTTAATGAAAGAAAAATCTTCGTTGGTTTTTTTAAGATTAATCCCGCCGACGCTACGTGTCACGCCGTCCGACAACATCCGCCGCAACCCGTTTAGATGACCGTGCCATACCTCCGCCATTTTTGAAGATTAGCTTTAAAAAATACCACGCAACAGTCAAAAGTAGTAATAAAACATACCCTAAGTCTCAATAATGGTGGAGAAATCTTTCCTTAAAAAAAAATCATGCAATTTTTCTTCGCCTAAAGGTTCTCCCCCCTTGAAAGAAATAAATGTGATCTCGTCGCATGAGCGCACGTTACTCCGTTTCATGATCAATGCCAGCAGCAAATTGCTCTGCTAAGAAGTATATCGCGAGAGTACCCTCGTGGGAATGCCTCTTTCGACAGAATTTATTACAATTTATCGTGACGAAAAAGAACGGTAATGCCTAACCGTTCGTGGAATTTCAAGGGGCTTCACTGTTTCTAACTGGAGGTGTTCGATATGAAAGTTGGTAACGTTTTGCACGTCACTTATCGGCTCCCTGGAGAGTATAGGGTGGGGCTAATCAAATCAAACGCAGCCCCCGTAGTGGACAAAAATGATAATAAACCCAGCGATTTATCTGTTAAATCTGTATGTGCAAAGTACGAGCATTTTGCAATCAAATTAAAAATATTGTTTTATTAAAAATGAGGAAATTATGCAATAAATTTCAAAAATGCCGGAAGGCATAGTGAATGTGAATTTTATCCATTCCCTTCGGCAAATTGAAAGTTAGAACAACGCAACAAATGGATAGCTGCAGTTTTACCTTTGAAGAAGTTTCGTTAGATGTCAAAGAAGGTTTGCCTTGTGACACGAACTTCAATTATTAAACTTCGGTCATATTTTGTCCTCAACTCTTCTACGTCCCTGACGTCTTCAGCAGATACCCACAGTTTTCTCTTAGATTGAGTTCGAGGTTTAAAATCAAGGTTGTGAGTTATATTCTCGAAGCCGGTATTCAAAATTATGCTCTTTCTGGTCTGAAACACACAATTTTATTTATTATATTATTAAGTGGTGCAGCAACAATATGTTTGTTAAATTTTAATAAAAGCCATTATGTAGCTTCATTTTTCTCGACTCATAACAAAATTATAGGCAAATAAAAATATACATTTTATAATTAAATTGGACTTACTTTTTTTCACTATACGGAAAGGGAACGCTTCTTGCCGGGAAAAATGTCTAAAAATCGATCATTCTTTTCAAACACGTTCCAACATTCAATTCTCGATTTTGATTTCAAAATTTAGGTTCATGCTCTTTAAAAACGTCTCAAGAATGTACAAAAATTTGTTGGACTATTTCAGATGCGAATTGCGAGCCGGACAATTCCCGCAAATCGACAACGGCGATGAGGACACGCCAAGGGACACAGCGGATTACACCTTAATTAATGCATGAAATAATTTGAAAAAATTACCAAAGCTGTATGAAAATATGAATAAATTATTGTCAGAGGTGCGGAAATTTCCATTTTTTTTTCACGATAAAAAAAATCCAAAAAATCATCGTCTTTTCGGTCTCCCAAAGTGGTTGCCAAAATGTTTACAATTGATCACGATATTCAACAGTTGACACATCCCGTGCAGAAATTTGTTAGGGACACCTAGTTTCTTGTTCGATTCCGATCAGGTTACAATATGGATTCCCTAAATGGGATATCCGCAGCAGAATCCAGACGGTTTCGACTGTGTATACATTGCGGCGATGCGACACCTAATTTCTGACCAGATTCCGCCCGGATTATAATATGGATTCCCTAAAGGGATATCCGCATGGGGATCAGGTCGGTCCCCACTCTGGACGCATGGCGACGATGTGGTGTCAAACGCTTGAAACATTGGCGCCACTTGTAGTGTGATGTCCGATCCGATTCGGCTGTCAATCGCGTACGGAAATCGCGTCTTCCATAGATGTCGCGTCCTACCCCGTCGGCCACGCGGTCGCCGGCGGTGTTAGCGATATTACGTAAGTTGCCGCCAAATTGCCAAAGTGTTGCCAAAACTACATGAAAGGAAAAAAACTAAAAAACGGAAAAGAAAGTTGAAAAAAACGAATTTTTTACTAATATTACTAATTAATACCGATATTACTTATTAAGTTGCAGATTTGCATTACCTTATATTAATATTTGTCAGTATTATTACTATTAGTACTAGTATAAGTAATAAAGAGGATTCACTGTAATAGCACCGTGCATTTGTTACTCGATTGTTTACAAATATTTTAATAAATGTAATTATTGGTCATAAAAATTGATTTTCCCAATAATCCGAGAAAATTAGAGTCCCACCACTCGTTACGTTTATGCATTCCTCACAAAGCCCACAGTCGATTGTCGAGGCAGAACATAGCCGGATATGAAGTATGATCGATGAAGATATATACGATCCGATAGCTGCGGAAATGAAGGAGAAGAGAGAATGAGAGACGCGGGGGAGGGGGGGGGGGTGGCATCAAAAAGAGTACCAAAAGAAAAACAAATTCGTTGCGACGAGACGGAAAAAAGGGTAGGTTCCGAGGGTGGGAATATAGGGAGAGGGTTGATGAAAAAGTCCCTTCCGTCTTGTCGTCGAGGAAACGATAGCTTTTCCTCCTGTTGGCTCGGGAATAGTTTTCTTTCAGTCGAGAGGGATGAGGCAGGGATGATGAGAGAGGAGTCGCTGAGGAAGAGGAAGAGGAAGCAACTGGGGGGATAAGGGTGCTCTCGTCGAGAGTCTTTCTTGCAAGAAATATTCCGGCGAATATTTTCCTCCCACCTTTTCTCTTTCTCTCACTCTCACGCCTTCGTCATTGCTCATCTTCTTCCCTCGCGTGCCGCGGCTCCCAAGTATGGCAACGAAAGGAATATACTTTTCTACCCTCCCCGTCGTCTTTCGGGGCGGAAATATTTGACCCGCTACGTCCCTTACAATAATTACTGCCAATGTGACGCAATGTAGATGTGAAAAGTATGTACCTAACGGTATATTAAACACAGACGTACACACACGCGCGCGCGTATACTTACGTATAGGAGAACAATACACTGCGGAAAAACGAGACTCTTAAGAGTATATTTTCCTACCCTGAACGTTGACGCGATTTAACGGCTGTCCACAGCTGTAAGGAGAAATAATTTCATGCCAGAAGCACTGAAAAGTACTTCAAGAATGAGGAATGAGGTGTTCCGTCGTATACAGGTTGTCTCATTTCAAACGAAATCGCAAAAGATATCAAGGTCTGCTCACCCAATCGAAATGTTTTTCGAACCCAAGTTTTTCGGGCTTCGACGGGGAAATAATTAATTTTATTATTGAATTTGCCAGTCAGGTCTTCAAGCTCAAAGATCACCCTTAGTTATTCGGGCGGCAATAATCGGTCTTGAGATATTGCGCAATTTCAATCAAAATGGGACACCCTGTATGATTCTGTCGTCAACAGACGTTCGAGACGTTTTTTTACTTTAGGAACAACAGTCAAAACGCGTGGCGTACGAATTATGAATATTTTCTTTTCAGCGAAATTTACTTGAAAAGAAAAAAAAACGTGGCGAAAAATGCATTTGGGAGACACCAGTGTGATGGGCTGAATATAGTCGTTTGCTCCGATTTTTTTCTGTCTACTAGATCATTCATTTGGGATGTGGAAAAAGGTATGTTCTTAAGCATTTATTGAACTTGTTTTGTGAAAGTTTTTGTGTGAAAAAATTGAAGATTAACAACGTTTTTGAGGCCTCTGTATAAAAAATGTGGTCCAATAGCCGGATCGATAAGACGACAATGGTTGATCTGAAGAATAAAAATGAAAAATGTCTTATAAGGTATATAAATATAAATGTAATAAATATGAATATAATTCCCGTTGTACGTAGCTGTTTTTGGAAAAAAAACGTTAATTGGCGGGTGTTAAAAGAATTTTCAATTTTGGCGAAATTTTTACTTGTATTCGAAGGCTTCAAAAATACTAAATTAGAAAAAAAAAACTTCCTTTAAAATTGAAAATCGGACAATTATAGCCAGAGTTATGATTCCGGCCAGGTCGAGAAAAGTAATTTCGAGATGAACGCGAATGAAAGTTTTAATATACGTAAATCGTTGCACTACCTGCTCTCACTAAATAGTCCGTAACTCGGTCAATTTTTAATATTTTGAATTGAAACTTTTTCCACATATTTCTGAATATGTATATTTTCATAAAATGAAAAAATGATTTTTTTTAACCCAACACAGTGGCGTCTCGCCTCAGAAGAATTCATTAAAAGGCTTGTTGAATTCGATATTCGTATCCTATATATTGTGAATATATTTTAGTTAATATATTTATATACTGACAATCTTACTATGATAAAAATGACAGCATTCTACGAATGAGAATATTCTTATGAGAATTCTATGACGAATAAGGCATTCCAATAGACTTGGTAAAAAAAAGATGATGATGAATCATTAAGGTCCTAAACGTAAATAACTCAAAAATGTTCAATACAAGATGGAAAAACAGTCGGATTGGTGCTCAACGCGAAAAACAACTATTCACTTAATTATTTAAAAAGTCCGATTAAAAAATACGGTCGTAACGTTTAAAAAGCTACAATGTCAAGACGTACTTTAGCTCCGAAAGTATCCTAGGTGTAACAAGCGCGAAGGAACCCAGACGTTTTTTTTCTGAATATCTGAGGAGCTCAGGGCATAAGCTCGAAAAGTTTACTCGACGGTGTAAGTTAAAACGAAGACCAGACAACTTCCACTTAGCTTTGAGTCAACGAAAATGATACTCCAAAAAAAAAATTTATAAAAGAATCATGACAACGCTGTAAGAAACGATTCACACTCTTCAGGAGAATCTATTCGACTAAAAGAAACTCCTTCTACAGGTGAAAAAGGGAAGCTTGGAGAAGAACTTGCAATCTAAAGTATCTAGATAAACGTGTGCGGTATTTAGATTAAGGGAGGAGATACCTTCAGGCGAGGAAAAAATTAATGATTCTCATGATTTTTTTAAAAGGAAACATTTCTCCACTTTTTCGACACTTAAGGTATATTTTATTACTACTTTTGGTAGTTACATGGTATTTTTTAAAATTAATCTTTTAAAATGGCGGAAGTACGGTACGGTCTTCTAAACCGCCTCAGCGGGATTAATAAAAAAAATCCAACGAACATTTTTCTTTCATTAACACTCAAACGCAGAATATGAACCAAGGAAAAGTGACAAATGTTGAAAATCGATTAGATCGTACGCTTTGAAACAAAAGATTTAATTTTCCGAAAAATGGCTGCATTTGGCAATAAAAACGTACTTTCTTTTTTAATTTTTAAAAACATTTAGGGTCATGTTTTAGACAATAAGGTTATAAAGATTTATACCAAATTTCATCAGAATCGGTCGATTAGTTTTTTTAGCTATACGTTACGCCAGTTTTGAAAATGCAGTTTAGAAGACCGTGTCATACCTCCGCCATTTTTAAAGATTAATAAAAAAAAACCACGTAACAGCCAAAACTAGTAATAAAGCATACCCTAAGCCTAAAAAATGGCGAAGAAATCTTAAAAAAAAAAAATCACGAAAATCAGCAAATATTTTTTCCTTGCCTAAAATATAGACCTTTCTTTAAAATATAATACCACTATATAATACCTTTTAAATCTTTAAAAAACATCGTAAAAGATTTATGAAAGAAATACCTTAGGATTCCTTTCACAAACCCGAATATTTAACAATGAACAGATTTTCGTAAATAATTAAGTAAAAATATATCCCAGTATACTAATAAAATCTTAAGCCACGTTACCGGAATTTAACAAAAAATTACGATTCTAAAAATCGTCTAACTTATACGGCACTTTATGGAGATTTCTATCTATTAATGCATACACTAAATAACTCTAGATGCCTCATATAAACAGCTCTACGAGTGTAAAAAATCTAAAGTTTCCGCAACGACAACTAAAACAGGGGGTCACTGAATGTTTCAAGAAGTATTAACGATAAAACTTGAAAAAATGTGATTACCAAAAGGCTTTTCGCAGTCGCGATTTTTCAGACAAATGTAAAAATATCTAAATCTATAATACTAAATTGGCACAGAATTTTTAATTCCAATTTATCGTTGGGTATAATAATTGCCAGTAACTTATTTTTTGTTAAGCCCCACTGTAATTTACCGATAATTCAGGAGGGCCGTGCCCCGCGAGATGCGGCACTCCGCGAAAGGAATACCGTAATAGTTCACTTGACTAGCGAAAAGGTTAGAATGTTTGGGGAGGGAGGGTTGAAAAGATAACGGAGGGCCTCTTGATTCTTCAAGCTCGAATGCCAGTGATTCCTGAACAATGGAGGTTTCAATTTAATATACGGATATACAAAAAAAACGATATGTATATCGCACCAAGGGCAGTGGCGTTTGATCTGTATCCTAAGTTGACAAGCATAAGTCTCCTAGAGCATCTGAAAGCCTGTGTTAACGTACAGTACAAAGACACGATAAGGCGTACAACGATTGGTCATGCTCAACCGGTTGTCAGTCTCCCCAATCAATGATTTTAGATAAAGAAGGATAGTACAATGGCTGTTCTTTTCTATCACCTTAAGTGGTCAATCACTGTATTACCTCATAACTATCCGAACTGGGAAACGTAGCGAAACGAAAGAGATACAGAGCAAGAGAGAGAGAGAGAGAGAGAGAGAGAGAGAGAGAGAGAGAGGAGAACGAAAGGGATGCTTCGACGATCGGAAGCCCGGTGAACCCAAAGCACTTTGGGTTCACTGACTCAACGAGTGTTCACTTTGATCCCGAAACGAGAGGTTCATGGCACGGATTCGTGAAGCTCTCGTTAATGCTGTCGGCTTTCTTCCCTTCCTTCTCTCTATCTCTTCCCTATAGTCGCATATTCTGTAGCAAATAGGTAAATTGTGTGTGCGTGTGTGTGCCTGCGTGTGTGTGTGTGCGTGTGTGTGGGTGTGTGTGGGTGTTTGCGTGTGGGTTTGGGTGTGTGTGTAAGAGAAAGAGAGAGCGAGAGAGAAAGAGGCGGACACCCCATACATACACCCTGTGTACTATATCAACTAACGAGATTCGACATACGAGCACGCCCAGGAATCGATAGTGAATTATCGATGACACAGACACTCAATTTTCCTGAGAGTGTTACTCATATATAGAGCATGTCGAGTATCGAGAGCACATCGAACCATGTCGATAATAATGTTTTGTACGGACGTAATTTTGAAAAAAAAAAGCGACGTCCTTTTTTCCATTCCACGTAATATCTTGATGGGAGACATGTATCAGAAAAGTGTATCATATTTTTCGTGACTTTTTTTGATTTATTAATCGATTAGAGAAGACAGCACATTGAAGGCAACCAACGATCAAGGGCATGTATAGTGTAATGTGGGGTCGAAAAAACGGAGGAATTGTTTTGATTTTTTAATTTGAGGGGTACATATTACGTACAGTGAATCGTAGAGCTCTGGGGGTACATGTAGATATGTGTACCTATACGTCCACAATTTATAGAGCATCAATTTTCTGCCCATGTCCCTGTGAATTTGCATTTTATGCAGAGAAAAAATCCGTCACGTATTTTTTTGGCCCGTTCGCCCGGATACTTGAACACGGCTCGGCCATTGTAACTATAATGACGTTGCAGGCAGGCGAAGTGCAGCAATTTAATTAATTGGGAGACTAAAAGAGCGTATTGAATTATAGTGCAATTCAAGTTCGGAAAACCGGCCTTTGCGTTCAGAAGCGATTCCTGAAATGTAGCAAGGTTCGAAAAAAATGTCACGAAATTCAATTCAATTTTGAAAAAAAAAAATGAATTTTCGTCATCTTTTTTTCTTTGGAAGCTGCTTCATTTGGAAATTACCTGTGGAGAAATTGTCGTAGGGATCCAATTGGATTCATATACTTGTGCTTACTTCCTGATAGGCATCTAATGGGTCATCGCATTGGATCCCTATACTGAAACGTCATGCTCATACAATGGATTCTAATGGGGATTCTCCATTGGAATCCATTGTACAAATCCATTTTCAATCCCAAAAGATTCCCACGGGATTTGACAGGATCCGATACGATTTTTGATGGATTTCAAAACAAAATACATAGATATACAAAATGAGTGGATCTTAAAAAAGTTGAAATCTTATCTTAAGGAGGTTGGAGCCGTCCAGTTGAGTCAAATGACAGTTTATGATTCTTTTTTCAATGAACCTCAAAAAAATGCATGCGAGTTATAAATTTATTTGGTAGATGCTAATTTAGAAAAAAATTATAATATTTAAATAAAACATTATGGCTTTTTATATCTTTATTACGTAAATGAGAAAAGAATTGTATTTCTATCAACTTGAAAAAATATAATATTATCGATGATTACTGTGAAAAAACTGCTTCAGCGAATGTTTTATACAACTCAGAATGAAAATTCGGGTAATATATAATTATTCCTTTTTATATTTATATCCTGTAACCTTGACGGTTCAATATTGAATATACAGGGTGCGGCGACAAGATCCGGACAAATTAAGGGGCTATACCAGTGAGACACTTAAAAAAAATCGATTTTTTTTTGCTTTATTTGACAGTTTATACTTTCAAGAATATCCTGTCATTAGCCGTTTTTGTGGTAAATATCATTTCATCTCGCAAAAATCGATAGTTAAATCTTTAAACGCGTTTTTCTCGAAATTAGATTTTTCAAATTTGCTGACATTGTAACTCAAAGAGCAATTATCCGATTGCCTTGAAATTTGAACTTGTTAGATCGCGTAGCTTCTCGAAGCAAGCGTTCTGAGGACGAAAACAAACGGCCGAGAACGTTCGCGAATGTGCGCGCGCAGGCGGACCCGAATATGTGTTCCCCCACCACCGGAAGCCTCCTCAGTCTCGCACGAATCGTCTAAACGAGGTGTCACGTTTTCCCACTTTTTCACAAGCGCGATATTTGTATCACCCTAACTATTAAGCAACAATAAACCTCTTGTTCTTTCGGTTGTGTACTTCCGTGTATTTCGCCCACTTCCACTATAAAACCTCAACAGGTTATGGGCCCAGAACTAAGCGTAAAATACGCGTAAAAACAAATAAAAGTGAAAGCGATTAAGTATCGCCGGGCGCGAGGCAAAAGGGCCGAAATGAATAGCCAACACGGGTACGCGCGAATCGAGTTATTGACAAAAGATAACTTCGACACGTGGAAGTTACAAGTGCGTGCCGTGCTCGTGAAAAACGACGTTTGGGAATATGTGAACGGCACAAAGACGAGACCGGTCGTCGACGAAAATGACGCTACGTCGAAGGCGGCAGCGGTGGCATGGGACGCCGCGGACAGCAAGGCGCATTCGGAGTTAATCTTGGCGATAAGTCCGCGAGAATTAATTCAAATAAAGAACTGTCCGACATCTAACAGTGTTTGGACGAGGCTGCACGAGATTTACCAATCTCAAGGTCCAGCGAGAAAAGCCACGCTGTTGAAACGGCTAACGCTACTCAAGATGGCGGACGACGGGGACATGCGCGAACACGTTCGAGGGTTCTTCGAGACCGTAAACAAACTGCAAGAGATGGACGTGGAAGTAAACAGAGATTTACTGGCGATAATGCTACTATACAGTTTGCCGTCAAGCTACGAAAACTTTAGGTGCGCGATCGAGTCGCGCGACGAACTCCCCGAGCCGGAGGCGTTGAAAATAAAAATAATAGAAGAAAACGACGCGCGGCGCGCGACGCTCAAAGAAAATAGCCAGAGCGCGCTAATCGCGCAAAGACCGCGTCGACAATCGAAGGACGTCGTCAATAAGGGGGAGACAAAGAAATCGGAATATCGACCTAGATTTCTTTGCTTCAAGTGTCGAAAACCGGGACACAAAGCGGCTGAGTGCCGCGCGAAAACATCGTCAACGGAACAACAGGCAGCGAAGGCGCGAGAGGTCTCTTTCGCAGCGACGGTCGATAAGGAAGCAAGGCCGAGCGAGATGTACGAGAATCCATGGTGTCTCGACAGCGGATCGACATCTCATATGTGCGGCAGCGTTGAAAAGTTCGAGCGATTGGGAGAGCCACGTCAACGACGTCTCAACCTGGCGAGCAACGCGAGTACCTCGATCAACGGCGCTGGACTCGTAAAATTAACCGTGCGAAATAAAAACGATGTAAAAGGTATAAATCTAAAAGACGCCCTGTACGTTCCTGAGCTGAGGACGGATCTGATTTCCGTAAGTAAAATTGCCGAAAACGGGTACACTGTAACCTTCGACCGCGAAGGTGCCGTGGTTCGAGATCGCGAAAACAAACCCGTTTTGACAGCCGAGCGAAAAGATGGATTGTATTACGTAATCGAAAGCGCGGAAATGTCCGCGAGGGCCGAAGCGAATCGAAGCGACGCAACGCTGAAATTGTGGCACGTTCGCCTCGGGCATTTGAACGAAAAATATTTACGATCCATGGCAGCGCGCGGTATGCTCAAAATAAACGAAAAACGCGACGAGAGTGTCAATCCGTGCGAGATTTGCTTGAAAGGAAAGATCGCACAAATACCGTTCTCGAGCACGTCGAACCGATCGACAAAATTGTTAGATATAATACACACTGATGTATGCGGGCCAATGAGAGTCACTTCAATCGGAGGGGCGCGATACTTCGCGACGTTCATCGACGATTACAGTCGATGGTGCGAGGTCAGGTTTTTAAAAACAAAATCCGAGATAACACAAGTATTCAAAGAATACAAGGCGATGGCCGAGAAACAGACGGGCGAGAAAATAAAGGTAATTCAGTCCGACAACGGGAGAGAGTACTGTAATCGCGAGTTTGACGCGTTCTTAGCGGAGCAAGGGATCAAACGGCGATTAACCGTGCCACACACGCCGGAACAAAATGGCGTAGCCGAACGCAAAAACCGAACTCTATGCGAATCCGCGAGATGTTTGATGATTGAGTCGAAAGTATCTCAAGGTTTTTGGGCCGAAGCTATCGCGACATCGAACTATCTACGGAATAGGTGTCCGTCTAGCTCGATTAACGGAACGACACCGTTCGAACTATGGGTCGGGCGGGTTCCGCGATTGAATCATTTGAGAAGCTTCGGTTGCAGGGCTATCGCGTTAAATAAAACTCCGGGAAAGGGAAAATTCGAGGCGCGGGGTCGCGAATGCATACTCGTAGGATACTCCGACACGGCGAAGGCGTATCGCGTATGGTTTCCGGACGAAAGAAAAGTCGAAGCGACAAGAGACGTTGTATTTCTCGAAAGCTCTCCTGCGAACATGCAACACGGTGATCTGATCAATGACGAAATTCCTTGCCAGAAAAACGAGAGTGATGCGGAAACCGACCAACCCTGGGTCGAGTTGAGCGTCTCCTCCACTCCTCCGAACGACGAGGCGATAAGCGAACCCAACGATGACGATACTTCCCGAGCGGATTGTGACCAGCCTGTCGATCCGACTACACAAGAGCGTAAAGGGCGCGGCCGTCCACGCATCCTGCGTACCGGCCGACCAGGAAGACCTAGGAAGGTTCCTGCCCAAGCAAAACGGGGAGACGGGGAGAAGGCTACAGACGACACCGCTCAGGAACGCGATGCACCGGAGTCTGCGTGCGTCACGGAAATATCAACGGATGAGGCAACGGAGGGGCCAGACGCAGATGAATGGCGGAGGGCCATCAAGGACGAATTTCGAAGCCTTCTGAAAAACCATACTTGGACAATCGTGGACCGCCCCGAGGGTAAGAACGTAATCGGCTGCAGGATAGTCCTGCGAAACAAGTGTAAGCCGGACGGAACTATTGAGAGACGAAAAGCCCGCCTGGTGGCAAAAGGATATAGCCAGAAGCCGGGGGTAGATTTTCGCGAAACGTTCGCACCCGTTGCACGGATGAACTCCATCAGAATGTTGACAGCTTTGGCAGTTGAGTGCGGAATGGAGATGCATCAACTGGATATTACTACGGCGTATCTAAACGGGGCGATCGATGAGGACATCGACATGGAGATTCCGGAACTCTTTCGAGAGCTACTCCCGGAACTGATCAGAGAATCAAAGGATCCCATTGAACGAGACATCGCCATCAAAGCATCAAAAGATCTGCGATCCGACAACAAGGTTTGTGCTTTAAACAAGGCGCTGTACGGTTTGAAGCAGGCGGGTCGACAATGGCACACGAAACTCGACGAGGTTCTGCGTGAACTTGGATTGAGGCCATCGAGTGGGGACATTAGCGTCTACACAGCGAAACGAGGCGAAAGACTGCTAACGATAGCGACGTACGTCGACGACTTAATAATTGCGTCGAACGACGGACATTGGATCCGCGAAATTAAGGAAAGTTTAAAACGACGATTCGACCTTCGCGATTTAGGTCCTATCAGTCATTGCCTAGGTTTGGAATTCACCCAACAGCGCGGCGAAATCTTCATTTGCCAAGAGGGATACACCAAAGAGGTGTTGCGACGTTTCGGGATGGAAAATTGTAATCCAGTGGCGACGCCGGTGGACACGAATCAAAAATTCCATGAACCGACCGAACCGCTAGATGAGGCGGAATTCCCGTTCCGACGACTGATTGGATGCCTTATGTACCTCGCGGTCTGCACGAGGCCGGACATAACGTATGCTGTAAACTCCCTCAGCCAATTTTGCAACAAATTTGGAAAAGAGCACTGGCATGGCGCGAAAAGGATTCTGCGATATCTCAAGGGGACATCGGATCATGGCTTGAGATACACGCCGACTGGACAGTCTGTCTGCGGATTCGTCGATGCAGATTGGGCTGGCTGCATCAAGGATAGGAAGTCGTATACGGGGTACGCCTTTAAAATGGCAAATGCAGCGACGAGTTGGGAATCCAAGAAGCAACAAACCGTAGCCCTGTCATCAACAGAGGCCGAGTATATGGCTATTGCCGACAGTGCCAAGGAGGCAATACACGTCCAACGTTTCATCGGAGAAATAACATGGACGAAGCCGAAGGGAATCACGATTTTCAATGATAATCAAGGATCACATCAGCTGGCGAAAAATCCCGTCTTTCACTCAAGAACGAAACACATAGACGTGCGGCACCACTTTGTGAGAGATGCCGTCGAAAGCGGAAAAATCATCTTGAACTATATGTCTTCGAAAGAGATGCCCGCTGACGTGTTGACGAAAGGATTGCCGGCGCAAGGGCACCGAGAGTGCGTTAGAAAATTAGGAGTAGTAAAGCGCGTTGCGATGAACGAATAATTCGGCGTTAGGCTCAGAAGCTTGAGGGGGAGTGTTAGATCGCGTAGCTTCTCGAAGCAAGCGTTCTGAGGACGAAAACAAACGGCCGAGAACGTTCGCGAATGTGCGCGCGCAGGCGGACCCGAATATGTGTTCCCCCACCACCGGAAGCCTCCTCAGTCTCGCACGAATCGTCTAAACGAGGTGTCACGTTTTCCCACTTTTTCACAAGCGCGATATTTGTATCACCCTAACTATTAAGCAACAATAAACCTCTTGTTCTTTCGGTTGTGTACTTCCGTGTATTTCGCCCACTTCCACTATAAAACCTCAACAGAACTGAGTACTCTTGAATATATTTACTCTACAATGACGTAGGATATTTTTGACTAGATGAAAATTGACGATTTGGCATTGAAAAAAACGACCATTTTATAGGCAGGAAAACAGACTTTTTTTCATAACTACGCCATTTTGTTAGATTTTGATATTTTTCAAAAATCCTACGTCATTGTACAAGAAATACCTTCCAGTTTAACGATATTTTCTCCTTTTTCGGTTTAAGCTACTCAATCGGCCGGAATCATGTCAGCAGTGGAGGAAGTTTTTTTTGGCGCCTCCGAAGGCAGCGAATAAGTCGCGTGGATCTCAATATTTTTCTATAAAAAAATTATGTAATATAGGCCAAATATATTCTTAATTTTCCGAAACATTTATTTGAGTACTTTTCTTCCAAAAAATTCCCGAAAATCACCTAAATTTTCAGCGTTCGCACTGGTGTAGGCCCTTAAACATTTTTTTGAAACATAATTTTTATTGCGTAAATGGAGAAGTTAACAATTATTTTGTTTACTAAAGTATTGGTTAGGTCATAAAGAACACATTTACTCAATATAACCCCTTCTGCTTGAATGCCCGCCTCCATTCTCGGTCTGAAGCGTTCGCAGGCCCGTTTTAATGAATCACGGTCCATATCGGCGAATGCCACTTCAATAGCGGCTCTCAATGATGCGACTTTTGAAAGTCTGTGCTTGTTAGTGACCCTTTCAACCACGCTTCATACATAGAAGTCCAAAGGATTTAAGGCGTTACCCCCACTTGTAGCGCAAAAAAGGCCTTTTTCATGAATTTTTTTAAAGAAAACTATAAAACTTTTTTAATCGATCAATATACCATCTCAAAGAACACATCTTGAAGAACTTTCAGTAATTTTTTTATTGAAAAATATTACATTGTTTAGTGGCAAATGGCCGTCAATGAAATAATGTTTTATATACACGGTTTGCGGTGACCAACATTGCGGCGAAGTGGATCATTTGAAAAAAAAATGCGGATGGATTTAGTCAAATATAAGTATAAACTAGTCTTTAATCGAAGGATTTTAAAAAATATTCATTTTTCACAAAATGGCGGACAGTCAAAGTTAATGGTTCGATTTTAACGAAAAAAAAATCGAACGATTAAAGACTACATTTTTATGTATTAAATAAGCCTGCAAAATTTCAAGAAGATCGGTTCATTAGTGTTCGAGTAATCTTGGTCACCGACTTCAGAAATGCCATTTTGAGAAAAACGCGTTTAAAGTTTCTCTTTCAACGCTCTTTCCACGCGGATTCTTCTCTTTCAACGCTCATATCTCAGTCAATTTTGTTCGGATCGACTTGAAATTTTCAGGACATATTCTCAGATACTTATACTTCAAAAAAATGCAATAAAAAAAATTGATTTTTTCAAAATCGCAGTGGGGGTAACCCCTTAAATCTGGACTGTTGGGAGGCCAACATTCTTTGCTCCGAAACGTTGCCCGACAACCAATTTTGCACCACACTTATCAGAACATGCAAATAAACTTGTTTTGTGACATTTTCAAAATATAGCTCCATCGTATCTCTAAAACTAATAAACCGATTCTCTTGAAATTTGAACCACATATTGTAAATATGATTCGCAACAAGATGACCCTCGATGGGCTTAAAACTTTGATTGTTACTCTTTTTTTTGCGAAAAACTGCGAAAAAACGCGTTTTTTTCTCTTTTTCGTTTTTCATCTGCCATTTAAAAAAAAATTATGAAACTTTATATCCGACGGTCATTTTGTAGCTGGTGTCACACTGAATCTGATGAACTTTGATTTTTTTGTTTCAGACAAGCCGTTGCCGAGTCGTGATGGAGCTACCTAGCCCGACTATTTTTTAGGCGTTACTTTAAACTGTAGTTTTTGTACTTAAAAATGAATAAAAATGAATAATTTTTTTTTTATGTATTCCAAGACTTTATTTATCAAGCCCAACAACTTTTATATTCATATATTTTATAAAATCCTCGAAAAAAATCGCGATAATAGCCTTTTTTCGTGTCTCCAAAGTGGACTGGCCCCTTAAACGATGTAACTGTCCGTGAAATTAAATACATTAAACAATTTTTCATCTCTGGTGTTCCGTGGTGAAAAAATTTCGAAAAATTCTCAAGGACAATATAGTCTAGGCAATAACATACATTTTCTTTCAAATGTGATCTTGGATTGTGGCTAACGCTTCGACCTCCTTGAAAAAAGGATAAATCGCTCAAAAAGGTACATCTTAAAAATCGATTCGAATAACACGACTGAAAATCCACTGTAATTATCGTTTGTTATTTATTGGATCCCAATGAGGACTCCATATGAGCGTTGTCCCTACCTAGTGAGATGTAGGGTCTTGGACTCCCCAACAAATGTGGACTCCCTACATTGGACGTCTCTATCATACCCCATAGGGATGTCGCAGGATCTGGGGGCTCTCTAACAAACTTCTGCACGGGTAGACATCGACAGGCAAACATTTCAAGTACGTCTAGGCATTTTCGAGAATATTCCTGAAAACCATCCATGGGATTCCTTACTGGTGGGACCTTGTATCATCTCGTGTTAACACAAAACAAACTCTGAATATAATAACACTTGCATAAAGGACGCGGCAAGCTCCCGAGCGAGTAGTAACGGCAGTAGTAGCGGGCACGTGAAAGGCACAGGTCGGAATTGCTACCTGACGTGAACGCTGCACCTGTGTTTTCGTGACTATACGCCATTTTCGTTCCCCATTCCAGGACGATTAAAACACTATTATTTCACGGGGAAATTGTGGTACAAGCCGTTTCCGAGGACTTAGGTGCGTACAACGGAGTACCGCAATAAAAAAAAGGCAACAGCGTGCAGCTCGAGTGTTAAACGTGAGCGTAACGAGGGTGGATTCACCGGATCACATGCTTCCTCCTAATTACACCGAAACGTACGTATCGTTTAAATAAAAAATTCAACGGTTTAACCATTTATCATGAGTCAGTGAATTATCATCGATAGTATTCAAAGCGTGGATATCGGATTAAATTGATACTATTCGTGAAACCGTATCACTATAACGTCAGGTACTTGTGTACCGTCGTGAAATAATAAATGGACGAATAATAAGTCGACGTTTGCAGGTGAATATTATGATCAAGTTAATGGTATTGAAATTTGCATGGTTGGAATGCAACGAAAATATGTATATTTCGTATTGCCTTATTTTTTTTGCACATCAGACGATGAAAATCACTTAGGTATTTTTGAAAATGAAAGAAAATCACACTTAACGGACCTTCTTCCTTTAGACGCTAAAAAAGGCTATCTTCATGATTTTTTTTGATAGCTTTATATTATAAATATTGATATAAAACTTATTACACTTAATCAATACACTGTCGAAATACATTTAAAAAAAAATTATGTATTTATGTATCCCACACAAACATTAAATGCGTTTTTCTCGAAACAACGTTTTTCGACGGCTTGATGATAAAATCTTAGAAACCACGAAACCAATCCTTGTGGAATTTTAACCACTTATTCTTTACAACTATAGCTATAGCGCATGTCAGGGATTTTTTAAAATTTTGATATTGACTGTTTTTTTGTTGCCAAAAACGGTGAAAAAAACGCGTTTTCTTAATTACCATTTTCGTCTATCAATAGTGCCTTAAATGAATAATTTTTTTGTAAATGTATTTAGAAAGTGCATTCATTGAGGCGTACAACGGTAACGGGTCTAAAATCATGTGCGAATTTAACAATTTTTCGCATGGAAAAGTGATTCACTCATAAAATCAATTACACATCTATTTAGTATGAATATCAAGCTGTTAGAAAAAATTTAATTTTTTTTTTCGATGTACAAAATGCCCAACTACTAATATTTTCTTTTGTTATCTTTTTTTAAGCGCTCCGCGGCGTGACATTTACCATAAACAATTTTTAACCTAGAACAAAAAAACAACAATTCTCGTCAATCTACATTAGAATACCCAGAGAAGTACGTACGGAATTTAAAAAATATTGTTTTATTCAAAAGTTGTAGGTATTTGAACTTAAGAAATGAATTTTCAGTGATAAGTTTCGTTACAACTGCTCATAAACTGATCATAAAATGAAAAGTTTTCGATTGATCAGGAATTCCGTACGTACTTCTCTGCGAAATGCAATCCCATGTGCGAATGTCGGTATTCCGCCAGAGTTGCCAATACGGCCCAGAGTTGTGCAAGTTCTGGCGACCGACTCTCAGTTGGCGGTACTGCCCCAGTATTGGAAACCGAACGTATCAGCACCGTCCCAGTCTGGGTTACTGAGTCTTGGGTGAAGTACTGGCCCAGTAATGGTAAACTATTTTATCAGTACGGTGCCAGTCCTGGTTACCACGTATGGTTGAGTCTCGGCTGGAGGTACTACGCCAGTACTGGCAACTGAACGTATCAGTGCCGTGCCCGTCTTAGCTACCCAGTCTTGGGTGAAGTACTGCCCCAGTATTGGTAAACAATTTTATCAGTGCGGCGCCGGTCTTGGTAACCAAGGTTGGTTCAGTCTCGGCTGGAGGTACTGCGCTAGCATTGGCAACAGTACCATGCCAGTCTTGGTTACCGAGTCTTGGGTTAAGTACTTCCCCAGTATTGGTAAACAATTTTATTAGTTCAGTGCCAGTCTTGGTAACCAAGGTTGGTTCAATCTCGGCTGGAGGTACTGCGCTAGCATTGGCAACAGTACCATACCAGTCTTGGTTACCGAGTCTTGGGTTAAGCACTGCCCCAGTATTGGTAAACAATTTTATTAGTTCGGTGCCAGTCTTGGTAACCAAGGTTGGTTCAGTCTCGACTGGAGGTACTGCGCTAGCATTGGCAACAGTACCATGCCAGTCTTGGTTACCGAGTCTTGGGTTAAGTACTGCCCCAGTATTGGTAAACAATTTTATTAGTTCGGTGCCAGTCTTGGTAACCAAGGTTGGTTCAGTCTCGGCTGGAGGTACTGCGCTAGCATTGGCAACAGTACCATGCCAGTCTTGGTTACCGAGTCTTGAGTTAAGTACTTCCCCAGTATTGGTAAACAATTTTATTAGTTCAGTGCCAGTCTTAGTAACCAAGGTTGGTTCAGTCTCGGCTGGAAGTACTGCCCGAGCATTGGCAACAGTACCATGCCAGTGTTGGTCATCGAGTCTTGGGCTAAGTACTGTCCCAGTATTGATAAACAATTTTATTAGTACAGTGCCAGTCTTAGTAAGCAAGGTTGGTTGAGTCTCAGCTGGAAGTAGTCCCCCGGCATCGGCAACAGTACCATGTCAGTGTTGGTCACCGCGTCTTGGGTTAAATACTGTCCCAGTATTGATAAACAATTTTATTGGTACAGTGCCAGTCTTAGTAAGCAAGGTTGGTTGCGTCTCGGCTGGAAGTAGTCCCCCGGCATTGGCAACAGTACCATGCCAGCCTTAGTTACCGAGTCTTCGGTTAAGCACTGCCCCAGTATTAGTAAACAATTTTATTAGTACAGTGCCAGTCATGGTAACGAAAGTTGGGTGGGTCTTGGCTGGAAGTACTGCCCCAGCAGTGGCAACATTACCATTCCAGTCTTGGTTAACGAGTCTTCGGTTTAGTACTGCCTCGGTATTGGCAGACAATTTTATCAGTACGGTGCCAGTCCAAAAAATATGGATTGAATGAAAAATGTAAGTTTTGCTTCCTCATAGAGAAACTTTGTGACGATGAAAACATTTTTTTTCAGTTTTCAATATCAACGTGCTCAAAATGTCCCAAAACCTCGAAAAATCAAATTCAGAAACAATGTCTGCATGCATGTGCGCCTGTGTGCGTATGCGTGCGCATGTACGTTCTGGCACTGTAAAATTAAAACGTCTGTAACTCGAGAACGGTTTGGGTTGAAGGGCTTCTGTGTCGCTCAGATGTTAATCTGTACAATCTCTTTATTCCCTGCAAATTTTGTCGAGAGAACTAAAAAATTACAAATTTAACAGCATTTTTTAATTTAAAATAAATGTCTGTGACCACGTTAATTTGCAAAAAAATTCAGAATTTTGTAAATTTTTTTTTTACAAATATAGTATCATGAAATGACGGCTGGTATTGAATTTAGGAATGATCGGTCGAATGGTCTAAATTTTATGAATTTTGGACACTTTCGAAACTATGTCAAACCGCTCTAATTTTTGCATATATCAAGATACTGTGGTGATTTTTTTTACAAAGTATTGTAAAAGTAAAGTTGCTATAAAATTTGGAGAGAATCCCGAACCATTATAGACTCCTCTGGACTCTTCTGTCTCCTTACGGATATCCATAAATTGGCTAAGTAGACGATGTCATTTTATTTCACTATTTCGCGTGTTCGTTCTGAACGTACGCCGCGACTCTGGCGGCTCTCGCGCCTTCTTGCGTCGAGGCAGACATTGTTATGCCTCGACGCAATGCGTGTGTGTCAGTGGTCATTCGCTACGTCGGGCGCACACGGTTGAAGATTGTTGTCCCTCCGCGGCAAGTATACACTTCGTGTGACTATATGCACCTATATACCCACACGCTGATCCACGCTCAGCGTCAACAAAGAATTAGGATTTCTTTGGCAGCGTTGAGCATCAGTCTTTCTCGTGCCGTCTACGTGTGAACTTGTTTCAATCCCCAAGTGCTTTTCATCTATTCCCATTCGTTTTTATACAGTACACTTTTTCTATTATTATAAATTAATTTTTCTCGTCTTAAAACGAATTCGAGTGCTCTAAGTGTGCTATAAAAATTCGAACGTTCTATAAGGTGAACCAGGTAAGATATACAAATAATTTTTCTTTTACTTGTTTTTTCATTGTATTTTGTATTTTTTGTCTACTGCATGTTAAGGCATAATAAATAATTCATTTATTTTCTCTCCGTTCCTTACTTGCTGTGGGACTGCGCTATCTTTCTCTCTCTCTCTCTCTCTCTCTCTTAAATTTCTTTACTTATTCTATCATTTATTTTGAAGAATTTGTTCAATTTGATCAGGGAGTCTCGGAGGACAAGGGGAAAGAAAACGCTTCGGTAAATACAATGTTATTTACTTTGACCGAAATTATGTATGCTGAAGTAAAATTACAGAAGAGCATCTTAATTCATACTAAATACTCTGGAAGTGGCTATATTTTTCAATTCTGTTTAGATGAAGGTGATGAGATCGTTGGTGGGTTCACCGACCGACGGAAAAGGTGTTATTCGCAATGTGATCGCTGGACTGATATCAAAGGCGGTGCAGGAAAAATACACGGCCACGGGGAAACCAGGCGCGAACGGTATAACGAAAAAATCCTTCAGTGCGACAATAACGTACAAACGTATGAATGGTAAATATTTTTCAAATTTTTACTAATATAACTTTTAGAACTGGGTGCAATCAAATACATTTTTTTTATTTCAGATATTTTTTAGATACGATCGGGAAAAAAAAACTACTGCGGCGGAAATATTTTCGACAACCAGCCGATGTTTATCTGATGCCGGTGACCGAGAACACGCCGCAACTCTGGCCCAATATTGGCAGCCGGTACTAGTCATCAATACTGTGCCAACGCTTGCCAAGCGGAGGACCGGTGTTATCATTTCGGAATTGGGCCAGTATTGTTTACACGATCTGACCCAATATTGGCATTCAGTATCCGGCCAGTACTGGCGTCAGTACTGAGCCAAGTTTCCAGTCTATACATGGGCATATACCAGCAAAGTACTGATTTACGGTTTGTCTCAAGACTGGCTACAATATCTGGCCCAAAACTGGGCACTTATTCTGACCCAATACTCGTAAACGGTGTCGGGCCGATTTACGCCGCCATAACTCGGACCGATGTTAACAAACCAATGTTGTCTCAATACTGATTCCGACTTGGGCAAGGATTGGCCCTTGGTGCCTACCAGTATTGGCAGCTCTGGCACCAGTACAGTGCCAAGACTAAGCCAAGTCCTTAGTCTATACACGGGCATGTACCGGCACAGTACTGATTTAGGGTTCGTCCCAAGACTGGCAATGATATCTGGCCCAAAACTAGGCACTTATTCTGAGCCAATACCCGTAAACAGTGTCGGGCCGATTCACGCCGCCATAACTCGGACCGGTGTTAACAAACCAACGTTGTCTCAATACTGATTCCGACTTGGGCAAGGCTTGGCCCTTGGTGCCTACCAGTATTGGCAGCTCTGGCACCAGTACAGTGCCAAGACTAAGCCAAGTCCTTAGTCTATACACGGGCATGTACGGGCACAGTACAGATTTAGGGTTTGTCCCAAGACTGGCAATGATATCTGGCCCAAAACTGGGCACTTATTCTGAGCCAATACCCGTAAACAGTGTCGGGCCGATTCACGCCGCCATAACTCGGACCGGTGTTAACAAACCAACGTTGTCTCAATACTGATTCGGACTTGGGCAAGGCTTGGCCCTTGGTGCCTGCCAGTATTGGCAGTTCTGGCACCAGTACAGTGCCAATACCAAGCCAGTTTGCAATACGTACATGGGATTGGGAACATAACTTTTAAATTTTAAGTAAATCGAGTGAAAATTGTTGAAGATATTTGTCACGCCAATTGGAAAAAAGCTGTTTCGAAAAGTTTCGAATATTCGGCCATTTTGTACATCGAAAAAAAGCATCTATTTTCGAACAGCAATTTTATGAGTGAATCACTTTTTAATACGAAAATAAATTGTTAAATTCGCACATGATTTTATACCCGTTACTGTGGCCTAACGCCTAGAGTGTAACAACTTTTATATCAATTTCTATAATATAAACCTATCAAAAAATCATGAAAATAGCCGTTTTTAGCGTCTATAGTGAGAAGACCCCTTAAAAGAAATGAAAAAAAAGCAAAGAAATAAAGAGGAAATAAAAAAAAAACAAGAATTTTTATTATTCCAACGGTGCGGATGTCAACACCATTGAAGTTAACTGTTTCAAAATTTATCATCGAAACAGACACTATTAGCGATATCTCAATGTTTTTAGTTTCTTTCCAAAGTTCTTCTCAACACTTGGCACTAAATTCAAACCTCACTCCCTTTAGCCCTTGAGTTCGCAACAAAACACGTTCCAGCGTGGCAGCAGAGATCGTCCTTTGGAATTTCTATAGGACCCTTCGATTTTCACCCGTATACATAGAGGCCACAATACACACATGTACATGGATAACCCTAAAAGCCGACATAGATAGCATAGGGAGAAAAAGGGATGGCCAAGAGAGACAAAGAGAAGGTGAGCGAGAGAGAGAGAGAGAAAAAGGGAGAGGCCAAATTCGTGTGAGAAACGTGAATTCAAGCGGAACGTTTATTCGGTAGTGGCGTCAGAACTCCGTCGCCGACGTAAAGAGGATCGAAGAGAGAAAAAAGGAACGTATGAGGGACGGAGGAAGAGCAAGCCAGGAAAGCATGGAGAGAAAGAGACACTGAGAGAGAAAACGAGGGTGTGGTTGGATGTATATATGTATATGTATATATATATATATATATATATATATATATATATATATATATATATATATATATATATATATATATATATATATATATATATATATATATATATATGTATGTGTGTGTATATACAGGGTGTTAGGAAGGTTGATGCAAAGCCTTAAGGGGGTGATAGGTCACCTCATCAGGAACATATCTAACCTAGGTTACCTTAGTCCAAAGTCTAAGGATTTCGAGTTATCCCGGTATGCATGATTTTGGAAAATTTCCCAAAATTAGGTACTAACTCGTTCATAATGTTCAAATAGACAATAATTCGTAACTAAAAACTCATTTGCGTCTTAGCTTAATGTGTATTCAATCGACAAACACCAAAACAATCATCTGTATCCACACAACTAACTAAATGGGACGTGTGGAATAATTAAAAACTTGTCAAAAAATTCAAATACCTCTTATGTTAGGGGGCTCTACCAGTGTGACACTTTTAAAAAATCGATTTTTCTGTTGCCCTTTTCGACCGTTTATACTTTCATGAATATCCTGTAAAAATTTCAAGGCCGTATCTCTATCATTTGATCTTGCAAAAATCAATAGTTAAATCTTTAAACGCGTTTTTATCGAAATAAGATTTTTCAAATTTGCTGACATTGTAACTCAAAGAGCAATTATCCGATTGACTTGAAATTTGAACCGAGTGCTCTTGAATATATTTACTCTACAATGACGTAGGATATTTTTGTTTCGATGAAAATTGACGATTTGGCATTGAAAAAAACGACCATTTTATAGGCAAGAAAACAGACTTTTTTTCATAAGTACGCCATTTTGTTAGATTTTGATGTTTTTCGAAAATCTTACGTCATTGTACAGGAAAAACCTTCCAGTTTAACGACATTTTTTCCTTTTTCGGTTTGAGCTACTCAATCGGCCGGAATCATGTCAGCAGTGGAGGAACTTTTTTGGCGCCTCCGAAGGCAGCGCATAAGTCGCTTGGATGTCAATATTTTTCTATGAAAAAAATATGTAATATAGGTCAAATATAGCAAAATATATTCTTAATTTTCCGAAACATTTAATTGAGTACTTTTCTTCCAAAAAATTCCCGAAGATCACCCAAATTTTCAGCGTTCACACCGGTATCGCCCTTTAATGCGATGAAAAAAAAAAAATAGCATTAACATAAGAGTTAAACGAGTTAGTAGCTAATTTTGGGAAATTTTCCAAAAATCATACTCACCATGATAACTCGAAATCCTTAGACTTTGGACTACGGTAACCTACGTTACATATGTTCCTAATGAGGTGACCTGTCGCCCCCTTAAGGCTTTGCATCGACCTTCCTAACACCCTGTATATATCGATACGGTACAGGGTTTGATTGGGTGTATCAGTCCGATGTGGCTGGGTAACGATAACGGTTACCGACCGCCCATTCGATATATCCCGCGGATCTTCCACCGCACCTATATTCCGTAACTACGCTACTACGTATACACGCGTATATGAACAGTAATGCGGGCTATTTCTAACGACGTGCCGCGGTTACGTGGGAGATCAAGGTGCACAAAAGAAAATTTGCAGACGTGAACATAAATGGGCAAGGATATTTTCGTGAGGACTAAGAAACTTTATATTCCAAACGGAAAGTCAAATATTGTGATATTCAAAATTCCGTGGCTAATTGTCAGACCAATGATCATTGCAGTCCACCGCGACGTGAATTCGCGATATTTTAGGAGATTGGAACGCGCGATGATAGTTGGACTCAAAAATCTTAGCCGCTGAAGCGGTTTTCAATGAAGTTGGTGCTAAGATGATGTCAGAACAGGTGTCCCTTTTATGGAACTACAGAAGAAAGTGGAATACATTTTTTTAACCGGTTTTGATATATGCTAATGGTTTTTTCAACATTTTTGCGCATTTACAATGATCTTCCTGTTGGGAAAGTAGTTGTTATGGGAATCCGCAGGTTTTTCGGATTTTCCCAAAAATTGCAAACATCGTGCATGATTTGTACATGTACAGAAATTATACGAGACTTTGAGGGGGGAGATACCTTTGGGGAAGGAAAAAATTTGCTGATTTTCATGATTTCTTTTTAAAAGGAAAATTTCCTTCATCACTTTCGGGAGTTTGGGTATGCTTTATTACTACGCTTAGCTGTTACATGGTATTTTTTATTGAACTTTTAAAATGTCGGTCGTATGGCACGTTCTTCCAAACTACACTTTAAAAACTGGCGTGACGTATAGTTAAAAAACTCGTCCACCGATTCTGATGGAATTTGTTATAAGTCCTTCTAAATTTATTGTCCAAAAAATAAACCTAATTTTTTTTGAAAATGAAAATAAAGTTTTTTTTTTATTGCAGAATGAAGTCATCGTTTTTTTTCGGAAAATTACATTTTTTGTTTCAAAGTGTACCATTTAATCGATTTTCAACATTTCTCACTTTTTCTTGGTTCATATTCTTCGTATGGGTGTTAACGAAAGAAAAACCTTTGTTGGTGTTTTTTAGATTAATCGCACTGACGCTATGTGTCACGCCGTCTGACAACATCCGCCGCAACCCTTCAGAAGACCAGGCCATACCACCGCCATTTTCAAAGATTAATAAAAATACCATGTAACAGCTAAGACTAGTAATAAAACTACCTCAAGTCTCGAAAATGGTGAAAAAAACTTTCTTAAAAAGAAATCATGAAAATCAGTCATTTTTTCCTCGTCTAAAAGTATCTCCCCTCGTGAACTTTCATTCGGCAACTTTCGTGTGTACAGTTCGAAACTTATCGACATTAAGGTAGTACATGCAAAAAATAGTGTGCGATAGAAAGTTTTGTAATATAATACTGATGTTGTCCAGGGTTTTCTGCATACGTTTGTAAAATTTGAAATACATTGACCATCCCGTTATCGAGATATTCGCTCTTGAAATTGGCATTACTGACACGCGCTGCCTGGGGCAAGTCTTGGAGAACATCATAGTTCTGTTGATATTGAAAAAATGACAAGACGTAAGCTCGTAAAGAACGGTGTAATGATAGATGGATGTTTGACGATCATTATGAAGAAAAAAAATCACTTTTAACCATATATTTTTCAGTTTATGGGCGCCCAAAGTATGAAATACGTGATGAAACTTGGTTGGCCGAATGATGCGATGCGGAAGACTTGGCAGCGCTGCGAACGATGGGCGTTCCATGGACTGCCTTTTATAAACTTTTGTGTTTACAAATCCTTCATAGCGCAGGCGGTTTTCCATTTGACTCAGTCTTTGATTTGTACACTGCACGAATTGCAAGAACTGCACTGTCAACAACAGTAACGAGCATGGTTAGAGCGAGAGATTAATTGTGTTCCCCAGCGAAGTTGTCACATACACGGACCGTATGTGCGGGTGTTAGTATGCGAACACACTTTTCAAGTGTTGACATTTGCGCCGGGCAAGCCCTGCCAAAAGATTGCTGCCAAAGAAAAGAAGACCGCTCTAAAACTTATTGTCAATTAAATTACTATTTCATTTTTCAAATTTTATTAAGACGTTGAATAAGTTCTCGCTGTTTTCCAACAGATGGCGTTACCAGAACTGTGTGCGTGTAGTTCAAGATGGTAACGCGAGCGAGCTTGAAATTCAGTGTATGTCATTTCGCCGAAGTGTAAACAACTTTTTTCATTTCGTGCCAAAAAGCGTCAAATTTCGTGCCAACAAAGTGTCAAATTTCGTGCCAACAAAGTGTCAAATTTCGTGCCAAAAAAGTGTTCGCGGGCAATTTTGCTGTACTATTTTGCTCGAAAAAAATCTGCAGCTGAAGCACACAGAATTCTTGTTGAGACTCACGGCGACCATGCTCTGTCGGAAACAACATTGGTTTATACGCTTCAAAAATAATGATTTTGATGTGTTGATTTGGAGGCGTTAGTTCACGAAGACTCATGTCAGACTCTAGCTGAACTTGCAGAATCATCAGGAGTTGATCATACAACAGTTTCGAAACGTTTGAAAGCATTAGGAATGATTTTTTAAAATGGAACGTTAATTTTCATGGAAAACAGCAAGCACTTATTCACCATCCTAATGATTTGAGTTAAAGCTCATTCGGAGCTCATTAAAGTAGTACGTGCACAAACCTCCTCATTAGAGAAAAAAATTATTTTCTTTGTATGCGTAGTAGAGGGATAAAAAATTACTTCCGCGAAAACTCTGCAGGCCTTACCGGCTAAATACAATAGTAAATGAGGGGTGAGGTGCAGTCAGAATTATCAAAAAATCAATTTTTTTAAACATTTCCTTGAAGTATGATGTTTCGATAATATTCCCTGAAAATTTCAAGTCAATCCGATGAATAGTTTCCGGGATATCCCAAAATTAGTGGAGGGGCGTCGGGTCCCCATGGCAGGTAGCGGCTGACATACGCGCAAACGATAATACCCGGGAAGGCAGAATGCTTCGAAGACAACAACAAATTGATATTTTGGAAGCTTCCACATCGGCAGAAGCCCCATTGTATGGGGCAGGAATTGATGATTCGATGTGAGTAATTTTTTAATTCGTATTTCTATACATAAATCAAGTGTAAAATTGGAAAACTCTTTCAGAAATTTTCAAAAATGTATTACTCAAAAACTATGAACCATAGCCAAATTTTATAAAGAATACTTTCGGTTTTAAATTGCCCAAAATATTTAAAAAATAATAATTCATCCCGAAAAACTTTATTTATTTGAAAAATTGTTTTAACAATTGGCTATAAACAATTAATTGCTCGACTTTTCGGCAAAAAATTGTGATATTCGGATTCAGCGGATCAAAATACATATACAAGTTTAGCTTCATCCATCGAGCTTAAAATTTTACAAACATATAATACCGTAACCACATCGAAAAACTTTAAACTCTTTTTTCTCGAAACTATGTTTTTGAAGTCGTTGACCACTATAATTAAAAAACCACTTGATGAATTTTGATGAAATTTGGTGTGCTTATCGATAGCATTAAAAACTAGTCCTTAATCGAAGGATTTTCATTTTTGTTGAAAATTTCTATTTTTTTAACAATAAATGAGCAATTTTTTGGTCGAAAATCGAAAGTTATGTGTTGGAAGCCGCCATTTTGTTAATTAAAAAAAAAAGCTTCGATTAAGGACTAGATTTATTATTGAACTAATTATTTTTTTTGTTTTTTTTTTTATTTCTGATGATCCAGTAAAATTTTATGATGGTCACGGCAAAGCACTGCATGCCGAAGGGGGTCCGACAAAGATGGCAATATTTTTATAAATAATCAATATTATTCGTTGAAAATTTGTACAAGTCAAGTTGAAATATAACATAAAAAGTCTGTGTAACCACTTTTGTAAAACAAATTTCAATACTAAAAAAAAAACAATACTGAACATGCTCGTTTTTTCACGCCTCGGACTGCATCTCACCCCTTAATTCACGAAATCAATGCATTTAACCCGCACCATATAGGGAATCCGTGCGGATCGCACTTTGAAATGGAAATAATAATAGTTCCCGGTTGGATCACAGCTATATGAAAAGCGACGAATAACAAGGAAACTGTCGCGGTCACGTATGTTCCATAAAAGATATAGGTTACGGGACATTTCGAGCAGATATCATCGATTCGATTGACTCATTTTTGCGTTCGCTATCCGCGTCGGCTATATCTCTTGTTACAACATGCACATTACACATACATTACATCACACGATTACACATACGGTAAACAAACATATGCTTGATATGTATCGAAAGCACCTGAATACAGCGTTGCCACGGATATTGCCAGAACTATGAAATGGCGGCTTGTGACAACTCAAGTCAAATCTGATTGCGATTTTACTTCACTTACCAAACTATTTATAATACAAACTGTTATCACATGCACTTCTCAAATAATCATCTTCTGTATCATGTTTATTATCATTTCATTATCATGTTTATTATCTGTATCATGTTTATTATCAGTTCAGTATCATTTATTATACCCAAATACATTATATTTTGCTTTTTTCAGATTCGATCATTTATAGATTTTCTGTTGACTAGTCAATTCACTAGTACTACCTTAAGAAGTTTCGGTACAGAAGTCAAAATGTTAAGAAATTGATTAAATTTGGTGATAATGTTCTTTAACATCAAGGACGAAAACACACATTTTTTCAAAATTTTATTGTACTTAGTTATCGAGTAATTAAGCATTAAAGCAGATTTCTTATGCCCGGAATGTATACCTACATATATGGAAACGCTATGCTTATACGCGTGAACTTTAGTGTTAAATTACTCGATAACTGTGTAGAAGAAAAATCTGAAAAAAATTGCATTGTCAAATTTGGCACTAAAGAATATGTGCACCAAATTTTTCGAAATTTTGAACTTTTTGAAATTTTTTGTGTTTCTAACATGGTTTAGCATGGCAACATTGTATCGCCTGTACCGAACATCCTTAAAAGCTCATAAAAGCTCATTTAAAAACTGAAGCGTATGTTTTCATTTCAATGGGGCTGTCTCGCAAGTTCTCTCGTAAGATCTTACCGATTCGCTGCATTCGTTCTTATGCATAATTCATTACCGAATAGAAGAGACGAAAACGATCTTCTAATCATATAATATTGTTTCTTTTCCATTAGTTTGTGTAAATAAAATTGTACATGGAGGTGCACTTTTTCCATGACTTCTGTCATTATTTGCCGTCGCAAAACTCGGACCTGTTCTTTCCACTGTTCAGACGTTCCCTCCCTTTGCGTATCTTTACCAACTCTTCTGGTCTTCACGATCGCGACTGACGTCCCCTATCGTCTCTGGGAGATTACCGAAAAACCAGCATGCGCTCGCGTACAGACAAGTGCACACGTACAAGATAGTAGCTACGTGTACAAGGCTCTGATCGGTATGTCCTTTTTTGCCCTAAACTTGGTGTACCCTCATACTATGCCGAGTTAGCTGTTTCGCGGGGTAAGAGTATGGCCGTATATCTACCCTAGCACGAAGTTTGGTGCCAGCATATCGTGGCGGTAGCGCCATACTCAAAGGACTTTCCAAGGGAGTGACAAGTCCCCCGAGATCCTTGCCACCTCGAGGAATGTGTCTTTGAGGGCAAAGATTTTCGAATTCGCATTTCGCAGGTTCAAAGATTCGGTATAACCTACGTACGGTCCAACACATGAATAACTGCTAGGCAATCGTCAAATTTCGATATCCTCTCTGTTCGCGTTGCCGACCTATCCGTTTCTATTTTTTCACTGGGGAAATTCGGTCGGTGAATTTGCATGTCATAAAGATAGGGATAAATCTGAAGGCCCACCCAAGCAAACGCGCGAACTGTATAAAAATATCTTCCGTCATCGTGCAAATAATGCGGTTTTTGTAGTTGCACTTTTCATGACGATCTAGTATGTATTTTTTCTAATCATATTTATTTAATATTATTAGAAATGAATAATTACGCGATGACTTATGCATAATTACGCAACTGTTGTAATTTTTGGGTTTGTTCGTCCATTTTTCGGCACTTTATACATTACACTGAGAAAAAAATTCATTGATCCAATGTCATCGGTGTTATTGGATGAAATTTCGTTGATTTAATTGTAAAATTGTTGGTGTAAATAATCGGATTTATTAGTCCAAACAAAACGCTATTGACTTTAATAACATGATGAAATTGAAAGTTTTTTTTCATTCAAAAGATATATTGTTAGCCGAGAACAATATATTATTGAAACTAGCTAGAAAATAATCGCGAACAAATTATATAGTTTTGAATGCATTTTCTGCAACGAAAAAAAAGGCGTTTCAATTCATAACATGAATATTGTCGATTCGAGTACACAAGAAAAATTGAATTTCGCTCGTTTGATTCAGATAAAATTTCTGTTGAGTAAATATGTTATTTAATTTTTTTCACCATATCCGATATTAATTTTCAAGTGTATTATTCGTTAAGAAATTAATATTTTATTTTGATTGATAAATATTAAGCAAATGTCTAAATTGGATAAAAAATTATGCGAAAATAAAATTTGTTTCTTACGCATTTGGTTGAAAAAAATTAACCAAATCGTGGCCGAGCGCCACCGAAATTATAGGTGTGAGGTAACTCGTAGTTCTCGGAGTAACCGCTACAAGCCGCATTCGCGCTCGTTTCTCGTAAACGTAGCGCGACCCGAAAATCTACTTAAGGCCTTAGGCCACAGTAACGGGTATAAAGTCATGTGCGAATTTAACTTTTTTTCGTATGAAAAAGTAATTCGTTCATAAAATTAATTACACATCTATTCAGTATGAATATCAAGCTGTTAAAAAGTATATCAATTTTTTTCGATGTGCAAAATGGCCGACTACTCGAAACTTCTCGAAACAACTTTTTTCCAATTGCCGTGACAAATATCTTCAACAATTTTCACTCGATTTACTTTAAATTTAAAAGTTATGTTCCTAATTGCATTTCGCAGAGAAGGACGTACGGAATTTATGATTTATCGAAAACTTTCCATCTTATGAGCAGTTTATGAGCAGTTATAACGAAATTTTTCATTGAAAATTCATTTCTTAAGTTTAAATACCTACAACTTTTGAATAAAACAATATTTTTTAAATTCCGTACGTACTTCTCTCGGTATTCTAATGTAGATTGACGAGAATTTTTGTTTTTTGTTCTAGGTAAAAAATTGTGGATGCTAAATGTAACGCCGCGGAGCGCCTAAAAAAAAGATAAAAAGAGAAAATATTAGTAGTCGGCCGTTTTATACATCGAAAAAATATATATATATTTTTTCTAACAGCTTGACATTCACGCTAAATAAATGTGTAATTCATTTTATGTGTGAATCACTTTTTCATACGATTTTTTTTTAATTCGCACATGATTTTATACCCATTACTGTGGCCTAAGGTCTTAAACGCCGGAGAAACTCTAAAGAGTGTCGCTTCTTGGCCTGTAGCTAAGATCAAAGTGTAGTATCTGTTCTTATCAGTTGAATATCTGACATTCTCTGCATGCATATTCCATTGGATATCTGATATTCTCTCCACTATTATCGTAGATGATCATTCTCACTTTTGCTCACTTTTTGCTTAAGAGGGAATGACACCTCATCGCGGTCGGTATGGTAGAACAATTATAGATTCCCAAAAATCTCTGAAACGGCTCTTCAGATCCCGTCGAAACTTTGCCAAACGACGTCAAATAGATAGACGAACAGCTGTCTTCTCCTCAAAATTTCTGTATTCGAGAAAAAAAATGTAGATTGGCTTATGATAAGGCAATCTAGTTTTTTTTTCTCAAATTCAGAAAATTTGAGGAGAAGACAGCTGTTCGTCTATCTATTTGACGTCGTTTGGCAAAGTTTCGACGGGATCTGAAGAGCCGTTTCAGAGATTTTTGGGAATCTATAATTGTTCTACCATACCGACCGCGATGAGGTATCATTCCCTCTTAAGATTCAGAACAAATTGAAAAAATTACGTCTCATGGCATATCCGTTTCGATGTAGTAAAGAAATAATTCATTCTCTTGATTATATTTTTCTACGAAATAAAAAATGTTGTAGCAACCGCTTAATTATTTCATCCATACATCTACGGATTGTATATAGAATGATTTCAATCGAATATAATTTTATTTGAAGGATAATGTAGATATTCAGAGAACAGAGGAGATTTTCAAATAAAATAATATGTTATTTGAATCAATCACAACATTTTCAAATATTTTATAGTATTGTAACAATCTCATATATCGGTGGCACTCCGCGATTAGACACTTATTTTAATCAACCAATATATTTTTTAAAATTAAATTGGTTTTTTTTTCTCAGTGTAGATAATGACACTACAGGTCAGTTTTCAATATTTTTTTTGTTTTAATTCGCCGCGAAGACGATTTTAGTTTTTCTTTGGCTATTTGACATAATTTATGAAATTGCGTTGCTTAGATTTTATACTTGTTGATTTATGGAGGGTACGCGAGATCCCGAGGGTTTTTTTTTCCGAAAGTATAAATTAGTCGAATCCACAGCCTGGAATAAGTCGAAAGGATTTCCGGTTCGAACAGCTGACGATTATCGTCATTAGGTGCACTTGCGAGGAGACACGTGATGGGCCAACGTGACTCTATACATGTATCGGTGACGCATTATAGTATTTTATCGTGAAAGAATAAAGTCGTGTCGGGAAGAAGAAAAGAGGAAGCCACGCGGGAAGAGGGAAGAGGACCCTTGTCGTTTATTCGGGACCATTTGTGTGCGTGTCCAAAGGGGAAAGTAGCTCAATAACGATGCTTCCGATGTTCCCATCTTCTGAAAATAGATTGCTTTTGCGTGCTCGGCAATCGCTGTGAAACCCATAACCTTTTTATTCGTGTGGAATCTCCGATACACCTAACTTGTATCAATGTATATAAATATGCATGGGCTCGGCTTAATTAACTTTGACCAATTTTTCATCTGACTGTAATTCTCCGACAATCTTTTTTAGGTTCCTGAATACTCTTCCCAAAAAGTTTTCTCGCTGAAAATTCAGTTTTAAAAACTCTTGGAACGAAAATTATTTTCGAAAGCCGAGATTTTGCAATTGAAGATTTTTATTAACATTTGAATTGAAGATTTTTTAGGCTTCATAAAACTGAAATAAATGCTTCATGTACGAATGTCACTTGCAGGAAACATCATTTAAGTGTCTGCCTTCGATTTTGTTGAAACTCATATACGTGATAAAGCATTGAAAACTATCAGACACCTATTTTTTTGCGCAAAAACAGTTTTAAGGGGGAAAACCACCCGATAAAGGGAGTCCTGTCAAGGGGTGATTTTGCAGTTTCACTCACAAGCAGTCCACCGATCCGAATTAAAAAATCAATAATGTTAAGCGATGAAAAATCCACTGCCCAAATATGGTATTGAAAATAAAATTAAGGGGTAACACGCTTTTCTTCGAGGGGTGATTTCCCCCCTTAAAACCGCTTTTCCGCCGATATAAAATATACGTGTCCAATAGTTTTCAATGCTTTATCACATATATGAGTTTCAACAAAATTAAGGGGGCAAACAACCCCTCAAAATAAGGGGGTCGGGGGTGGTTTTGCAGTTTCACCCACAAGCAGTTCACCGATCTGAATTTTAAAAAAGCCATAATTCTTCTAATATACAGAAATGAAAAATCCACTGCAGAATAATAAAAAAAAAAAAAAAGTAAGGAGTGACACACCTTTTTGGAGAGGTCGGTTCCTCCCTTAAAAACGATTTTCCGCAGATGAAAAAAGACGTGTCTAACAGTCTTGAATACTTTATTAGAATCAACAAAGTCGAAGGCAGAGACTTGAATGATGTTCCTTCTTAGAAACAAAGCGAGTTTAGAAAGTTTTGGCAACTGTATCATTTAAAAAAGAAAAGAAAATAAAAATGTATGCAAGGAGAATAATCAAAGTGTATGCGAAGAATGTCCTATATTAAAGGGCGTTTATAAGTTGAAGCTTTATCAACGTTATTTATTTACACCGTCCCTCGAGCGTTTTCCCTCCCGACGTTTAATGTATACTTTAATCAAAGTGTCGAACGTAGCCTCGTAAACGTCGGAGATTCAGGTGGCATATTTTCGCTTGGGGTATTATTTCGTTTCACCCTCTTCCCTAATTCAACGAAGCTGCCAGCTCCCTCCCGCGTTTGCACAAAACTCAAATACCGAATTCGAAACACCTTTGTGCGGGAGATTCCTGCTTTATTGCACTCTTCGTGGAAAGACCATGATAAGTTTGCGGCGATAAGTAAAGACCGGGGGCAATTGCACCACAAGCTCATCGATATGGCATCTCCATCCAGCCGATTTGGCAGGCTCCATAGAGATAGTACAATCAGTGGTCCCCAAAGATTATTCTAGATTATACACCCACAGGACCGTCAATTTTACCTCTGCCCCACTTTATTTACTCATAATTCTATATCGATTTTTAAAAAGATACTTCGATGAAAATTCACCACCCTCCTTCGGCCACACAGACAGGAAAAAGAAACGAAAAAAAAAACTTTCAAAAAACAAGCTTTTATTTAGAAGGTACCTTACTAAAAAGTAAAAAATAATGTTCAGTAAAACTGAAAATGAAAACAGTATAACTACAAAAAACGTCCCTTCCTTGGCCACCCATCATAGGTGCAAGCACTCAAAAGGTACATAAACGTAGACATTTTGAAAATATAAAATATAATTTTTAAAAGCTTGAGGCTATTTTTGGAAATTTCAAAGTACCTGGTATTAGTACTTGTCATGTTCGACGCCTTATTCTTTTAAAATTACTATTTCATATTTAAAAAATATCTACGTTTACGATCATGTCGAAGTTCGCAAGGTTGGAATGCAACGCAAATTAGTGTTTCTGAATTCCTTTGATTTCTTTTCGCAGATTTTGCCTGAAAAAGGTCTCCGTCCACTTTTCAAAAATATTCATTTAACAATCTACAATATAAGTCTCAGAAAAAGATTTTCTATAATAATAAAAATATTGAAAATAAAATGTAAAACAGCATGTTTGTTGCGTTCCAACGATGCAAACTTCAACCCCACCGTTTATGTACCTTTTAAGTACTCGCATTCATAATGAGTGACCAAGAAAGGGATTTTTTTGTAGTTATGCTGTTTTGATTTCCACTTTTACTGAACATTATTGTTTACTTCTTAGTACAGTACCTTTTAAATAAAAGCTTGTTTAAAAAAAGTTCTTCCTACGTTTCTTTTATTTTATACTTTTTAGTATTAGAATTTGTTTACTTATTTGCCATGCCAGACTCCCACGCCATTCAAACATTGGTGTAATCAAAAACCTTGCCTTGGGTTATAAAGGTTTCGCGAGAAACTTTATAATCGTGTAATTATAAATAATGCCCAAGTCAACAAAGTTAATGAGCCCAAACTGGATTGTCTTACCATTTGCCATTAGCAAATTTCAGTCCCCACCTCCCACCCCCATTATCAGACTCTCGTTATCATGTGTAATGAAAAGTGCTCATGACAACAAAACAAATGAGCACAAATTCGACTGTCCTAGTATATGCTATTAAGGAGTTGCATTGCCCACCTCCCACCTCCATCATCAGACCAGCTCCATGGTACCATACTATTGCATTGTCACCGAAGTTACATAAGTATACCAAATTTCAGCTCCCTCGAAAGCCAGCATGTGCTCGAAAAATGGACTACAAATTTACAACCGAAAAGACAGACATACGAACGAAGCAAGTTAAATAAAAGCTTGTAAAAATAGGGTGCAGCTGCTTGTTCGGTACGACGAATAATTCATCCACATAAAACGAATACCCCCTGAATTATTTTCATATTTTCTTCGCAAATTATGATTACCGACAAACAGTTGTTCTTTACGAACACTGATTGGTCGTAGTCTTTTTTTTTATCAATTAAGATTACTGTCGGGGAAAATTCCCCATGTAGATATAGATCGCGTGTACAGCCTTGGGGTATAGGAAAGAGGATACGTGTGCGAATATATATGTGTCGGGAGTTCTGAGCGAAACATATAAAAGCTCCGGTCCAACTATGTACGGCTTTTCATTCTTTATTTTTATCGTGCGTGCTCTATACGTGCAACCTCGGCTCATAAAACGGAAGTCGAGTGCTACATACAAAAGTTCGAGATTTTTCGGAAAGGATCCCGAAATACACAGTTTCGACTAGCCTGGAGTGCTACTCCGTCCCTTCTTTCATGTTACTGATACACCTATATATATATATATATATATATATATATATATATATATATATATATATATATATATAAGATTGGAATCGATACCTATATGCATACGATACGAGGGACAGCGTGTACACTTTTCGTGTTTTGCTAAAAAGAAGAATTCACGATACTGCATATGTTGCAAAAGCGTAAGAATAGAAGAAAAGGAATAAAAGAATCGAAGAAAAAGCTTTCGGGGGTTTCTTTATTCCGTCCGCGCTGCACCGAGATAACACGGACCGACGTTTTCAACTTTAATACTGTACAATAGAGCCAAGTTAGGTAACACACACATATATATACACCCCACACGCACACACACACACACACACACACACACGCACACACACACACACGCACACACACACACACACACACACACACACACACAAACACACACACACACACACACACGCGCACACACACACACACACACACACACACACACACACACACACACACACACACACACACACACACACACACATACATACACACACGCGCATATCCATGTACACGGACACATAGACGTACTTTTGTACGTTTCCTTGAAAACGACAAAATTGATCTCGTTTCGCGAAACGAATTTCGCGACGGTAAAAAATATATGAAGCTCCCATCTGTTTATTCAAGAGACTCGGTGGTTGTTCCTGCAAGCGCCGCTCGAAAGCATTGATCGAATAAATGGCACGGATTTTTCACGAGTACACAAGGCATTTTCGATGTTTCCTTTCCAAAGTTCAACCGAGGAAGGTTTACTGATCAGAATTTCTTCCCGTCAAATGACTTCTACCTTACGATTATTGAACAATCCGATCGTTTCTTCGACGGAAAATCTCGACGATTGGAGATTAAGGGGCTATACCAGTGTGAGCGCTGAAAATTTGGGTGTTTGTCGCGAATTTTTTGGAAGTAAAGTACTCAATTAAATGTTTTGGAAAAGTAAGAATATATTTGGCTATATTTGACCTATATTACATATTTTTTTTCATAGAATAATATTGAGATCCAAGCGACTTATGCGCTACCTTCGGAGGCGCCAAAAAAAAAGTTCCTCCACTGCTGACATGATTCCGGCCGATTGAATAGAGGAAACCGAAAAAGGAAAAAATTCCATTAAACTGGAAGGTATTTCCTGTACAATGACGTCGCATTTTCGAAAAATATCAAAATCTAACAAAATGGCGTAGTTATGGAAAAAAGTCTGTTTTCTTGCCTATAGAATGGTCGTTTTTTTCAATGCCAAATCGTCAATTTCCATCCGATCAAAAATATCCTACGACATTGTAGAGTAAATATATTCAAGAGTACTCATTTCAAATTTGAAGTCAATCGGATAATTGCTCTTTGAGTTACAATGGCAGCAAATTTGAAAAATCTCATTTTGAGAAAAACGCGTATGAAGATTTAACTATCAATTTTTTCAAGATAAAATAATTAGAGATACGGCCTTGAAATTTTTACAGGATATTCTTGAAAGTATAAACTGTCGAAAAAGGCAACAAAAAATCGATTTTGTGAAAGTGTCACACTGGTATAGCCCCTTAAATTTGGAAAGCTTGAATACTAAATTGAAAATCATTTGCTTACTTCACAGTTGGATATACCAATTTTGATCTAGCGGTCCAATCGAATTCTCGACACCCTTGTCGATGCAAAATTATCCGCTGACTATGAATTTTCCAGGTAGAACTCGATCGAACCAAAACTCGTGTTCCAGCAAACGTTTATAGAATCAAATCGATCTCCTGATCCAAATAAGGCCTGGACGAGAATGCAACTTGAATATTTGTGAATACCAAACGTTTTTTCATCGAACAAGAGCCTGCTCAATCCACTTCAGCGAGAAATAAAAAACCACCTATTTTTAGGTCTTGTGTCGCCACGATTAAGATGAGGTTGATGTTTGCATGGTTGGAATGCCAAAAAAAATATTATTGTTTAACTCCTCGGACTTATTTTGGGGAATTATCATTACGAATATCCCTCAATCACTTTTTAGTCACTTATTTAGAGATCTAGATTTAAATCTGCCAAAACCGATTTTGTAGATGAATAAAAATGAGAAACTAAAAGATGAAGAAGAAAATTCGTTGCATTCCACTGATGTAACTGTCAAGACCATAGAAAAAGTAAATTAGCTAGAGGACAGATGTCAGTCGCGGTGTTTCATTTTTTGGATTTGGAGAGCCCGGATTTTAGTTCACCGGTCCAGTTGTTTTTCCGATGTTTGTTTAAACGGCTATTCTACTGTGATGGCTAAACAATTAAGCTATTTTTAATAATTTTTTCTTTTGAAAACTTTTGCATGTATCGGTATAAACTTTTTCTTCGCTTAAAAGTTCCCTTTACCGAATAGAAAACAATTTTTTTTGTTGCATATAAATGTATATTTATTTACCAATCTATAAGCGTGTAAAGGCATGACAAAAAAGTATGATGCTGGCGTTAATGATTTGCGCTCTCCAGGTAAAAAGAAACGAAAAATTCAAAAAGATGATTATTTCATATGGCAAAATGAGAAAATGGCGTTGTTTTTTGCAAAAGTGTTCGAAAAACACGATTTTAGGTCATAATTCGGGCGAAAGGATAAGTTAAAATTAATATTTTAAAATAATTCTCGTTCAGGAGATAGCCATACATATGCTGAATATAGGGTGAGATGTTTAGCCCATAATTGTTTATGTTTTAAAGTTCACTACACTATACTATACGATACTAACCGGTAGAACGTCCTTTTACTCACACAGTGAAAAGGAAGACTACTGTATAGTAGTAAATGTATAGAACGTTTCTACTTTGAAGGGCTGTACTGAGTCGACAAAGTGAAAATCGACTTTACCAGCAATTGGAAAGCAATTCCATGATGGAATAGAGTAAAAAAATGCAAAAAATTCAATTTTTTCATCCCGTCACAGTATAATAGCCCTTTAAATCTGTTTATACTTTCCCTCAATATGAATGATATAAAATAATATGAAACCTATACAGATCTAGCATACACAAATCTCAGGAAAAAATTGCAAAAAAAAGAGCATGACTCGTGAAATAAATGCCTTCTTTTTTTCAATTTTAATGAAAATTGTAACTACCATTGCTCATTATTTCTTGTACAATTGGTTTCATTTTTCTGTTTAACTATCATCTGGACGATTGAAAAAAAAAATCCGTTCGAATTTGGAAAATACATCAAACAAAAATGAAATATTGTTCTCTCCCGAAATTCACGATCCGAAACAAATTCGCCACCCCGTGCCGTTGACCTGCATCGCGTGTAGAGCGCCCTGTCACTCTTTGCTAACTTGCGACGATGCTGAACACGAAAGTAGGTTAACCCGAAGGAAATTCTCGATGAGAGACGAATTCGAGTTCGATCGTTGGTCGCTAATTCTCAATTCTCGTTTACGCGAATCCCGTATATATATATATACACACATATATATACATATATGCAACGTTAGCTACGGGTATAAAAGCGAGTCAATATTGAAGTCTGGATGAAAGCCAGAGAGCTCAACGGACTCGACTGCGCATCGCCCTTCGAGTACTTCCGCTCGCAAGGTTCAAACTACAAACGTGTGTATAGTCGAGTTTCCCTCGAAGAGAATATTAAAAATTCATCGTCTTTCCCTCAAAAATGTATGGAGGATCGAATTTTCGGTAAACGGAAAATCGCATTATTTCTATTGAATTAAGGCCTTAGGCCACAGTAACGGGTATAAAATCATGCGCGAATTTTACATTTTTTTCGTATGAAACAGTGATTCACTCATAAAATTAATTACACATCTATTTGGTATGAATATCAAGGTATTAAAAAATATGTATTTTTTTTCTCGATATCCAAAATGGCCGACTACTAATATTTTCTTTTGTTATCTTTTTTAGGCACTCCGCGGCGTGACATTTAGCATCCACAATTTTTGTCCTAGAACAATAAACAAAAATTCTCGTCAATCTATATTAGAATACCTAGAGAAGTACGTACGGAATTTAAAAAATATTGTTTCATTCAAAGGTTATAGGTATTTGAATTTAAGAAATGGATTTTCAGTAAACAACTTCGTTATAACTGCTCACAAACTGCTCATAAAATGAAAAGTTTTCGATTAATCAGAAGTTGGGTACGTGCTTCTCTGCGAAATGCAATTAGGAACATAACTTTTAAATTTGAAGTAAATCGAGTGAAAATTGTTAAAGTTATTTGTCACGCCAATTGGAATAAAGCTGTTTCGAGAAGTTTCGAGTAGTCGGCCATTTTGTACATCGGAAAAAAAATACTTTCTAACAGCTTGATATTCATGCTAAATAGATGTTTGATTAATTTTAAAAGTGAATCACTTTTTCATACGAAAAAAATTGTTAAATACGCACATGACGTCAAACTAAATAAAATTCCACTATTAAATTAAATTTTATGAAAAAATGGAGTTTGGCTAGGATTGAATGGGAATTGGCAAGTGTTGGCCAAGTTTACGAGGAATTCCACTGTGCACACGTCTAGTACACTTGCTGGCCATAAAGTGACGTCGACTGGCGATGCCGTCATAGTACATCCACACGTATACGTACATACATATGCTATACTCGCACATATAGACATGAGATAGGACGTACTAATTATTCTCTCAGACTTGGCCCAATTGTGTCGCTCTGGTCAATCATCATGGCGAAATTACACGAGAAACGAGTACATAAGAGGAAAAAAAAAGGAACTAAACACCAAAATAGGAACGTGTCTCGCGAAAAATAGGTTACCGTTGATTTTTACGTTCGAAAAACCACTTTGGCATCGAGTGGAAAGAAATAGCTTTGATCCTGCTGATAATCTGATCACGATGGTAGCAAGTGGATAACAGGCTATAAAACGTACATTGCTACTACACGGAGTCCTAAAATTTACGGGCTCCGTGGTATTAGCCTGTGCGTGTGCAAGGGTGCGTTTGTACGTCGAAGTCGGGGGGCATTTACCACGATATCGGGAATGTGAAATCTCGATCGGTCAGCGAGATGGTTGGCGACAGAGCTAGGAATACAAAGGAAACAATATAACTATATATACGAGTGTACCTCCAATGTGTAAAAAGGTTATGAGGACGGACGAAAAAAACGCTTCGATAAATGAATGACCGTTGCGCGACACGGAATAAAAATAAAATTCAACGTGGTTCGATTTTTATCAGCTACTTTAGACTCTGTCAAGCGGAGATGGTGAGTGAACGAACGTATATTTTCGTTGCGAATTCTATTTTTTATGATTGAGAGGATAATGACGATAAACGGCGGTATGTGCCTTGTTGCGAAATATTTTAAGGGGCCAATCCACTTTGAAAATTTCAAAAAATCGAAAGCAAGCAAGACTTGAAGAAATCGTCGATGATGCGCAATCAGAAGAGATTTTGTACGGTGCAGGAAGTGCCGATTGAGTTTAGGTGAGAGTTTTTCATAGTATAAACTTTAAACGCGTTTTTCTCGAAACAACGTTTTCAAAATGTAGCTCCATTGTATCGCTAAAACTAATAAATCGATTCTCTTGAAATTTGAACCACATATTGTAAACATGATTCGCAACAAGATGACCTTCGATGGTTTTTAAATATTCATTTTCACTCTTTTTTTTCGGAAAACTGCGAAAAAAGCGTTTTTTTACTGTTTTCGTTTTTCATCTGCCATTTTTTAATTTTTTTTATAAAACTCTATATCCAAGGGTCATTTTGTAGCTGGTGTCATACCGAATCTAATGGACTTTGATTTTTTTGTTTCCGACAAGCCGTTGCCGAGTTGTGATGGAGCTACCTAGCCCACCTATTTTCTAGGCGTCACGTTAAACTATAGTTTTTGTACTTAAAAATGAACTAATTAAAAAAAAATCTATTGCAAGACTCGATTTATCAATTACAACAACTTTTATTAGGTGTACAACTTAGTTCGGTCCGTTTTCAAAATATGGCTCTAGGTACTATAAATGGTTGTCGGCAACAGCTGATTTTTTGCTATATCGTGAAGTATCAACATCTCTCAACCAAATATCGTTTACAGACCTTTGAGTTTTGCGAATCAAGTCTAATTTTGACTGCGGTGAAAATGTCGATTTTCGTCCCAAATAAGCACCATTCGCGGGAAGTGTTGATTTTCTGTTTCTATTGGAAGAAAAGTGCAGCTGAAGCCCACCGAATGCTGGTCAAACCATCACGGGAGACTTCTACCAGGCAACAATTGATCCGTTTAAAGCGAGCTATAGCCGAAAAACGTCCAGAATATGCGACCAGACACGAGTCCATAATATTTCAACATGACAACGCTCGGCCTCACGTTGCTATTGTGGTTAAAAACTATTCGGAAAATAGCGGGTGGGAAATTCTGGCTCACCCGCCATATAGCCCAGACCTTGCCCCTTCCGATTACTACTTGTTTCGATCGATGCAGAACACTTTGACTGGAATACGCTTCACGTCACAACAGGGTATCAAAAATTGGCTCGATTCATTCTTGGCTTCAAAAGATGAACGCTCCTTCCGCGACGGAATTCATAAATTACCAGAAAGACGAGGAACCGTAGTGGCTGGCGATGGACAATACTTTGATTAATGTATTCATTCATTTTATCATTCAAATAAGTGCGTATTTTAAGCAAAAAAAAACGGACCGAATTAAGTTGTAAACCCAATATATTCATATCTTTTATAAACTTCTCAAAAAAAAGTCACAAAAATAACCTTTTTTTCGTGGCTCCAAAGTGGTCTGGCCCCTCAAGGCGGGACACTGCTGTGACGGGTAAAAAGGCTTGAGGCTTTTTCAGATGTTTGAAAATACTACTAGTACTTATGATGTTTGACGCCTCAAGCTTTTAAAATGAAAGGTCAGAGTGGGATCAGTGGCTCATTTTTTTCAGAGGTCCATAGCTGCCTAACCGTTCACACAATCTCAATGAAACCTTGACTAAACGTGAGGTGTGTTGAATGGCTTCATTTTGTTAAAAGACACTGAATGACCTAACCCAATAGATATTGAGATAATAACCATTGTTTTGAATGGAATTTGATCCACTGTGTACTTGGGGGTGTACACAGTGAAACATGCCTAATGTCACAGTGAAACAAAGTTTCAAAATCAAGCAAAATTTGAAGAAAATTACCCTGATCCACTGTACACTTGTAGGTAATGAAATGCTTTTCTCTATATAATGAGGAGTATTGTACAGTAAACTATTGGAAAATTAATTTAAAAGAAAGACAGCATATCAGGAAATCAATCACAATCATTTATTGAATATTACTCAACAATGAGTACCTACCTAATGAGGTATTACCAGTACCTATCTAATTCTCAACGCGAAAATATGCATATTATGACTTACCTCTGTGTACCTCGAAAAATTGAGCCACTGTGTACCGACCCTCTCTTTTTTTCTAAAGCGGGTACTGACAAGTTTCTATTTTTGTTAGGTTAACAAACACAATGCTCAAATACCGCAATATAGCTGTATATTGCGGGAGAACAATGCCTTCGAACATAACTGCGATAGGTGAAGAAGCAAAAAACATACAAACTCAGCTGGTTTTTCAACTTTTGATACCAAAAATAATATAAAATCGCCTCTCACAACCGAATTGCGCGGGAGCGACTCACAGACAGGTTCAAACCTATTGGCATCTGAGGGGGGTTCTAATGTAAAAAAGACGCACGCATATACATGTCCACTTCTGAGAAACAGAAAAGGTTCAGTATACCGACTGTTGCCACTGTTCCCACTTTGACCCTATATTTCACATTTTAAAAATATCTCCGTTTATGTACCTTTTAAGTACTTACGCCTATGATGAGTGACTTTTTTGGAGTTATACTGTTTTGATTTTCAATTTAACTGATCACTATTTTTTACTTTTTAGTACGTACCTTTCAAAGAAAACCTTGTTTAAATAATTAAAAAAAAATTCGTGTGTTTTATTTTATACTTTTTAGTATCAAAATTTGTTTATTTATTTGCCATGCCAGACCCCTATGCCATTCAGACATCGCCGTAATAAAAACCCTTGCTTTAGGTTATAAAGGTTTCGCGAGAAAGTTTATAATAGTGTAATTATAAATAGTGCCCAAGTCAACAAAGTTAACGAGCCCAAACTCTATTATCCTACCATTTGCCATTAGGAAATTTCAGTTCCCACCTCCCACCACCATTATCAGACTCTCGTTATAATGTGTAATGAAAAGTGCTAATGACAACAAAACAAATGGGCACAAACTCGATTGTCCTAGTATATGCTATTAAGAAGTTGCATTGCCCACCTCCGATCTCTATCATCAGACCAGCTCCATGGTACCATATTATTGCATTGTTAAATAAAAGCTTGTAAAAAATTTTAAGTTGAAATATTCAAAATTGACCAAGTTACAGATGATTTAGCGAGAGCAGATAGTGCAACGATTTAGGGGAGACCGGGGCAAAATGGTATAGCGGGGCATAATGGGACCGGGGCAAAATGGGACCGGGGCAAAACGGGTTTGGGGCAAAATGGAATAGTGAAAATCAACACTGCTAGAAAATACGTCATTGGGGCAAGACGGGACTGGGGCAAAATGGGCCGGAGAAAATCAGGCTCCTCAGAAAGAGGCGGTTGGGGCAAAACGGGATCGGGGCAAAATGGGACAGTGGAATAATTCGATGCAGAAACGAAAGAAATGCAGGGGTAAAAAACGAGGGGTAATAAATGAGTGAAAACAGGTTTTATTGAATGTTACACGATTTTTGGGTCACACTCTACTTACGATACTATAATTTAACGGTGGCAATGTTTAATTTTTATTGCTTGTTTGAGTAAGCTAATTTTTATCTGCACAATTGTCGCAAACGTACTCGATTAAGTTATCGTCAGCATGGGCACATGAATAGGGGGCCCATTTCTCGCATGAATTACAACGAATCTTTTAGATTAGATTAGTTAGAAATAGAAAAACGACTCACAATGGACGCGTATGGCGTCTCACTGCTAAACAAAAATAACATTGACTAGGGTTCAACAACAATAAAATATACCTCATGATTTTGTTGCGAAATAATGATAGATGAATAAATACGTAATCGTTTAGATAACGAATAAAAACATAAGACATTGATTTCAGAATATCGAAATCATGAATTGAGGATAGGAGTTTGGAATGAAAAACTAAAAACTGAAAATCCAATATGGCGGATGAAAAAAAGTTCTATTATTGTGGAAATAGTTATTTTTTCACGAAACTACGGCCGATGCATTCAATAAGACAATAGATATGTTAATTGAGCTTAACAATCCAGGTGATACGATAAGTTTGTTGATATTTATCGTTTAACTAAATTGCATTAATTAGCATATTTTTAAAGACGTATTTTGATATCGACTCATTTTATATCGTTGAGATTCGATTACGCGTAATAATTAATTAATATTAAAAACTGCAGCGGTTTTCATTTGTTAATTAAATTGTTCAAATATTTATTCTTCATTGTACGATCGGCATTTTCTGAAATTTCTTGGAAATTGTTAATCGAGCGTAACAATTCGATTCGAAAAATTTAATTGTTAATGAAATTGTTTAAATAATAATTTTTTATCATTCGGTTAGAATCTTCGCAAGTTTGGTGTAGTCTATTAATGCATTAATGACTATTAATGCAGTCTAAAACTTCAATTGATTTTTTGATATTCATTGTTTGCCCAAATATAATGATTGGACATGCGGTTAAGGCAATGTTTCAACGTCGACTCGTTCGATTTCGTTGAAATTTGATTAATCGTAGTAATTTAACATTAAAAAAGACAATTTTTATTTGTTAACTCAATCGCTTAAACAATTATTATTATTTTTGACTTTACGACAACAGTTCGTGCTCGGCTCGTCAGGATTCGTTGAATCCAATAAATTTAAGTACTTCAACATTCAAAAAAATACTAATTTTTCATTTGTTATTAAAGTTTGTTAAACAATTACTTTTGATTCTGCGGTCAGAACTGTACCAAACTTTACGTAAATTGTTATTTGAGCCTTCTTATTCGATTGGTACAATTTCGTTGTCGTTATTAATTATTTAAACAATCAAGTAATTTTTATAATCTGACGCGTGCAATCCATGTTTTTTTTTGTTTTTATCTTTCTTTGTTTTTTTTTTAATTTATTTTCTGCCAACTGCACTCTACTGATACTGATTTTCAAGCCATTGATGAAAATCTAACTCTTGTCAATTTTTACGTAAATTGTTTTATGAAACTAGGACCGCCGCTCCCCATGAAATCGACGGATATGTGTCGACAAATATATCGGTCAGTCCGTATTATCTGCGTATATGTGGACTGAAACGAACCACAAGCACCATTTAGATTAGATTATGTTTCAACAGCTCTTTCATAGAGCCGAAGCATGAATTTTCCTGTCATCCCATTTTGCCCCAAATTCAGCGGGCTGCGACACTTCATTTTTGTGTGTCCCATTTTGCCCCGATGCCATTTTGCCCCAATTTGAAATTCCACTCCTCTCTGTCCCATTTTGCCCCTATCCCATTTTGCCCCAAATCAAGCACCCAAGAAACTTCATTTTTTGCTATCCCATTATGCCCCGATCCCATTATGCCCCAGTGCCGTTTTGCCCCGGTATACCATTTTGCCCCGGTCTCCCCTATGTATACTCAAACTTTCTAAGACTAAGAAAATCGAAATTTCCGTAATTGCAGTAACTATCGTTGCATGTAGCCTTCTTTTTAATTTAGTAGTTCTTCAGCCCCCGAATGTAAGTAAAAATTTCGCCAAACGTACACTTTCTATTTTACACCCGCTATATTCTGATTTTTTTCGCAAAAAGGGCTACGTATAACGGGAAGTACTTTCATGTAGATTAAAAGCCCACTTTATTTGTATTTTCCAGACCAACCATTGTCAAGTTATAGATCCAGCCGTTGGACCACATTTTTTATACAAAGCCTCTATTATACCTCAATAACATTGTTAATTTATATGTTTTTTAATTAACAATTTACACGCAATCAGTTCAATGTATGCTCAATAACAAACCTTTTTTCAACTGCCAAATAAATAATTTAGTACACGCAACAATCGGTAACAAGACCTTTTTTCAGCCTTCCACAGTGATGTCCTCCGTTGACATCATCTGGATATTCTTTCTATCATTTCAGGTTATCGCGTTGGATTTTTCTTTTAATTGAAACATCCGTAACAATTTTTGGCTATTTTTATAACGTTGTACGGTAATTATTTAATTTTTACGATTTCCGGTCTTCCAAATGGAAATTGAATCGATAATGGCTTGACCGAAATAACTTGGCCTTTTGCGGCGATAGGGGAGAAGCACGATATATCGGATAGTTGCTTAATAGCGGATAGTGGACTACCTCGAGTTTTCCTATAGCGACATCTGTTTTCAATTTTATACACTAATAACTAGTCGTAAGATGTCGTCACTGCAAAACTTTTGGTTACCTAGCAACAGAAATGGCAAAAGTGAACTGATGTTACTTTTCGCCAGCGTGAAAAATATTTGTTGTGTTGAAAAGTCTTGTTTTCATCTTGCAATCTTGTTTCAATTTGCAAAATACCATTTTTTTTCGCTAAAATGGTGCTTTATCATCATAAGAATAAGTTACGATTCGATTTATAGCGAGAACCTTTTTTTTCACCGACTTTGTGCCATAGACTACCTAAAACTTTAAACGCGTTGTTCTCGAAACAACTTTTTTCCAATTGGCCTGACAAATAACTTCAACAATTTTCACTCGATTTACTTCAAATTTAAAAGTTATGTTTCTATTGCATTTCGCAGAGAAGTACGTACGGAATTTCTGATTAATCGAAAAATTTTCATTTTATGAGCAGTTTATGAGCAGTTATAACGAAATTTTTTACTCAAATTCATTTCTTAAGTTCAAATATCTACAACTTTTGAATACAACAATATTTTTTAATTCCGTACGTACTTCTCTAGGTATTCTAATGAAGATTGACGAGAATGTTTGTTTTCTGTTCTAGGTAAAAAATTGTGGATGCCAAATGTCACGCCGCGGAGCGTCTAAAAAAAGATAACAAAAGAAAATATTAGTAGTCAGCCATTTCGTACGTAACAAAATATATATATATTTTTTCTAACAGCTTGATATTCATGCTAAATATATGTGTAATTAACTTTATGACTGAAATAGTTTTTCATACGAAAAAAATTTGTTAAAGTCGCACATGATTTTATAGCCGTTACTGTGGCCTAACCCAAACAAAATATTACTGTTTTTATTCGGTCATGGCAAAATTTTAATATCGGATACTTATGGGAGACCCAGGCAAAGCGAATACCCCCCCCCCCCCCCCCCTCCTCCTACGCACAGCGTTTGCGCGTGAGGGTATTCGCTTTGCCTGGGCTGTTCGCTTTGCCCGGGTCTCCCCTAATCGAACCTAATATTGCATATCCGTTTTTGCCAAAATGTTCCTACCTAATCAAAGATTGACTCATAAAGACGGATTGTATTATAATAATTACAAAGTTAAAACAATAATCATTTTGTTTTATTTTATACAAGCCTCCTAATATCAGATTTTTGAAAAAAAAACCGGAATTTGGGCCCTTACATCGGATATCCGATTATAGGCAACCTTTTTGAAAACCATGAATTCTGTGATTTTTTTGTAAAACATAATATAACTCAAAATATTCAAATGTAATGTGTAAAATAATTGTTAGTATCTTGTTGTATATGACATGTGGATGATAAAACCGTAAAATTTGAAGGTCTTAGCAATTGCTTATTACTATTTTTTTTTACATTTTCATACTGATGTATCCTATATATGGTGCCTTTCCCCGAGGAATGTTCAGGAAAATGAAAAAGACTCGAGTGAAAGAAAATGCCAAAATGGGTCCGAGGCCATTGAATCCCCTTTTTCACATCCTCCAAAAGGATCTATTCAAAAAGTCAGGTGCTCTGCTTTTGCGCAAGCGTAAAAACATTTCGTTCCCATGGGCTGAGCCGTTTGGGAGATGGAGTAAATTGCGTGATCAAAGCGATCGAAACATGTGACACATTCGTTCAACGAGAAAAGCAGGGAGCAAAAAGAGATCGGATTCGTGCGGCTATATGTCGACGCTGGTCAGTATTGAATCGAAGCACGAGGAAAATCGATATTTGGGTTAGATCGATACGATCCCGATATTTCTTGTTTTGGCTGGGCGTTTGTGGCTTTTTCGTTAATTGAATCCGTCACTGAAAAGCACATTTTGCAACGCGGAGTAATTGCACCGACCATTCGAGTGTATTTCTTGGAAGAAGGGCGCATGTATTCCGTCATTCGTTCTCCAAGTTTTTTCTCGCTTTCTCCGAGAATTTTCGCAGCCTCTAAATAGAATATCCCTTTCTGCCAATGCAATTCATGCGTTCACATATACAGGGTGCTCCTCTTATCTCCGCCACCCGAAATAACTCGGCAATTATCGACGTCACAAAAAATGTTCCAGACAAAAGTTGTACGGTGTGAAGGGAGCCGTCAAATGCAACCAATTATTTTTATTTCGGTCGAAACGCTGACGCACAGTGAAGGTCATCTCCCCTTTTTCAAAATGGAATGGTACAGTTTTTTCAACCATCTTGCGGAGCACCTCAAGCCGCATAAAAAATATTCGGGGGTCAAAGTCGTTCAAGGCCATTCAAGGTCAGTATCGATTATACAAATCTAAATATCTCGGGTCGCTACCAAATATTCGGTAGTAATCCGAGATATTTAGATTTGTATTTCATCCCAATGTTTTTTATGCAGCTTGAGGTGCTCCACAAGATGGATGAAAAAACATGTACCATTCCATTTAAGAAAGTGGAGGTGAGCACACGCATACAGGGTGTGCATACTGCCTTGTTTTGAAAAGTTCTCTTGTTTATACCCTTGCCAACGGTATGCTACATGTCATCCCCCATGGAAATTTATGTATGTAAAATATATGCAGAAAATATATGCTACATATATATATATATATATATCGGTCGCATATATAGTGACGAAAAATAGAATAATACGTGTATATTCAGTATATATGCACCAAATATATGACGCATACATGACCCATATATTTTTGATATATTTTTCTGACCAAACAAATATATGCTACGTATAAACACTATATATGATGCACATATGAGGCATATGCGACGCATATATTGTCGATATATTTTCAATCAATTTTTTTGTCAGAAAAATATATAAAAAATGTATGCGGCATATATGACTCATATATGTGTCATTTATGCATCATATATGACGCATACATTTTTTATACATATTCCTGACAAGAAATATATGCTGTGTATAAACACTATTACAGTTAAACTTAACAAAACTTAAAACTTAAACTTAAAAAAACTTAACTTACAGTTAAAGTACACTATTACATACAAGCACATATATACAGATATGCGCAGCGTGTCTGTATATATGTGGCATATATGTACCATTTATGCAGTATATATGTGGTATGTATGCAGTGTGTATGCAACATATATGCTAAATATATGTGGTATATATGCAGGGTGAATGCTACATCTATCATTGATATATGATACATTGATATACAGTAATACCACGCATATACATCTCATATAAAAAAAACGTTACGGAAATTAGAATTTGGCACATATATTTTCAATATATGGCATACATTTCACATGTATTACAATTATTAACAAAATAAATTTGCAGTATATTCTTGCGTATATAAATTTCCATGGGAGATAGAAATCATTCATTATGTGGTGAAAAAAAATGACCAAGTTTTTTATCTAAAGAGCTGAACAGTAATTTTGTTGAAACCAATTGTAATAAATAATCATTTATTTATAATAAACATACATTGCAGAATACAACAAAAGCTATTTTGTGCCATTGACCACAAATAGAAAAGTTATGACGATTTAAAGGCGAAATTACTGGTAATTTAAAAAAACGAGAGTGAGAGAGAGAGAGAGAGAGAGAGAGAGAGAGAGAGAGAGAGAGAGCACATTTTTACGAGAATAGCGTTTGTCTGACAGGCGTGGGAAGGGGATCGAGGAATTATATTCTCCCAACGGAATTCCGTGAAGAATACGTACAGCAGAGACGATTGGTTTCCCCGTCGTGTGTAGCGTTATTTGTTTTTCTTTCAAACCATTCCACAGTTGTTCTTACTCCTCCCTGTATATGTGTTCAATTTTCCCTCCATCTTTTTCTTCCGCTCTCGATCAATTCTTTTTTTTTTGCCTTATTTCAGGCGGGTCTGCAGGTGCGAGAGGCGATAGAATCGAAGTTCCGGATCTCGTGGATGGAGCGGAGGAATTCGATTTTTCCTCGCTCGTTTGTCGTTATCGACGTATCGAGGAATAAAAAAGGGCGCGCCCATTTCACTCGAGCCCCGTATGTATATGGCTGTCTGAAATAAGGGAGGGCGACAGCGACTGCTTCAAGTGAATTAGTCATTTACGGGAATTAAATTTATTAGACTTACTGTCTGAGGGAGCGGGGGCAATTAGGGACAATTATTGAGCTACTGCATCGAGGCCGAGACGGTATCGTTACACCCTCCCGGTTTTCTCGTCCCTCCGCAAAGCATTCTCTTGCCTGAGGCGAAGAAAGATTCTGCCCAACTTTGCGACCAAATCGCTTTATCCTCTCGCGATCTTTAGTGCACTGCCGTATCTATTTTTCACCCTCCGGAGCAAGCGGTCTCTCGATTATCCAAACTCAAATTCGTCACGGGTTTAACGTGACTAGATACACGGAGTCGCATCGATCGTTCACCGATTGATGTAATTGAAATTCGACAATATTTATCAACAATGGACAGGACTTTGTAGAGTGAACATGTTTATCCTGAAACATTTTTTACATCCAATTTTTCTAGTTCCACCTAGCAATGAGTAACGCAATTGAGTGTTAAAAAAAAATAATTTAGTTCGTTAACAAACGAAGTAAAGCGTCTTTGAGAAATAAATTATCTAGATTCAGACTTAAGGGGTTACCCCCACTTGCGATTTTGAAAAAATCGATTTTTTTATTGCATTTTTTTGAAGTATACGTATCTGAGAATATGTCCTGAAAATTTCAAGTCGATCCGAACAAAATTGACTGAGATATGAGCGTTGAAAGAGAAACTTTAAACGCGTTTTTCTCAAAATGGCATTTCTGAAGTCGGTGACCACGATTACTCGAACACTAATGAACCGATCTTCTTGAAATTTTGCAGGCTTATTTAATACATAAAAATGTAGGCTTTAATCGTTCGATTTTTTTTTCGAAAAAAAATGGCCCTTTTATAGCCAAAAAACGGCCGTTTATTTCGTTAAAATCGAACCATTACCTTTGACTGTCCGCCATTTTGTGAAAAATGAATATTTTTTAAAATCCTTCGATTAAAGACTAGTTTATACTTATATTTGACTAAATCCATCCGCATTTTTTTTTCAGATGATCCACTTCGCCGCAATGTTGGTCACCGCAAACCGTGTATATAAAAACATTATTTCATTGACGGCCATTTGCCACCAAACAATGTAATATTTTTCAATAAAAAAATTACTGAAAGTTCTTCAAGATGTGTTCTTTAAGATGGTATATTGATCGATTAAAAAAGTTTTGTAGTTTTCTTTAAAAAAATTCATGAAAAAGGCCTTTTTTGCGCTATAAGTGGGGGTAACGCCTTAAGGGAGGACACCACTATGATGGGCCAAAAGAAGGGTAGTTTTGTAAGAATTTTTGTTGTGTACTAGATTATTTATTTTGGATTTGAAAAACATGTATGTTATTAAGCATACATTTAACTTGTTTGGTGTACATTTTTATTAAGAAAAATAAAAACCAACAACGTTATTGAGGTATAACAGAGCCTCCGTATAAAAATGTCCAACGGCCTGATGGATAACTTGACGATGGTTAGTCTAAAAGAAAAATAAACAAGTTTTTTAATCGTTTTAAATGTCGTTCTCGTTGTACGTAACCGTTTTTCTAAAAAAAAATCATAAATTGGCGGGTGTTCAAAAAAAGTGTAAATTTGGCGAAATTTTTACTCATATTCGGGAGCTTAAAAAATACTAAATTTCAAAAACGAAAAGACTACACACAACGATGGCTACTGCAAACACGGAGATTTTGGTTTTTTTTTTGAAATTTGAAAATCGGACAATTCTAGCTAAAGTTATGATGCCTGCCAGATCAAGAAAAGTCGTTTCGAGAGAAACGCGATTGAAAGCGTTAGTATCCGTAAATCGTTGCGCTACCTGCTCTCACTAAATCATCTTAAATTTGATCAATTTTTGACATCTAAACTCGATTTTTTTTTTGTAAAATGTATGCCATGAGACAATACAAAAAAATGATTTTTTTACCCGTCACAGTGGTGCCCCACTTTAACCTCTTGTTGACACATTGGGTCATTTTGACCCAGACGAATTTAAATAAAATGCTAATTTTTTCAAAATTGAAAATTTTCAATAATTGCACACAACAATCAAATGTTGTATTTTCCAAATTTCAAACGGCCATACTAAGTCATAATTATATAGACATAATGAGAAGTGTCAGAAGTGTACTCCTGATTAGAAAAAATAAAAACTGTGCGGACGGTGTGTCAAAATCGTGGCCCGATATATTTTAGTCAATTCAAAAATGTTATTTTTCAGTGCATCAATAGATTTATTGCACTTCAGTATATGAACATCTACCATCGTTTTTGTGAAATCAATTAAATGAACAGAGTAGAACGAAACACTAATCACTCGATTATTTATTGCGCACTTGTGTTTTTGCGGACAAGTCACTCTTATGAGCCAATTGAGCTCGCATGAATTTTCATGCCGAAAAAATGTTGAAAATATGAATTAACTGAATTTATCGCCAGCTCAAATGTTTCGTCCGCGGCAATAACGTCAGCGTCGCTTTAGTGCTTTTTCTCCGTTGATTTTAAATTTACCGCCGTCGTTAACACGCATCAAGTCCACTTAACGCGAGCTTTGCATTTTCGCATGTATGGCCTCGCGCGTAGGATGAAATTATTGTATTAATTATTTGTATAAAACGGGGTGTTACGTGTTCGCGGAATGAAAACTTACGATCAATGTTTATACACGATGTATACGTTTACATTCACGATACACGTAATCCGAGATATCATCTTGTTTTTTTTTTAAATAAAAAGAAAAATAACATTGCAAAAGCTTGCTCACAGCGCGTCGAAACTTTCAGTCGTGGAGGGCTATAAACTTTATTGCACGTTCGGGAATTCTGTTGCGGAGACGATTCTTTTTACCTGAGCACCTTTCCCGTCGCTATCACATCCTTCTCGTTAATCACGAACGACGAGAACAAAATATCAAGACGAAAAGAGTAAGAAAATCTTAAATGAGTGTGCACAATTATAAGGAATTCCAAACTGGATAATCAGAGCTTTCATTTATATTTTTTTGGTTATTTTCTCTTTGTTATTTTTATTTCATTCGTTTAATTTTAGTCTCATTTAGTTTTTCTATAAATTGTTTTGTTTGATTTTTGTATGCTTCGTGTAGAAGCTTCAGGAATATTGAAAAATTATTTAAAAAAAATTAGAATCAATGGGGGTATTTGCTTTAGCTCGATGGCAGAGTTCCTCTAATTTTTGTAGCAATTTATATCAACTTCGTTGAAAATCAGTATTTTTTTAACTCCGCGAAGAGAATCCCTTTCCGATAGAAGACAAAGGCAAAAAATGTATTTTTTTCTATATGTTTCCATTGATTTTTTATCTGTTATTTCCCAATGAATTTCATACCAAAATGAGTATTTGTGCGTAAACATTTTCGAAAACACTTATTTCTATAAGAAACAACTTTGAGTAATTTAGTGATCGACTAATCTCCATGGTTTATACACTCGATGCTCTGAAAATCGAAGTACCGAAAATCGAAAAAAAGTCGTAATTTCTTGATACCCCATTACTATATTCATATCGGGACTAGTTTCAGGTATCGTGTTGGTGAAAAACTTCATGAAAGATAATAATGCCGACGATGACAAGCTGCGTTTAAATGACGTGAAAATTGGCGTGGGTTTTACTTTCTGTGGCTCTAAACTACATTAAAAAGAGAAGAAAAAACAATTTACGACTTCGTCGATTCAGCGGCGAATAATTTACGCGGATATTACACGATCGCGTTCGTTCCACATGTATACATATATCGATCGTTAATATTCTACGGGGAGATAACATAAATGTTTAATTGGCACCGTGCCAGCCCTATATTAATATATTTATATAGCACAGCTCGAAATACAGGTTATTTATAAATATATGGTGTCATTCTTCCAGCTATACCGCACCCCTACAAACAAATTTAACAAAACTCAATGAAACAATGACGCTAACTCAATGCACTCAATGGATCAAAATGATTCCAAAATAAATACGTATAAAAACAAAATATTGGTTTTCTTGATAGATCTCTAAAAACGTTCGTCTTCAAATATGTAACCTCCTAAGGCTTTTAATGTTAACGGGTTGCACCTGGCTCGTGGCCGGAAAAAATACGCTTTTTCGTGATTCTTTTCTGGTATAAGGTTTTGAGTATCTTTTACAATGTTTGTATTGAAAAATATATATAAATGTGATAGATAAAATCGTTTGTGACCGCTGTTTGAAAAACGTCCAAAATAAAAAAAATCAAACGCATTTAGTTTTTTTATGAAATTGTCTAGTGCTTGAACGGATGATTTAATAAAATTTTGGTTTTTCAATATAGAGCCGCGGTCCAAAGTAAAATTATCGATTTTCAGTGGAAAAATCCTCTATTTTTTCGTTAATAAAAAAATGTATGCATCGAAAAAAATGCTTTCTCATATGCAAAAGAAGCTTGCAAAATTTAAAGTGGGGCGGTGCAGTGATTTTTGAGATATCCAGGGTCATTAATGTTGAAAAAAGTCATTTTGAGAAAAACGCGTTCGAAATTCGTTCCGGATCGCGGGATCTATACCTATAAACGCCCGTGACTCCCTCAATTTCGAACGGCTTGTCTTGAAATATTTAAACAATATTTCTCAAATGTTATATTTTGAGTATACGTCGAAAACCGAAAATCGATATTAACAAAAAATTCAAGTAGGTCTTTAATGCAGGAGATACCTACCTTTAGGGGAGAAAAAAATGTGCTGATACTTATGATTTTTTTTAAGAGGAAAGATGTCTCCACCATTTTTGAGACTTAGAGTATGTTTTATTACTATTTTTGGCTGTCACATGCTATTTTTTTATTATTAATCTTTGCCCCTTCGACTGTACATTTCCGCCACGAACTTCTTACTGCTTGTGGGGTCGATCGGACGCCTGACGTTTTTCAGATCGTTATATTTCGGTAAATATGCATTTATTTTGGAGTGAGACGTTTTTTGTAGTCAATGATCCTTATTTTCTTGCCCAAAATTAATTATTTAAGAAAAACAAATGAAGTGCCCAAACTTCGTTCGAAAAGATCATGGGATCAAAACGCACCCGTAAAAAAAATAATTTTTATGAAATTTCGTGAAAATCTTTCTAACCTTATTGTCTAAAACATGAACCTAAATGTGTTTGAAAAAAAAAGTTTTTTTATTGCAAAATGTAGTCATTTTTTTGAGAAAATTCAATCTTTGTGTTTTAAAGCGTGCCGTTTCGTCAATTTTAAACATTTCTCACTTTTTCTTGGTTCATATTCTGTGTATGAGTGTAAAGAAAAGAAAAGTCTTCGTTGGTTTTTTCTCAGATCAATACCGCCAACGCTACGTGTCACGCCGTCTGACAACATCCGCCGCAACCGTTTAGAAGACCGTGCCATACCTCGGCCATTTTTAAAAATGAATTAAAAAAAATACAATGTAACAGCCAAATGTAGTAATAAAACATATCCGAAGTCTCAAAAAGGTGAAGAAATCTTTCCTTAAAAAAAAAATTATGAAAATCAGAAATTTTCTCGCCTCAAGGCATCTCCCCCCGTAATATCCGACGTCCTAATTATCCAAGAATTAATTATTCTTCTGGGCCCAGTTGACGTTTTCCGTAGATTCAAACCATGTACTAGAAAAAGAAGAAAAATTGGATGACTCGTTTTCCAGAAAGGCGGCAGGTACGAATAGTTTTAAAATTGCATTTTCTCGTGCTCGCCCGTATCGAAAAGACGTCAGTGTCGAGAGTTCTTTCGTTCTTGGCACGTTACTGAATGTACAACCCGAGAGATCAGCGTCTCACGCATAAAGTGATAGACGTAAAAGAGGACCGGCGTCCTCGGAGCACATGCTATGTCACGGCCACATGTCACGTGCGGGTGAAAGCAGATATATGGAGGGAAAAAGAGCAAGAATAAACACCATAAGGCACATCAGTCCGCGATTCGTTATGTGACGCGGAAATGCGTCTGCGTGGGCTACTCGCGATATAAAACAAACAAAATAATATTCATAAATCGGCGGGCATAAAAATACCTGTCGATGCTAGGATGACCCACCTCATTCACATCACACTCTAACTGTCGTAAAAGTAGCTGATTTATTTTATGCTCCATCTCTTCACACGCGAATGTTTGATAGTGATTGATTTTTAAAAAATATGCCAATTTGCGTACTGGGATAATAATGCTTTAAAAAAAATCAGAATGTATTTTTACCAAAGACTCATGTATATTGCCTGATGTAAAAGCTATGTAAAAACTTTTTTTTTCACCCTCTTTTCTCGATTTTTTTCAATCCATTTTTCTCAAACTTTTCGGCTATACGCCATTATATTGTGAGGGAGAAAATCTGCTTACTGAATTAACCGTTCGACGACACACGAGGTCGTTTCGACCCCATTTTTTAACTCACTGTATCGCAAAACGGGGGATTCTACTCTATAGGTGGACACTCCGCCCCCATCCTACATACTGCCCGTGCACTAAGGACAGCTGTCCAAAAAGGCCCCGGGGTCGAGTCGACCCCGTTTTCGCAGTAGTGCGGTGAAAGTAAAAAAAAAAACATTTTTTTGTGGAATGTGGTGTTTTATCACTGCACGTAAGTGAGTTAGATTGAAGTAAAAAAAATGCGGATAATGTACGTTTTCAACAATTAATCTGCCGAAGGAGTCGTTTTTTTTTTCATTTCCCACTATCCCGAAAATGCTTGAATTCAAACCTCCGGATAAATATACTCTTTGGAAAGACGGTCGACACGGTCTTTTTTTCGTATCTGCAAACCTTCCTCTTTAAAAACCTCAAAGGATTTTCTTAAAAACATTTCGGAAAAAAAACTATGATATTTTTCGTTCAAGTACGTATTTTTCAATGCACCTCCCACTTTGTTCTTGAAAAATAAATTTTGGGCCATAAAATAAAGATCATTGACTACAAAGAATGTCGCTAAAAAAAATGCATATTTACCGAAATACAACGAACTGAAAAACGCCTGGGGTCCGACCGACCCCATTAGCAGTCAGAGGTTCATGGCGGAAGTGTGCAGTAGATGGGTATATTTTAATGACAAATAGATAACATATGTGATACCGTTTACCCACGAATATTTCTGTGTACTTGAAATTGACCGTACACTTGTGGACCTAAATATGATCTGATGACAACGTTTCCGAAGATATATTGAGCACGTGAGTCGTATCGTGTATGTGTATATATATATATATATATATATATATATATATATATATATATGTATGTATATATATATCGTCGCCATCTACCCATAAATTCGCGCGTGCACACGGACGCTTGTTGCTGCAAAAACGATTGCCAATGAATAATATCGGTAGAGTATGAGCGAGCACTGTATAGAAAAAGGTAATGGCCTAGACGATACTGCGCGAGTTCCTCTCGCGGATAAAAAAGAAACACCTATATATCGGTTCTCGCGTTATTTACGATGTCTCGCGATCGGCTTTATACGTGAGTTTGTAAAGTGTATTTATATATATATACAGGTACGGGGTGTTCTATGAGACTCAAAACATGTTTCTACATTCCCCACATTTATCCATGTTCAAAACAATCGATCGGCAATGACCGACCTAGGGCATGTTTCAAGCACGTGTTTCGTTCTGATGAGGACGATTAAAAAAAGATTGTTTCCTTCAAAACGATATTTTTTGCAGGAAAAAAAAGTAGCCGCATCCACAAGCAGCAGGACGTTGCGTCTATTTTTTTCGAATTTTCATTTCGACAATTGAGACGAAAAAACTTATTAACTCTCAATGTTCAAAATGTTTAGCTCAAACGAACAGTTTTCCGAATTGTTGTAATGTATGTTTGCATTTTTTTGTCGTAATTTCGCGGTCTCCAGAATTAGGAATATGTTTGGGCGAAACATCCTGTGCTGTCTTCCTCAAGATCGGTTGCTGGTCAGGCGACAAATAATATTAATTCAATTTTTTTATTGGGTATTTGCGGTCGTTGTCGCGAAAGTCATTTGTGAGAAGAATAAAATAAAGATGGCATGAGGAACAATTAAGGGAGGGCACTACTGTGACGGGTTGTTTTTCCGATTTTTTTTTGTCTATTAGATTACTTATCGGGGTCTTGGAAAAAAAGTATGTTATTAAGCATACATTAAAATTATTTCTTGTAATTTTTTATAACAGAAAATAAAAAATTAACAACGTTATTGAAGTATAACGAAAAAAAAAACACAACGATGGGTGTTAAAAAAAGTGCAATTTTGGCAGTATTTTTACTTATGTTCGGGGGCTTATAAGGTGGCAAATTTAAAAAAACAGCTACGTCCAACAATAGCTACTGCGATTACGGAAATTTGGGTTGTTTGAATAAAAAAATTGGACAATTAGAGTTAGAGTTATGATTCCGGCCAGGTCGTAAAAATTCCCTTCGAGAAAAACGCGATTGAAAGTTTTAGTATAAGTAAATCGTTGACCTGCTCTCATTGAAACGCTTGTAACTCAGTCAATTTTCAATATGTTCACTTGGCATTTTTCACATATTTTTGAATATGTATAAGAAATGCAAAAAAAATCGATTTCTTGGACTCGTCACAGTGGTGTCCCGTCTTAAATAATTTTACATCGAATACTCCATATAAAGTGTATATATGTGTTTACTCTTTCTCTCCCTCTCTTTCACTTTATATATATATATATATATATATATATGTATATATATATATATATATATATATATATTAAAATGTGTCATAAACTCCTTGTTCGCTTCTCCAATTCAAATGTTTTTTTTTCCAACCTCACAACGTTACGGTGTGTATGAGTCCTTTGCCTGTACAGCACATAATAATATATAATTTATACACACGATGTTGTATAGCGCGGAATCAGAGATCGTTGTGCATATGTGTGCCTGTACATAATATGGCAAACGGTAAATTTTCTTATTCCGCGACCAGCGGGCGCGTTGCAGCCCTTAACGGCGCGGTAAAGGTGTGTGTCTGTAATGCCTAGGTACCCACATACCTAATGGAGGGACCTCGTAAAGAAAATCATAAGAACCAGTGGATGTTATAGCAACGATCTCGTTTGCCCTTATACTTGCGGTTGTACAGAGTAAGACAAGTGCGCAAAAAATAATGAATTATTCATCCCGAACGTTGAAAAAATAATAAAGATTTCGCTGCGCGACGGAATCGACGCGATTCTTTCCGTTTTATCGTACATTTGGGTTATAATTTGGTGGAGAAAGTTTATTATGAGAGGTCCATTTTGATATTTTCGTTATTTAGTTTTTATGATTTTTCGATAATTATTGAACGACAATGTGGGTGAAAGAAAAACATTTTTGCGACGATAATTGACGAATTGAAAATTGAACTGCGAGGAAAAATTAAAAAGAAAACGGTATGAATTTCGGCAAGCAAAATTGAAATTTCGATGTCTACGAATTTGAAGAAGAATTACTGTGGAATGTCTAGGGAAACGAGAGAGACCTGGGCACTCGAAATTTTCGGTCGTAAATTTTCAATCACGGAAAAAAATATGTTTAAAATGACTTGATTGATATCTACATTTTTTTATTGTATAAGAAACGATCGATAAACTCGAATATACAAACGAAAAATGAATTTGCAAAATGGGCTCATTCTAGCTGCTCAAGAAACGGCCGGAATTTTTTTTTGTCGCCACTCAGATCTCACAATTTTTATATAAATTGTAAGGATTGATATTGATGTGAGCCTCCTGAAGTCTTCGCAAATGTCGTCCTGTATTAAGGCTTCATAAAATATTTCTCCACACGTGATACATTCCATCTCGTGGTTCTCAAATGAACTCTCTGATGTTAGTCTTCTTCGACAATTTATTAATTTTCCTTGACGCTTTTGCTGTCGCTTTGAGAGTTCTACTGATTTTGTGATCGGATTATTTTGACAATATTGAAAAAAAGAACAAAATAATTCTCGCTGTTAAAAAAATTAAGGTGTTAACGCCAATACGAAAAATAATAACAGACTTGTTTATTAAACTAGTGAGAACAATCTATCTTGTATATTGAGGGGTTGCGATTTTTAGGCTAATTTTGGACTTTCCAAAAATTTGCGTCAGATAATTGTTAATAACAAATGAACTATGCAATATAAAAAAAATCCTACGTACTTCCATAGACAATATATTTTCCAAGATATATTCAACATTTCATGTGAATCGATTAAAAATTGTCTGAGTTATGTTTCCGGCCAACTTAAAAAATGCAGTTTTGAGATAAACGCTGCACAGCCGCCATTTTGAAATTAATCGCTTCAGAAAAATTATTGTATACAGTCACTGATATGTATGATAAACACCCTTTTTTGTAATCTCGATTTATTTTATAGCTTTTCTGAAAAAAATCTCCAAAAAGCCTTTTTTCCGCCTCTAGAGTGGCCCAACCCCTCAAACTAGTGAAAACAATTTCGGTTACTCGAAAATTTGTTCCCAGGGGTGTCCGAAATGGGACAATAAACATTGATTGTAATGATTTTTAAGGATTTCATAAGGATCGGTTCAGTAGTTTCGAAGATTTTATCAACGAGCCGTCGAAAAACGTTGTTTCGAGAAAAACCCGTTTAAAGTTTTTTCAAATGAAAAATAGTGTGAAGGTAGTGAAGTAAAGGACACGCAAAAATACAGTTAGACTCCTCCGATCTTCATAAACTTTTTGGATATGTATACTTTCGAAAAATGTAATAAAAAATCGATTTTTTAAAATGGTAAAGTGAGAAGACCCCTTAGAAAAATGTAATTTTAAGGTTGATCTGATAGGAGTTCGTTTTAATTTCGTAAACTACCTTAAAGTTAAATGTTCAAAGTTTAATTACAAATGAAGTGAAGAAACGTCTGTACTTTTATTAGGTGCGCAACTAAGTTATCGCTGTTTTTTAAAATGAAAATGCCACTTTATTATGAAAAAATGGTTAAAAATGAATCATTCAAAATATTGCCCATCGCTAGCGACAACTTTTCCCCATCTTTCTGGCAGAGCTCGAATACCGTCACGGTAGAAGTGTTCGTCTTTTGAGGCTATCCACGAATCAAGCCATTTTGTCTTCATATGAGCGGAACTGCTGATTAGCCAGACCATGTGCCATCGTACGGAACAAGTAATGATCGGACGGCGCAATATCTGGGGAATATGGCGGGTGGGGTAGGACTTCCCATTTGAGCGTTTCTAAGTAGATTTTAACGGGTTTGACAACGTGAGGCCGAGCATTGTCATGCTGTAAAATCACTTTTTCGTGCCTCTGCTCGTATTGTGGCCGCTTTTCGCGCAGTGCTCGGCTCAATCGCATCAATTGCGTTCGATACCGTTCTCCAGTGATGGTTTCGTTCGGTTTCAACAGCTCATAATAAATAACACCGGTCTAGTCCCACCAAATACACAGCAAAACCTTCGCAGCGTGAATATTCGGCCGAGCCGACGACGTAGAAGCATGACCGGGCAGTCCCCATGATTTTGTTCTCTTTGGGTTGCTGTAATGAATCCATTTTTCATCGCCCGTAACGATGCGATGAAGAAAACCCTTCCTTTTTCGCCGCTGGAGCAGTTGTTCACAGGCGAAAAAACGACGCTCAACGTCTCTCGGCTTCAAATCATAAGGAACCCAAGTTCCTTGTTTTTGAATCATTTCCAACGCATGCAATCGCTTGGAAATGGCTTGGCGGTTAACTCCTAATGCTGAAGCAAGCTCTTTTTGCGTTTGGCACGGATCCTCATCGAGCAATGCCTCCAATTCAGCGTCTTCGAAGGTTTTTGGCCTTCCTTCACGTGAACGGTCGTCACCATCGAAATCACCGTCTTTGAAGCGACGGAACCAATCACGGCACGTTGTTTCACTTACAGCAGCATCTCCATAAACTTTTTGGCGTTCTCGATGCGCTTCAGCCGCCGTTTTTTTTTCGAATGAAAAAAGAAAAGCAACACTTCCCGCAAATGACGATTATTTGGCACAAAATCAGACATTTTCACACAATCAAAAGTATACGACGCAAAAATCAAATCACTAATGTGTCAAAGCGGTTTGTTTACCATATGTCTAAGCCTGGTTCATGACGTTTTGGTTATGTCACAATCGACCAGCACTTACTAGTGGAGCCATCTCTTGAAAAACAGCGGGAACTTAGTTGCGCACCTGATATTATGACGGATCCGTGAAAAAAACTGTGGCCAACTACCCGGGACTTACCCGAGACAAGCTGTGCATTTTTACCCAACATTGTAGTAGTCGATTTAAATACGCGCATTGTCTCTGATGAAATTGAAATCACCAGCAACATCCCGTCGCATACCAATTACAGAACCTCCCCGCTTGTGGAGTAAATAGTCTCTAATTGCAGCTAAATTCCACAGTATCGGTGAATCGATAAACCCCGGAGCACACAGTACCGTTGGCCAGGGATCGCGAGAGAGAAAGAGGCGACGCAACGGCGAAAAAAAGAGTAAGGTCGACCTGAAAAAAAGGGAGGTCCCTCCGCAATACATTTTGTCGCGTTGTAAGAAAGGATTGTCGAGTCGGCGTGGGTATATGAAACAAGAGCGGGGAACTGGTTATTGTCTTGGATGAAATGAAGACCAGATACGTGAAGGGGCCCGCGCGCACGCGCCCGTGACCGTAATTACCGTAAAGGGCCAAGGTACGAGTGAGTTAAGCGAGGAGAACGAATATACGGTACCGCGAGAATAACGAGAACTTTACAGCACCGCGGGCACCAAAAGCTCGTATGTCTATACGTAGAGTTCACATGCCTATATGTAAACGTGCTACTCCACCCTTCGGTCTCGTTGCTGCTCGTCATTGCGGCGTGCCGGAATAATCACGACGTCTCCGTAGTTGCACTGTCTCGACGAGTCTGCTGCTTTCTTTTTTGTCTTTATTTTTCAGCCTTTTTTTAAATGATGAATAGCATCGCAACACTACGATAAAAGTACCTCGAGAATACTTTTGCGAAAAGTGCAATTGCACTGTTCCGGATGAGCATCCTGCCAAAAAACAAAAATTAATTCTCATCTGCAAAACTTCGCCACGATGTTTTTTTGTTGCTAATAAACGTGGGAGATGTATCCGTCGAAGTGGGAAATACGGGCATGACTCTGTAGTCTGGTCTAGAGCGAGATTTTTGACGTCATTTTTCGGCTGGAATAACTTTTAAACCGTTGAAGTTGACTTGATGAAATTTTACATATGTATTTAGTGTTCCTTTGAGAATGTATGTACATTTAAAAAAAAATTATTTCAAATTTTTTCATGTAGTTTTTTTTTTTTTACAACATGGTCCGCCGAAAACCGCCTCAATCGGCGCCCACTCTGGTTGATGTTGCATGCATCTGAAAAAAAAATATATATTCTCATTCTGTATGAGTATTCTGAGGACTGGCAGCAGAATTAGTACTTAAGGGGGGATTGTCTTTTTTTTCGCAAAATTTACCGCTTTTTGGGAATTTTTTTGTGAAGAAAGTATACAACGGAAAACTTGTGAAACTTGGCATATAGTTTTATTGATCTGTTTACTACATACAAAAAATTTTTTAAACAATTTCATCAAAAAATCCGCCTCGCACCCCCCTCGACACGCGATGGTCCTTTTTTGATGGTGTGCACGATTTCTCAAAAACTATTCAACCGATTGCCTTCAAATTTGGACAGAATGCTCAGCTGACATCCTTTTATCGTTTGATGAAGCAAAAAAGCAATACGTTTAATAGTTTTTTTATTTATAACAAAAAATCGATCAATTTTTTTCGAAAAATCGATACTTCAAGTTCAAAACGTCACCAAATCGTCCATTTTTTTTCCCTTCATCAAACGATAGCTATATTTGTCTAAAGTAAAATGCTTTTTGGGTTTTTGTTGCAGGATGAACGTGAAGGCTGTAATCGTGCACACCATCAAAAAAGGACCATCGCGCGTCGAGGGGGGTGGGAGGCGGATTTTTTGATGAAATTGTTTAAAAAAAATTTTGTATGTAGTAAACAGATCAATAAAACTATATGCCAAGTTTCACAAGTTTTCCGTTGTATACTTTCTTCACAAAAAAATTCCCAAAAAGCGGTAAATTTTGCGAAAAAAAGGCAAACCCCCCTTAAAAAAATGTTGTTACAAAATGGCGGCCTGTTAAACTTTGATTAACGATATTTCATACATTTTCGGGTATTCGACGAGTTATAAAATGTGGGCAAAATTATCGTTCGACTCAATTCTGCTATCAGTCCTCAGAAAGAGGCTACCGAAGGTATGTGCAAAATCTGAGCTCGATCGGTCAATTAGTTATCGAGATATCGTGGGCGCCGATTTGAAAAACATAGTTCTGAGATAAACGCATTTAAAGTTTTTATATCGTTAGATGAGGTTTGCGCGCGGCTTGCTTATAATTTCTATTACTTTGCTAATTTTTGAAATATCAATAAACGGTTTTCACGAGCGTATTGAGAAAGGTCTAAGGAATAATAAAATAAAAATCGATTTTGTCAAATCTCTAGACCGAACTACTGCCTTAAGGATTGCCCGTACATTCCCTACCAAAGGAGAGTTTCGGCGAGAATTTTGAATACTTTGCGAAGAGACGAAATTTTTTTTTCATCAACCACATTGAAGATGCTAAGAGCATCGATTTCCGGTAATAATAATGCAAAAAAGTTATAAGTAAATTGATGAAAAAAAATTGTTCAACAAATATCCGGTGAAATACTTTTTTTATATTATAAAATGAATTCGTAGATTTTTCTGAATAGGTATGAATTTTTAAAGAATTTTCTTTCTATTTCCATTTTTATTTTTTTAATTAGAAAAAATGGATGAACACATTTTCAATATGTTTTCGGAGCAATGTTCTATATTAAATCCAAGTAGTGTCCGGGGTATTGAACGAACAGTATCATAGGCACAGCCCTGAAATATTCAAAAACGGGATTTTCGAAAGAGAGAAAATTCTTTAAAAAATCATATGTATTCAGAAAAATATCATAATTCATTTAATGTCACAAAAAATCAAGTTAACCGGAGATTTTTTGAACCAATTTTTGTTTAAACAATTTTTTTTATAAATTTTTGGCATTCTTATTATTCAAAACCAATGTTCTTAGCATCTTCAATACGGTCAATTTTTTTCAGATTTTAATGTTATCGCAAAGTACTCAAAATTCTCACCGAAATTCACTATTGGTAGGGAATGTACGGGCAATAAATCCTTAAGTGTCCGCCTTCGATGTTGTTGACGCTCATTTGTGTGATAAAGCATTAAATACTATTAGACACATGTTTTTTTATCGGCAGAAAAACGGTTCTAAGGGGGGAAACCAACCTTTAAAGAAAGGCGTGTCAAGGGGTGATTTTGCAGTTTTACCCAGAAACAGTCCACCGATCTGAATGAAACAAAAACCAAAATTCATCTATTGTGAAGCGTTGAAAAATTCGCTATAAAAGAATTGAAAAAAAATCGAATTGATGGGTGACACGCCTTTTTTTAAAGGGTGGTTGCCCCCTTACAGCCGTTTTTCCGCTGATAAAAAAAATACGTGTCTTCAATGCTTCATCACATATATGAGCTTCAAAAAAATTGAAGGTGGACACAAGTGTCCGTTCCGTGCCCGTTCACACACGTGATATTCCTTGTCAGGAATTTACGCAAGAGCTGACAAAGCTAAACTGGGACGTCGAGGGACAAGGAAAGGGTGTATATATCCTGCAAAACTATTCCATAGTCCATCCATTAGGGTTCCATAGTCATTTGCTTGTGCATTCATTTGAAGCTTCAATGTATAATCAATATTTAGTTATTATTATTATGTATGCTATACCACGATCATGTATCACATATCAATTTCGATTTGACTCGATAATCGGCAATCATAATACTCCAATGGTACACGCGAAATAAGGAGGAAGAGAAATAATTTTTGAGGAAAGTTTAAATCGAATGCTGATAATTAAAATTTCTTCAGTTTTAAAAATCCATTTTTGAAAAATTGAACAAAAGGACCCGTCGTACATCACTTATAGCTTGATATTTCGCAAACGGGGGTTAAAAATGGAAAATGGTCAGTGGAATCTTAATTTTATTTTGATAGACCTGGCCAATAATACTTGGCTAGATGGGGTGGGCGAAAAAAGAAATTCGTCTTCATTTTACACATAGGATAAGTATGCTAAACATTTTTTCAAAGATTAAAAAAAATGATTTAGCTATGCGTTAATCGCGATCCTCATCTAAAGCATCTGCTTGCAAAATGTCATGCATATAGCCGTGCAGAAATTTGTTTGGGAGTCCCCAGATCCTACCACATCCCTATAGGGTATGTGACTCCAGATTGGAATCCAAGTAGATACCGCGCTATTTCCCAATTGACGTCGTTTGAGAATTTTTGTTTGAAATCCTCAACAGGAATTTGTTGGATCGCCCAAAAAAGTATTCTTTCACGAAACCGTGCACAAATTTGTTCGGGAGTCCCAAGATGTACTCACATCTCTATAGGGATTCGTTAGACACACCGCACATAGGGAGTCCACGTTGGCATCCAATTGGATTCCGCACTGTTCTCCGATGGACGCCGTTTGAGAATGCTTACCACGTTCGGATCGAAAGTATGTGAAAAGTCAGGACGAACAACTCGGCATGTTGAAACATAACCTGCACGCTTCGTGAGCGTGTCCGTATATGGCGATGTTATGTCAAAATGCAGTAAAACAAAAGACAGACGATAATTACAGTGGATTTTCAATTATGGAATTGGAATCGATTTTTAAGATATACTTTTTATAGTGATCTATACTTTCAAGATAAGATTTATACTTTTTCAACCCTAGCACGCTACACATGGCCAGTACATGGCCAGACATGGCCAGTCCTTTGCCAATAGGTCGTATAGGCAGCTAGGGGTGGTAGACTTTAGGGGGCAGCGGATTTTAGAGGCACCTAAAAAGCTCTAGGTAAATACAAGTGTTCAAGGTAGGAGGGGCGGCACAAAGTCAAGTGGCCTATACTTAAGGGGAGATATACACCTAAGAGCCGGAAAAGAGGTCATTTTTGTGAATTTTTTCAAGGAAAACTATTTGAAATTTCGGATTGGGGTTTTAATTATCTAAAAGTATATACATTCAAAAATATGTTTAATTTTCTTTATTTAAAAATATCAAAAATATACAAGGATATTGTATGATCCTTGGAGCGTCGTAAAAAAATCTGCGTATACGGTACCCACTGGCGTTTCTTAAAAAATCATCTGAAAAAAAACCAATAAGATTATTAAATTAGATATTACAATCTAGTACTTGTCATAGCCGATTTTGAAAATATCGTTTTATGACAAAATGGCGGATGTTTGAACATAAATAGTGATTTTTGGGCAAAAAATTAGTTATTATTTTGCCTATAAAACAAAAACTAAGTAGCGGAAAAAAAATCCTATGACAAGTACTAGATAATGGTGTATAGAATAACCACAAAAAATGTCAAGGCAATCGGTTCATTGGTTTTCGAGAAATTTTGGGTACCGATTTGAAAAACGTGGTTTTGAAAAAAACGCGTTTGAAAATTTGGGATGAATAAATTATGAAATTTGTCAATTTACATGGAATCATCGATACCAGGCCCATAGTGTAGGCCTTCTACGGTCGACGAAATGTTAATAGCTCCTGAATCCTCGACCTCGACCATCTAGGTGTATATCTCCCCTTAAGAAAAGTATAAATTCGGCACTAAGTACCGCAAACCCTACATTATTAGTGAGAAATGCTAAAATCATTTTTATCGCTTTGTTCAATCGCATTTTTTCACTGCGAAAAATGGATATTGGGTTTGTCTCGTATATCCTATTAATTTCTTCAGTCTTTTAGTGCTCGAATGAAAAAAAAACTTTCTCTGACAAACAGTTCGTTAGCAGCGTTGATTTGAAGTCCTGGGGTGCGCCTAAACCCCTGTGTACGTTCTTTGTTTCGTACAGATAGTACGATATTTCGCAAATTTCGGATTATAGTTAAGATCTACGCATTTTGTATATCTATAATTTTGTTTAGAAAATTAAACTTACCGAATACGTTGGGATTCTGGTAATTTGTGAATCCTCTACGATTCAAATTGGATTCGTAAATTTCAATGAGAAATCCCGATAAGAATCCAATGTACGATAATGACGTTTTAGTATAGCGGCCGAATGCGATGACCCATTGGATCTTTATCAGGAAGTAGGGACAAATGAGAATCCAATTGGATCCCTACGACAATTTTTGCACGGATAGATCTAAAGCTGCAGCAACTGCGAGGCTGTTGCAGTTAGACGAACAGATGTAACGAAGTTCCAAGCGGTCCTCCTTTGACTTTGGAAAAATTTGCAAAGATACTCGAAGATATGTAGTAGAATAAAGTCCACTAAACGGCTTGTTCACTCTATCAATCAGGTATCCAGAAAACATGTGCGATATTGCGCTTTTTACCAAACTTTAGACGGGTAGTCTCCCTCAAATCTCCACTCATGAATCATTAATGAATAAACAGATGCCTACTTATCAACTAAACAATAAACGAACCACGGTAAGGGACATCGCTTTTTCAATGTCTGGCTCCGGACATTTTTTCCCAATTATATCAACAGTCTTTCTACGGAACACCTTCAACATTATTGATCCAAGCAAGCAATTGCATTACGAAAGTATCGTGCCCAGAATTCCGTATATTTCGATTACAAGAGTGGCTTCAAGCGGACCTCGTTGCATCAAAATAATTTGTTTGGGTCCCGTGGACCCAGTGTCACTATGAAGGGTTAATAACTAATAAAAAAATTAATGTCAAGAAGAAAAAGTCGGTCGAGATGGAACTACTATTACACTGAATAAGTACAAAATTTCAAATCAATCAAAAAAAGTAAACAAACAAAAAGTAAACAAAGTGAAAAAGTAAACAAACAATCAAACAAAGTAAAAAAAAAATTAAATATTTAAAAATGTATTTTCTGTTCTTCATGAGTGCTTTGATTTGACATAAAAAAATCAGACCAGCGTATTTCAACCTTCGAAAAAAAATTGCGAAAATCGGCTATTTTTCGACCCGTTACCTGCGATGATCCCTAAAATAACAATAACGATAAAAAAAAACGAGAAAAAGAAGCACGTCGATACTTTTTTTTCCGTTTGAATTTGCACGGCGCGATGGTCACTGGTACGAACGTCCACGCAAGTGTGCGTACGGTATTTATACAAGGAGGCTGGAAAATCCGGAACGTTCATCAAAATAACACCTCCGGTGGTCGTTGTCAGCCGTATAACGTCATCGTGAAGCTACGGAGGTTTGCCATGTGTTCCGGTACACAGGGCTCGAAGGTTGCATGAGCCCTCTAGTGGGCAGAGCGGATCGTGCGGTTGTATAAATTACGTCGTGTGACGTTGTGTGTACCGGGGCGAAAAGGGTTACCGTTGCACGTGATAAAGTGTAGGGCAACGTTGGCTTTTCCAACGATATTGTCTGGCAGTGCGGATTTTTCAAGCACTCCTTCATTTCGCTTGTTCGTTCACCTCACTCTGCAACGCTCGTATTTACGTTTCAAGCCGGCATGTATGCGCGGCAGTCTGGTCGACAGCTCGTACGCGGCGAATTATTCCTTGCGCAATCGCGTCAAACTGGGCTGCGTCTTTGAATACTTCGTCACGCGCGTCCCGGAAGTTATAATTTATAGTGCGACTTCGTGGGGGGAGATACCTTTAGGCGAGGAAAAAATTGGCCGATTTTCAGGATTTTTTTTTCAACGAGAGCTTTCGTCGCCATTTTTTAGACTCAGGGTATGTAACCACTTTTGGCCGTTGCATAGTATTTTTAAATTATTCATCTTCAATGATGGCGGAGGTATGACACGGTCTTCCAAACGGGTTGCGACGGATGATGTCAGACGGCGTGACATCCCAAATAGGGTTTTACAATCGGCACAGTAATGACCCACGACTGGTTGCCAGAGAACAAACGATGGCGCGGTAATGGCTATGCAAACGGGCCAGATCCGCACCATGCCTGGTAATGGTAAACCATGAATGGCTGCTAAGACTTGGCCAACTATCGTACGCCCATATTGGCCCAGCAACGGCTGCCGTGTCTTCTGCCGAAAATGAAAAACAAAAAATTGACAAATTATGAATAAAAAAATTCCAGTAGTATCTTTTTTGTTTTCTTATGCTTTACTTATGTCCATGTACATATAATAATTGCATTAGAAACGCTTTCTGCATTGCTTAAGTTTTTACCTTTCATCGAGATCGAACCTGCGCCTTTCGTTCTAGTGTCGAGCGCCCTACCCACTTAGCCATTCTAACACTTAGAGAATCCATCGTTTGTTCGTTCCTCACTTTTATGCCGATAATTTTATTCGTGACATTAAAGTTTAACGACAATTTTTTTGGTCCATTTAGGCTGTAAAAATAACTCGCTCGTTTTGGGTGAAGTTCCGAAAAGCATACTCCTCTGATCGAGCGGAAATTTTGCACCGAACTTCCTCTCATTATCCTAAGAGAAACCGTTAACGGATTTTTGACGACTAGCAATAGTTTTCGATATATCGCATTGTAAAGTTTATTATTTCACGCCATACGAGTATATCTATATATCCGATAGATACCCCCCACTCCTTCGGCCGCGCTGCTTCCTGGCAAACAGTGCTCGCCCGTATGTGCATATCACTTGCCATGTGGGATGGGTTTGTTTGGGTTTATTCAACATAGTAGAAGCGCAGTACAATAAATAACTTTCAATATACGATATATCGAAAACTATTGCTAGTCGCCAATATCCTTTTAAAGGTTCTCTTAAAATATTGAAAAGAAGGTCGGTGCAAAATTTCAGCTTCATCAGTGGGATATGCTTTTCGAAACCTTATCCCTTGTTTTTACGTGTTACAGTTTAACGACCTGCATTTGCAAAACGCCCAAAAACAAACCATCAATGGCTGGAATAGATCTGGCAAGCCGTTCATCCGCCTATAGTACCCCAATGCTGGTCGACGAAATATTGGCCGATTATCAGCAAACCGTTTAATGGCTGAATGCTGGCATTTTTGTTACGACAGGCGACCCTATATGGGATGTAGCGTTGGCGGGATTAGTCTAACAAAAACCAACGAAGATTTTTCTATCATTAACACTCGTACGTAGAATATGAACTGAGAAAAAGTGATAAATGTTGAAAATCGATGAAATGGTACGCTTTGAAACAAGACGATTGAATTTCCTAAAACAATGGCCACATTTTGCAATAAAAAATACTTTTTTTTTCTTAATTTTCAAGAAAATTTAGAGTCATATTTTAGACAGTAAGGTTAGAAAGATTTGTACCAAATTTCATCCGAATCGCTCGATCAGTTTTTTAGCAATTCGTCACGCCAGTTTTGAAAATGCAATTCAGAAGATTGTGCTATACGTCCGCCATTTTTAAATATTTATAAAAATAAATATAATCACGTGACAGCCAAAAGTAGTTATAAATCATATCCTAAGTCTCAAAAATGGTTAGGAAAACTTTCCTTTTAAAAAATGATGATAATCAGCTAATTTTCTCCTCGCCTAAAGGTATCTCCGCCTTTGAGATACACTCATTTTGTATATCTATGAATTTATTTCTCGACGAAACGCGACTAGCTCAGAAACTTGGAAGCGAACCTGGGACCGGTTGCGTTGGTATAGGTTTTCCGCAGTTTTCCTATACCCATGGCAGAAATGATTCGATCATATCTGTTCTAGATGTGGACAAAAGAAAAAACATTAAGAGTCAAAACATAACATCAAAGAGAAAACCGAGAGCATAATGCTGGGTAACTGGCTATCTCACCTCTACTCCAATGACCATCACACCCGGATACTCCCGGAGAGATAGCCAATCGTCATTTTTTTTAAATTGCAATTTTAAGGTTGATCTGATAGGAGTTTGTTTCAATTTCGTAAATTATCTTAAAGTTATATGTTCAGAGTTTAATTACAAATGAAGATAAGTTAAGAAACGTCTGTAATTTTGACCAATCCTCGAAGAAACGGTGGCCAACCCCGGACTTACCCTACAGAGTCTCGTGTATACTCATAGTTTTCCGTTCTCAATATTAGGAATAGATTTGCATTTGAAAACGTTAGTAGAACCTTCGTATATATCTAGAATATTCATTTTTCAATTATTGACGTATGTTTCCATCAACATACGTCAGTAAAGTGGTGGAATGCACAAAAAACAGAATTTTCGAATACAAAGTCAATTTATACATACCAAACGTAGAGAATGTTTCCAAACGTTTATTTGAAAGAATCAGCAATAAATTTTCGGCACAACTATTCGCAATTACAGTTACTAGAGCACCTTCTGTACGTTGGATTTCCTCAGGATTTTTTAACGCCTACTATAAATACCTGAAACTCCCAGAGATATTGAGAAGGAAATATTAAAACAGCAATTAACGATAAGAAATCCAAATTTGCAGTCTTCCTTACATGGTGGAATAACCGATACATTTGCCTACCTCGCTATACGCAGGTACCTCAGACGCGGTGCTGGTGAAAACCGTTATGTTTTCGTAATTAGTTCACGTAATTTGGATTGGGAACAATAACTTGGGAGATGTGGGTTATCACCCAGATAGGGCAAGAGTTATTCTCTGTGGAGACGTGAATACTGAGAGAATTCCATTTGTTAAACGAGAATAGCTGAGAGAGAAAGAAGAAGAGCGAGGGCGAGAAAGCAAGAAAGAGATGAAGATAAAAGAGAGAGAGAGAGAGAGAGAGAGAAGTGCATTCTGTAGAATTGGTCGAATGCACAGTTTGCAAACTACGTAATTGGGACGATAAATTTCGAGATTTTCGGTTGCAATCCTTTTTCAGAAAGTCCGAGAGACAAGGGTGATTTATGATCAAGTAAGGGGCGGTGCTCGAAAATTCGTGTCTGTTATTCGTTTTTTTTTCAGCGTACCACTGACAGCTCACCTGAAACTTCCAGCGTACATGTGTAACCATAACGTGACAGGATCGCAGTCTCCACATGGTTGGCGCGCTGCGCACGCTTTCCCAATATCTTGAGAGACCCCGACCCGACGAGACGACGACAATAAGTTGTGCAACACTCGCGCAGGTTGCAATAAAGTTGTGAGAATCACGTGGCGATTAGCAAAATAACAGTGTACAATCAAATGAAAAAAAATACCCCTTTTTCCGAGAACTAGAAAACGCTATGTATTCTCGTTCCGCTTCTGCGCGAGTAATTTCTCGTTGTTCAGGATTGCGTGTATGTAGGGTGAGAGTCAAGATTCTCCCATTCTCGTTTCATCAACTTCCTCTTATCTTAGTCTCGGCGGACCAACGTGCGTGGGAGACTTTAAGGTGAGAAGACGAGTAGGAAATTTTACGCTTTACGAGCCTCAGCGCTCGGAAGGTACTGCTGAAGGTTCGAGCCGTTTATGTGATAGAAGAAAATTCTGTTTTTGTGGATATTGACTGACATTAAGGCGTTAGGCCACAGTAACAGGTATAAAATCATGTGCGACTTTAACAAATTTTTTTCGTATGAAAAAGGGATTCACTCGTAAAATTAATTACACATCTATTTAGAATGAATATCAGGCTGTTAGAAAATATGTATTTTTTTCGATATACAAAATAATCGACTACTAATATTTTCTTTTATTTTTTTTAGGCGCTCCGCGGCGTGACATTTAGCATCCACAATTTTTTACCTAGAACAAAAAACAAAAATTGTCGTCAATCTACATTAGAATACCTAGAGAAGTACGTACGGAATTTAAAAAATATTCTTTTATTCAAAAGTTGTAGGTATTTGAACTTAAGAAATGAATTTTCAGTGAAAAATTTCGTTATAACTGCGAATAAACTGCTCATAAAATGAAAAGTTTTCGATTAATCAGAAATTCCGTACGTACTTCTCGGCGAAATGCAATTAGGAACATAACTTTTAAATTTGAAGTAAATCGAGTGAAAATTGTCGAAGTTATTTGTCACGCCAATTGGAAAAAAGCTGTTTCGAGAAGTTTTGAGTAGTCGGCTATTTTGTACATCGAAAAAAAAATTCTAACAGCTTGATATTCATACTAAATAGATATGTAATTAATTTTATGAGTGAATCACTTGTTCATACGAAAAGGTCAAATGCGCACATGATTTTATACACGTTACTGTGGCCTAACGCCTTAAGGAAATACCAGTTGAAAGAATCTTTGGCTACGAAAATGCTCTAGTATCCCTATTTCAATATTGAAAAAAAATAATATGTTTAACGGGGTATCCCTGTCTTGAAGCCTAATTTAAAGGGTCAGAATGATGAATTTTTTTATAGGAACACATTGGTTGGAATAAATTAATTTTTTCCCCAGCATGTTGTTCACATGTTTGTGGTTACAATGTAATTTTTTCGGAAGAAAATCTTTCAAAATGTTTGTGGTGCTGCAGTCGGCGTTGCAGTCCTCCAGCGGCGAGGCCCGAAACGGCGGGATCTCTACCAAGCTCAAATGTAATCTGAAACGAAAACAAAAAAAATTCTTCAAATACATCCAACTGGCTATGGGTTCACGATTCACTTTTCGAAATTTCGAAAAATACGAAAAAATGACAGTTCCTCCAAAGAAAACCTCATTTTTCTCTTGAAAAACAGCATGCTGAAGTCATTGTTATTAACAAATTATTAACATTGTTTATCCAATTAAAAAATGCGATCGTGAACCGAAAACGACTACTGTTTGAACGCTAACTGTGCAAATTCAAGTCCTCAGTGTGAAAGTTACTCGAGATATCGATCCCGCCGTGTCAAGATATGTAGTTTCGAGATAATCGCGTTCAAGCCCGACGGATCGCGGTAAACCCGACGCACACTGTTCCACCAAAATAGGTGTAACTTCGTCAATTTTTAGAATTTCAGGGTCCGGTTAATCTTAAAATATTCTTGAAAGTTCACACTATAACAATATGTAAAAAAAAAAACGATTTTTTTAAATTTCCAGAGAAGAATACACTCTAACCCTAGGACCCTACACATGGGTACCGCACACCCCACATTATTAGTGAGAAATGCTAACATAATTTTTCTTGTTTTGTTCAAACGCATTTTCCACGGCGATAAATTTATATTAGGTTTTTCTCGCAAAGCCTTTTCCATTCGTCAGTTCTCGAGCGTTCGATTTAAAAAAAATTCTCTCTACGACAAACAGATCGTTAGCAGCGTTGATTTGAAGTGCTGAGGTGTGCGTACCTCCAGTGTGTGTTATTTGTTGCGTACAGATAGTGTAGGGTCCTAGGGTTGAGTGGAATTTTACATGTACGTCAAATCGCTTGATCCCGTGCGGAAAATTGATAGGGCATCCCTCATAAAAATAAGGGCCTTTAAGGACTTATTTGAGGCTTTCCCTATCAGGGAAGCCTCAAATAAGCCTTTGAAGGCCCTTATATGGCAATCTCGACAGGGGTTGGCATAATAAGGGCCATTGCGGGTCCTATTATGGCACTCCCGACAGGGATTGCCACGAGAGGGCCAGGTTTCGGCATTATAGGAAACGGACCAGTATACATAGCTTGGACTAAATCGTTTGTGGCATTTTAATTACTACACTCAATTATTCGATAATAGGTAAAAATAGGATAAAAACGTGAGGGCATTAAAAATTATTAAACATTACATTTACGAATCCTCCAAAAAATTACATATTATTCTTATTGCCTTATTCACTCATGGAGTGATGCCAGCGCGTATGTTTAAACAATCCCATTCGGTTTTTTTTTTACATTTTTATAGTGACTATTTTCGCCGAATACTTTCCATATGAAAAATTATTTCGCGTTGTGATAGTTGATATCACAATGATATTATCTAATTGATATTGTTTATGTGATACAGCAAATAATTATAGGAATTAATTTGGTCTCTTATGCCATGTCTGCGACGAAGATGTTACAAGCACTCGGTAGCATAGGGGCAGCGTGCGTAGCTATGAGTAAGTAGGTACTAGGTTCAATACCGATATAGGTGATATATTTTCTTCGAAAAAAATAATTCCGAAAGGCCAGGGCATGACGAATTACGCTACAAAATCGTTGTGGTAAACTCTCAATTAAGTGCTTAATTTCATTTTGGATTTATGTGATATTTTATGCACATAGTACACTTAGATTTACAGCAAATAAAGATTTATTTTAATCGAATCTTTACTTATACGACTTGAATATATTTGATATTTAAAAAGAATAGCTGAAACGAATAAAAAATATGTTTGGAACAAATAAGATCGTGGTAGGACCGTGAGACGAGGAAAAAACCTATCTCATTAAAATAGATCCTATTTAAATAAATTAAAAAAATTTAGCAGTGTATCGTGATCTTATATAAACGGACACATGTACGCAGAAACACATACATTTACACACACGTGAGCATATCCATTGACAGGGATAACTTATGGGCACACCATGGCTTACATGAGGCGTCGATCAGGCATCCTTGAAGGCCCTCATTATTCTGCCTTTAAGGGAGACTTTGTCCTTGAAATGCAGCGGGAGATGTTAGCGGCTCAACATGAGCAGCTAGAAGAAGACGAGGGATGCCTCTATGGACCAGGCATTGCCGATTAGCGGTAATTATAAACACATTTGTGTAAACACATTACAAAACTTTAAACGCGTTTTTCTCGAAAACACGTTTTTAAAAATGGCTGACATTCTCCTGACCGCTGTAATTAACATATCGACCTGAAATTTCGAGAGCATACTCAGAAAATATGTCTTCACGGAATGACGGATCGTTTTTTCGATAGACACATTTTTGCATTTATTATTTATCTTTTTATGCGAAAAAAACGCGCAAATGCGATTTATTTTTAAATTGCCGCCATTTTCCGAAATTTGTACTAAACGAAAAACCCATCCGTCATTCCATGACCAAAGGGTCACAGATTGATAATATGCTTTGAATTTGTGTTTCAGATCAACAAAGAGGGGGCAGTGATGTCAGCCGTTTACCTCCCGCGATTTGAGGACCTGTTTTCGCGGAGCTGTAACGGCCGCCATTTTGGTTTTTTTTTTCAAATTTTTTTTTTAACGTTCTGTATATCATGAATAAAAGCAAGAAAAAAACCGCACTCAAAAAGCTTTACTCGTTTCCTTTAAAAAAAATAAAATGTAAACACCTGAAATATGGCACTCCACGGACAAAGTCTCCCTTAATGGCCCTCAGTTGCAAAGTGTGACCAGCCACTAAAGGCCCATGTGAGGCTACGCGATTAGGGCCCTATTAAGGTTAAGGAAATTCTATATGGGCCCGACCAAAGCCCTAGTTCAATTTCCGCACGGGATTATCTACTTTGCAATCTGTGAATTATTGATACAGAGCCAATTTCGATTCACATTGATTGCCCGGCATAAAATTCGACACGTGAACGTAACCTGAAAAGTGCATTTAAGGCGTTACATCTACGTGGCTCGCCGAAAAACGACACTTTTTGGATTCTATTTTTGACAATGCTAAAAAAGCAATCGAAATGAGGTTTGAAATGTTTATTCTACATGTGTTGACCTTCACAAGAAAAATTGTATGGAAAAAATAGAAAATGGTGGCTCAGTCGTTGCTAAGAGCATTTTGGGCGCTCTGCGGGAGATCGCGAAAATGTTATAGACTAGCACGTATAACAAAAAAATCGTTATTCACATTAGTTGTGCTGAGGAATTACACACGATTATTAAAAAATATGGGTCTTTCGCAAAAAGGCAACATTTTTAATAAATTTTTCATTTTTTCGGTAAAAAATCGACTTGAATTTGTTTATAAAAACGAAAATCATTGACTAATCGTGAAAATTGTATTTACTTCTTTAGATAATCTATCTAAGAAGCTACAGTTAAAATTTCAAGCAAATCAAATGAAAACTGCCCGAATTATGCATCCTCCCGATTTAAAAAACGTGGTATCGAGAATTTTTTTTTCATTCGTTTCATTTTTTCTCAGTTTTTTCTGTTCCAAAAATGAGGCTCTAGGGTAAGCCGCGGCTAGATACGCTCATCACTCGCGTTGCGCATAATTTCACCCTAAATGAAGAAAAAAAAATCCTCATCAACTTCCTTTCTCCAGACCGGAAGCGAAACAATGCATACGGCTCGGAGAAAAGAGCCCCGAACGAATTTCCCTGTTGAAGATATTTTTTTCGGTGTGTTTGCACGGAGAAAATCCGTCAAGTGATCCGTGGAGGTATAAAAAATTTTTGCTATCGCGGCGAAAAGTCTCGTTGATAGCCTGTGAGGGGTGGGGACTGTCGTGGAGGAGTGATTGAGCGAAGGGTTGGTATGAGCATGTATGCAACGGCGAGCCAACGTGGAAGAATGTCAACGGGGTGCAAGAATAGTGGCGGCCAGGAGTGCCGGAACGAAAAGAAAGGGATAAAAATGGTAGGAAATCACATGAAGGGTCGTCGAGTGCGGTAGAACTATTGGCTAGTTTCCAACGCGTTCGTTCTGTGCATTCACCTAAAAGCCTCTATTCCTATCCGCCATTCTGCTTTATTAACGTACTTCTCGTGCTACCATGGTGTAAAACATTTTACACTACGGTAGTACAGGGACAGTTGAATATCGAGCGCTGAACCTTTGATTGAGTCCATACCTACTTGGATCGTCGCTGCACATGACAGCATTTTCTATGCGGACACGCGCCTACTCAAAATTTAATTTCTTTCGTGAGTGTATCTCGGAAATAATCGGCCAATAAGTTCGTTATTTGCTTGCCTCACTTGGGCAATTGCCGCTGCCTGGTATTTCTTGAGAAAATATATCGACACGTTTACGCGTAGGATTAATTAACGCACTATTTTAGTCTAGAAATTTGGAAAAAAAAATCGATTTTTCTTGCATTATCTCAAAGTATAGACTCTTAGCATATAGCATACCTTCAACGTATATCCCTCTATCGTATCTACCTCGGGTATCGCGAAATGATTATTATAACCATTTAAACAAATTTAAACCATCAAAAAAATAGGGCGGAAAAAATCGGATTTTTGCATTTTTTTAAAAGTATAGACTCTTCATGGTGTGTCCTTAATGGAAATTTGGAAATTCCGAAAATTTAAGCTTATTTATATGCCAAAAAACGAGACCGGAATGGCATCGACCGGTCGGAGCTACGAACTTCAGAAGCTGCTAAGGAAGCTGAAATTGCTAGCAGGGAAGAACGAGCTTCAGAAAATCTTAAGAGGAGGGTAGGGGTTTCAGCGTGAAAAAACACCTTTTTGCGAATTTTTTTCATCTATATGGATGGAGTAAATTTATTGAAACCTTTTGTACATTGTTGAGGGGTTACCCCCACTTGTAGCGCAAAAAAAGGCCTTTTTCATGATTCTTTTTTAAAGAAAACTACGAAACTTTTTTAATCGATCAATATACCATCTTAAAGAACACATCTTGAAGAACTTTCAGTAATTTTTTTATTGAAAAATATTACATTGTTTAGTGGCAAATGGCCGTCAATGAAATAATGTTTTTATATACACGGTTTGCGGTGACCAATATTGCGGCGAAGTGGATCATCTGAAAAAAAAATGCGGATGGATTTAGTCAAATATAAGTATAAACTAGTCTTTAATCGAAGGATTTTAAAAAATATTCATTTTTCACAAAATGTCGGACAGTCAAAGTTAATGGTTCGATTTTAACGAAAAAAACGGCCGTTTTTGGCTATAAAACGGCCATTTTTTTCGAAATAAAAAATCGAACGATTAAAGACTACATTTTTATGTATTAAATAAGCCTGCAAAATTTCAAGAAGATCGGTTCATTAGTGTTCGAATAATCTTGGTCACCGACTTCAGAAATGCCATTTTGAGAAAAACGCGTTTAAAGTTTCTCTTTCAACGCTCTTTCAACGCGGATTCTTCTCTTTCAACGCTCATATCTCAGTCAATTTTGTTCGGATCGACTTGAAATTTTCAGGACATATTCTCAGATACTTATACTTCAAAAAATGCAATAAAAAAATCGATTTTTCCAAAATCGCAAGTGGGGGTAATCCCTTAAGTGTCGATTTTTTCAAAAGTGCAGACCCCTACCCTCCCCTTAATTTCGAAGCCGCGGATAGCACACTTTACGAGGCAGAAATGGCCGATTAAATTGTACTCAAACCTTTAAACGCGTTTGTCTCGAAACATTTCGCGTTTCTTTCAGCTGGGCGTATTTTTGCATGTTGATTAAATCATTGCTTTATTTATATACTCCTCATAAGAATGTTTGCATGCTTCTGTTTGCAAGGCTTCGAAGATAAATCGAAGTGGAGCAATTACTTATCGTAACTGATGTTGAAAGAACGCCGACAAATAACGAATACAGTCGTTCATAAATAACAATTGATACGTTAAGGGGGATTGTCTTTTTTTTTCGCAAAATTTACCGCTTTTTGGGAATTTTTTTGTGAAGAAAGTATACAACGGAAAACTTGGCATATAGTTTTATTGATCTGTTTACTACATACAAAAAATTTTTTAAACAATTTCATCAAAAAATCCGCCTCCCACCCCCCTTGACGCGCGATGGTCCTTTTTTGATGGTGTGCACGATTTCTCAAAAACTATTCAACCGATTGCCTTCAAATTTGGACAGAATGCTCAGCTGACATCCTTTTATCGTTTGATGAAGCAAAAAAGCAATACGTTTAATAGTTTTTTATTTATAACAAAAAATCGATCAATTTTTTTCGAAAAATCGATACTTCAAGTTCAAAACGTCACCAAATCGTCAATTTTTTTTTCCCTTCATCGAACGATAGCTATATGTGTCTAAAGTAAAATGCTTTTTGGGTTTTTGTTGCAGGATGAACGTGAAGGCTGTAATCGTGCACACCATCAAAAAAGGACCATCGCGCGTCGAGGGGGGTGGGAGGCGGATTTTTTGATGAAATTGTTTAAAAAAATTTTTGTATGTAGTAAACAGATCAATAAAACTATATGCCAAGTTTCACAAGTTTTCCGTTGTATACTTTCTTCACAAAAAATTCCCAAAAAGCGGTTAATTTAGCGAAAAAAAAAGACAATCCCCCCTTAATAAAGTGAGCTGGGGTCTCTCTCGCTCTCTCCCTCTTCGGGGGGGAAATATATTTTATGTTACCAATCAAGTGTTTTTTGCAGAGAAAATCTTATTTTCAAAGTGCCCATTAAACTTTCATCTTAGTCTCAACAAACGTAACACAAAATGAGACACTCTTAGTATGTCGACACTCAAACTACATCGCTGAGGGTACGCTATTAACACGATATCCGCGATTCGAAGGCGCGACCGGATATTTATTGCGGCTTCCAACGTACCCATTGCCGTCCGTGTTACACACGTCCGTTGTGTGCGAATATTTCATCATACTTAATTTTTATTCCACTCTTGATTGCTTTCTAAATTTTACCACCTTTGATATGTGTAATAAACGATGACTATTTTTGCAAACAATATCATTCCGGGCTGAAAATGTATTGTCAATAATTATTTGCTTGTTCATGGTCATTTTAAAAACGACTATGTTGAAAAATGATTTTCAATTGCGTCAGAAATTGGTTGGATGTACGGTTGAAATAGAAAAAAAAACAAAACAATTAATTTTTAAAAACTCGCTTTCATGGCCAGCGTTGTGATGGAACTAAATTACTTAGGAAGCAATGTACAAGTTTCTAGTTTCATCAATTTTATTTCATATTTTAAAATTGAAATGTTTTTTTCCGTATGGAATTACTCATTTTTTTCTTATCAGTTTCAAAGTGCGAAAAGAATGGAAACACTAGAGATGTAAATGTTATCGTCGCTTTATGCCAAATTAAAGTACTGCATTTTTACAATTCTCTGCATATGTTAAAAAAATAATTACCGTGTCTAAAGTTTTGCGAAAGTTGCACCGTGAAAAAATTGAAGTTTCGAACATTTATAAAATTGAAATAAAAGTCGTCTGCGTGTTTTCAGATTTGTAGGAAATGGAGCGAGCGTAGGATCTTTGAAAATGCAGAATTCTATAAAACCGAAAGTATTGCATTCATTTTTACGAAAATTTTATAGAGCTGTGCTGCGTCATTGTTCTAAATGTGTGACAAATTTCGGCTAGATGGTTATGGTCATTCACCAGTTATACCAATGGAAGACTATAGTTATCTAGAAATTTGAAAAAAGTTGCCTTTTTTTTACATTTCATTATAACATTCTACAGACCTTTTTCAACACGTCTGTGAAAACGGGTCAACGATACTCATAAAATAAGCCGAGTCATGAAAATTATAAGGAATACGCTCGGCGAGCGCGGTCGAAGGGCAGCGACATAAATTTCGATAAAAAAATTTGAATATTTTCTTAAATGTTTGAGGCTTCATTTCAAGTGTAATGACGTTTTACGCCTTAAGCTTTTAAGAAAATATTTACATTTTTCAAATTTCTATGTTTATGTAAATTTTATCGACTATGCACCGCCTGCACCTTTGATCAGTGACCAAGGATGGGGCTCTTCTGTAGCTTTACTATTTAACTTTATACCTCAACTATATATTTTTACTATTAGTTCAATATTTTACAAATAAAAGCTCGCGTGTCAAAAGATTTTTTACATTTAGTTTACTTTATACTTTTTAGTGTTAGAATTTGTTTATTTGTTTGCCATGTTAAACCCCCATGCCATTCAGCCATCGGCGTAATAAAAAAAACCTTGCCTTAGGTTATACACGTTTCGCGAGAAACTTTATAATAGTATAATTATAAATATTGCTCAAGTCAACAAAGTTAACGAGCCCAAACTCGATCGCCCTACCATTTGCCATTAGGAAATTTCAGTTCCCCCTCCCGCGGCCATTATCAGACTCTCGTTATCACGTGTAATGAAAAGTGCTCATGATAAAAAAACAAATGAGCCCAAATTCGACTGTCCAAACATATGTCATTATGGAGTTCCAGTGTTCACCCCCCACCTCCATCATCAGACTCTCTCCATCATGTGTAATGAATTGTGCTCATAATAACAAAACAAATGAGCACAAACTCGACTGTCCTAGCATGTGCTATTAAGGCAGGATATACATTTATAACGATGAAAAAATTGATTTCTTTTTTTTCTTTAAACGATAGAACTATATATGTAGAATATTTTCCCAAAGTTTTAAAGCGAAATTCGAAAAACTTCAAACGTCAACGCTGGGGCTCACCGCTCGGATTCGGAGCGGGCGTGAACTTCAAACGCGTTTTTCTCAAAACTGCATTATCGAAATTGGCATGCAGAATTACTCAAAAACTATTAAGGGGCTATACCAGTGTGAACGCTGAAAATTTCGCTGATTTTCGGGAGTCTTTTGAAAAAAAAGTACTCAATTAAATGTTTCGGAAAATTAAGAATATATTTGGCTATATTTAACTTATATTACATAATTTTTTCATACAACAATATTGAGATCCAAGCGACTTCTGTGCTGCCTTCGGAGGCGCCAAAAAAAGTTCCTCCACTGCTGACATGATTCCGACCGATTGAATAGCTGAAACCGAAAGAAGAGAAAAATGTCGTTAAACTGGAAGGTATTCCCTGTACAATGACGTAGGATTTTCGAAAAATCTAACAAAATCGCGTAGTTATGAAAAAAGTGTTTTCTTGCCTACAGAATGGTTGTTTTTTGCAATGCCAAATCGTAGATTTTCATCCAATCAAAAATATCCTACGTCATTGTAAAGTAAATATATTCAAGAGTACTTAGTTTAAATTTCAAGTCAATCGGATAATTGCTCTTTGAGTTACAAAGTCAGCAAATTTGCAAAATCTCATTTCGATAAAAAAGGCGTTTAAAGATTTAACTATGGATTTTTGCAAGATAAAATGATATTGATATAAATGATAATGATATTCTTGAAAGTATAAACTGTCGAAAAAGCCAAAAAAAACGATTTTTTAAGTGTCACACTGGTATAGCCCCTTAAGCCGATTGAGTTGTAACTTGGTAGAAATATTGATAATATTGGTACCTTCTACTTGACGGAAATTGTTTTTGCAAAATTTCGGAAAAAAACTACTTTTTTAATCCACATTTTACAGAAATGCTGCGTGAAATGTTGATTTTTTGTCGTAAATGCGTGCCATTTTATCAAATTTGCATTTTCTTCATTTCAATTACCGTCACATAGAAACTATACATGTTCTAACTGAAACTCCCGCGGCGAACTCGCTGTAACACTGCCACAGCTCCGCTATTTTGATGATGAATTAATTTAAAAAAATTGTTTCGTATGCTTAAATATACTATTAAAGTATACCTAAAGTTTGATAATTTTCGAATAATTATTTCTTAGTTTGAAAAAAACCCTTAATATTGCTTATTTCTTTCCTATCTATGTCATGGCGAGATATCCCGCCTTAAGGAGTTGCATTGCCCACCTCCCGCCACCATCATCAGACCAGCTCCACGCTACCATATTATTGCATTGCCACCGAAGTTCCCTGGGTATGCCAAGTTTCAGCTCAATCGGATGCGAGCACGTGTTTGAAAAATGGATTACAATTCTTTAACCGGAAAGACATACGAAGCAAGTTGAACAAAAGCTTGTAAAAAGAAAAACAGCTTTCCCGAACGTTTCGCACTTCCATCGTTATCGAAATATCCGGACAGAGTTTACGGTGAGTCTGGGCTGCGAGGCATAGCTGGAACAATAGCTAGCGAGTGTAGAGACCGTCACCGGTGGATGTCTCGCGAGCATCGGGGGTTGAGAATCGTCGCCGGTCCGTCTTGTTGCTGCGGGGCTGACGAAGTACCGGGCGAACCGCGCCGCGTTGCACCGCCAGCGGCAGTGTCGTGGGTGGTGGGGTTGCCCTCGCCTGGCCCGCTTGGCGGGGGGAATCAACGACGCGTGCGCCGTTCGCCCGAGCGAGGCGCGGCGCGGCGGGGGGAGTCGCGCGGTGGGAGCAGTAAACACGCCGGCGCCACCGGTTCCCAGTGCGGCCGCGTCCGTGAGACGTTACGTGTCGTTCTTGCCATTCTCTTCTATCAATCCGACACATCCTCCCTGTTACAGCGAATTTATCATCGACATAAGTTAACAAAAACGGGACATTCGTCTTACTCGACAATCGCTCGCTCCTGAGGCTCCCAAAATAGTAACCAATCGAGTGGCGAACGGGATAAACGAAAAAAAATGAAAAAACCCAACAGTTCGAACGAGCGAGATGTTGGCTAGAGTCAGTTTTTCCGTTACATCGGGAGCACGTCGCGTCGTGGAGGAAAGAAAAGGCTCTCGTAAAGAGCACATAGAGTGCGCGTGAAGCGGTCATCTCCGTATACGAGAAACTCTCGCGTCAGTGGCCCCCTTCGCGTCCTTATATGTTTATCGTTTATTTTTCGACCGACCGGTGTGTAATCACGCTACTTTGTTTTGCTTGTGCGCCGCTGCCACGTCGTGTACCTCGCGACGAGTGTTTGCCCGCGGTGGAAAAACCTTTCCTCGGTCGCGATACGAGCGAAAAATGCTCTTTGCGTCAAGCTTTTCGACGCGTAATCGCAGACTCATCTAATCCTTGCTTTACGAGCTTTCCCGTGCGGACGGACAGTTTCGGCACTGTTCTTCGTCGCTCCAATGTGATACTTTTAATCGCGTTCGACGCTCGCACGAGTAACGCGAGTTTGTTGTTTAGTGCGTGTCTGTAAATTACACAGAAAAAAAAAATATATATATATATACACATATATATTTATACTCGTATATTTGCACAAGGTGTTTCTGTGGTCCCGGCCCCGTTTGGTCGTCGGCCTTCGCACGAGGGAACAAAGGGCTGAAGAAGTGGGAGCGTACTTTTCCTCTCTCTCGCTCTCTCGCGACTCTGAGCTAGGGAGACCGAGCGAAAAAGGGACGAAGCGGAAAAAAGAGCAAAAAGTATCGATCGAGAGCGCTGAAAAACTCGTAAGTCGATTTGAAAATAAAATTTAAACGGTTAGGTCAATGTGAAAACTCGAAAATCTGATTATCAAAAAAAAAAAGTCCATTTGGAAATATGATTGAAAAATCCTTTGGACGTTTATTCGTATGTAGAGTTCCAAAGTTGTGTACCAAATTTCATTGAAAAATATCAATAATTCAAGTTATAAACAATCTTGTGATGGACCTTCGAACGCGAGGGGCACAACGGTGTACTTGATTTTGGCCACCCGGTTCATCTGACACAAAAATAACGATTTTTTTCGTAGAATATATAATATTGGCTAAGACTTGACCGAGCTTTTTTCTGTCATCGTGTTTCAGTGACCAAAAAAATTTTTTTGAATTTTCTAAAAATCGGTTTTCCTAGGAACAAAGACATTATTGTTAATGACCAATGAAAAACAAATGTTGAGAAAAAAATCGTCGGTCAAGACTAAACTACTATTATACTGACGAAGTGTATGAAATTCCGAGTCAATCCGTTCATCGGATGTCGAGAAATCGCGTACACCGTTTTGAGAACTATAATTTCGAGAAAAACGCGTTTAAATTTTTACCAGCAGTTCAATCTACCTGCACCATATATTGGACATTTCTCTTTACTTGGATTTGCCTCAAACGGAGAACGAGAATTTTTAAATTTTCAGATTTGCCTAACCCCTTAATTCTTTTTGACATTTTTCACTGCTGCCATCAAAGCGATGGTGTTGAAGTTTGCATCGTTGGACTGCAACGAAAGTTTTTCTTGATTTTTTTTCATTGCTTTATTTTTACTATTTTGTAAAAATTTTGGTTATAAGTTTTAAGGACTCTGAAAAATATTTCGGCGATTTTCGTAGCCTCAATGTGCTTAAAAAAATACGGGAATAGAAAAGAAATATATTTTCGTTGCATTCCATGTTTGCAAACTTCAGTACCATTCAAAACGTGAAGAAAAATAATTGTAATTCTAAAATTCTTAGTTATTGTACGACGGATTTTTATTTAGCCGACTATTGGGTGAGAAATTCGGTTTTTTGGCTTTTTTTAGGCAGCTCCATGGAAAGAATACGCAATGGACTTGAAGTTAGGTTTACATGGGCCGCAGCAGCAGTTTAGTAACTTACTATCAGTGTTGGGCAACATTTAATTGATAGGGCAACTAAAGATTAATTACTTAATTCTTAATCACGACTATAACGATTAAAAATTAATTAATTGTAATTGCGAAAACTCACGATTAACAATTGATTAATTGTAATTGTGAAAACTCACGATTAACAATTAATCAATTGTTATTTGCTTGTTATTAATAGTTATTGGAAATTGATTAGTTTTTTCAGTGGGAAAAGTCACGATTAACTATTGGTTAATTGTTAATCGTGAGTTTTTATAATTACAATTAATTAATTACATACAATTAATTAATTGTAATTGTGAAAACTCACGATTACAACTCATCAATAATATATATAACAATCAATAATAATATTCACATCTTTTTTATATGATAACTGTAAAGGTAAATAGGTTAATTGTTAGTTTTTATTGTTTCTGTGAACAATTGAAAAAGTGAATTGCACTTGTTTCAATTGCGAGTTGCAATTAACATACGTTAATCCAAATAAATTAATTGCAACATGCAATTAATTTATTTGAATTAACATTTGGATAAACATTGCATGTTGCAATTAACAGTGGAATTGCAATGAATGTTAATTGCAATTAAATTAAATGCTCTTACTTTTTTAGTCAATTGATGAACTGATTGAAAATTTAATTGATTAACGCCCAACACTGCTTACTAGCGTCCGTTTGGTGATTGAGCATGACGTCTAATGCTATGCTAGGCAACGAAATTATTATTATTTTCCGTATTGCCCAACTTTTTTTGACACACTTTGACTACAAATATCACTGGAATATTTTTAAAGAGCCTTATTAGGGATCCATAACCTAAAACTGAAAAAGAAGAGTTTAGATAGTAGATGAAATAAACAGATGAAATGATGAAGAAGGATTTTAGGCGCGTTCCAACGATGCAAACTCCAGTACGATTTGCACACACCCATCTTTCGCAATTCGAAATCGCGGGTCGGCATAATAATAAATATTTATATGCATAATCGTAAATTCATAAATGGATTCTAATACTCGATTAATCAAGGCCTGAGCCTTCTACTTACATATATATATCGACTGGGCTTGTCCCAGTCGCGAATATAATGCAATTACATGAGGTGCGCATACAGTCGATTTCGTGACGAGATTTGTCAATGAAAACTTTGGGCTAATTGTCTTTGCGTGCATTCCTATCGTCTGCATGACGATAACGATGCCTGGAGTACGAGCGGGTATGTATGTACATATCAAGTTCTATGTATTTTAATACGGTGCTGAAGTTTGCATCGTTGGAATGCAACAAAAATTTGTCTTGTTTTTCGCCATTTCTTTATTTTTATCATTATGTAAAATCTTTTTTTTTGCCGTTTTTTTTTATTATAAATCATTATTATAGATTAATAAGGATCGTCGAAAATTTTTAAGTAGTTATCTTAGTCTCATTGTGCGAAAGAAATCGCTAACACGAAGAAGATTTATTTTCTTTGCAATCCGACGATGCAAACTTCAAAATCATATATTGATATTGTAAAATAAAAACACAAATTATCAATAATCTGATGAATTTTGTCATATTTTTATATTTCCCGTTTCGTCGTTGCGTCTACGTGATATCGAAGTTTGCAATGAAAATATATATTTTTCATATTGCCGCTTTTTTTCCTTTTTTTCGGCACACTCAGGCTATAAAAATCACTTGGACATTTTCGAGGATTCTTAATTGAAAATCTTTAGTCAAAACCGGCAAAAAAAGATTTTAGATGATAATAAAAATCATGAGAATCAAGAAGAATTTTCGTTGCATTCCAACGTTGCGAACTTCAACATTATGCGTCTACGATGAGATTGAAGATTGCATCGTTGGAATGCGATGAAAATGATCATTTTTCAATTGCTCAAATTTCTTTTGACAAATCCAACAAGGAACTTCACTCAAGTGTCCGCCTTCGATTTTGTTGAAACTCATATATGTGATAGAGCATTGAAAACTATTCGACACGTATTTTTTTATCTGCGGAAAAATGGTTTTGAGCGGGGCAACCGACCCCTCAATGAAAGGCGAACAGACCACCCCTCAGCCGGCTATCGACTTGAATGAAACAAAAACCAAAATTCTTTTAATGTAGAGCGACAAAAAAAACACTGTATAAGCATCGAAAAAAAATGAGGGGTAGAAGGGGCCAAACTACCCTTTCTTTGAAGGGTAGCTTTCCCCCTTAAAAACGTTTTTGCACCGATGAAAAAAAAAATACGTGTCTAATAGTTTTCAATGCTTTATCACATATATGAGTTTCAACTAAATCGGTCTTCAATTCAACGGTCTGAATCTACGAATAAAGGTTCTGTAGAATTAGTAGGTTGGCAAGAAAGTCTTTGCTTTTCATCACCAAAAACCAAATTAAAAAGCAGTCTTGAAACGAATGATTAATTTTATTTTTGGTGATAAAACCCCGGCTGGAGATTTAGTTATGGCGCTAATCACGCTCGGATCAGGTTGCCTGACTACCGTTGTATGGCGCTAGTATGGCAACCTGATCAGGGCGTGAACAACAATGTAACGCCGTTCCTGATAACGGCGGGCTTGGCAGTCTGATTACGCCCGAATCTGGCAGCCTGATTGGGCCGCTATCCTGGCGCCTTATGATGGCGTGTATACGGCTGCCTGATCGGATGTATTATAGAAAATATACAGAACGAATAACGAAACTTTTTTTGTTTATTGAATATTTAACACCAAGTTACATCTGAACACTTTGACAACGAAACATATTTCTGAACATGGGGATGGGGAAGCATGGGGATCTTCTTCGCTGCCATTAGAACCCTCTCCGCTGACATGGAGATGTTCTTCCCTGGGGTTGACATTCTCTCCTCTGACATGGGGAACTTCTTCGCTGCCATTAGAACCCTCTCTGCTGGCATGGAGATCTTCGCTGGTGTTCGAATCCTCTCCGCTGGCATTAGGATTTTGTTTGCTGGTAGCTTCATCAAGACTTTCCTGATCTTGAATTTCATCATTCGGGCTTCTTTCTGTAAATATTCAAATTTCTCGTAAACAAAACAACGCGTATCATTCTCATTGTCCAAATTATATTTTATATTGATATTATTCTATTTATTATTATTTTTAAATATTTTTTATATCTTTTAATTTTTTAATTTAATTTTAATATTTTTTAAATTAACTTTAATATTGATATTATTCTATACCCAAGTGTATACAAATTCATAAAGTTTGTAAAAGTTGAAAAAAGTAACTGGTACTTGTACCGATGATCAGGACTCGTCAACTTTTTTCTCCGAACGACATCTCCTAACACGCAGCCGTGTCAAATACCGCTTCCTCTCTTTGCGATTCATAACGTTTTCACTTTACGTGCCCTTTTTTATATATCGTGAAAACTTTCACGTTATGAGCCAAACACGATGTATACAATGACATACGTGCAAGCATAATTTTTAAAAGCAACACCAGTGCCACCACTTTAGCGCTGGCCTGAGCACTGCCGTGCATGGGCCTCCCAATAGAGCCGTATTAGGGCACTGATAAGGCAAACCACGTTATGGCCATTTTGACGTTTGCCATAAGTTTGCCTGACCTGTGGCTGCCTGTTCACGGCAGGCTCACGGCCGAATCGAAATTCCCGTAGTACAGATAGCCACACAGCTCTCTGATCACGGCCTGATCATAAATCTGGCTAGCCTGAACAAATTTTCGGCCGGGACGCAAATAATCTTTCGCCAACCTAATATAAAAACGAAAACGAATTTTCGTTGCATTCCAATTACGCAATCTTCAACACCATGTGTCTACGTCGAAACGACGATAAGGGGATCGTACGATCGTGTTGAAGTGCAAAATTCTGTTTACCCATCTCTCCATATGTATCATCATCCAAATTTTTTTTTTTCTGAGTTTGAGATTGCAGACTTCTAATAAGCAGCCTAAAAAAAATTGGAGTGGTTTTTATAGCTTGATTCTTTCTAAAGTTCCAAATGGGGCAATTTGATAATATTGATTGCGTTCCAACGGCACAAACTTCTCCTTCGCGGCATAGGATCGTTCGGGATCAACGGTTTCGTACACACGCGTATTACGTGAGCGCTATTGCGAACTTGACATTCGATTGAGCCGCGAAGGATGTTTTTTTATCAATTTATAGGCGCAATAAAGCCCGCGTTCATAAACGCCAGGAACCTTTCGACAATAAACCGATAACGCTTATCTGTATACTATTTCGTATCTTTGAATTCAATTTTTACCTTCTGCGCGCTTTGTTTTTCCTATTCTCTTTATTTCACGGATCGGTGCTCGAGAGACACGCGATTGCCTATCGATCGGTCAATTCTTTTATTTGCGCCGCATGGTTACTCCATACGAATGCCTTGTCTTATCGTCTAGCGGGTACTGGCGTTGCGTGGGTAGGTGTGCGTGTGTGTGTCTGTTATAATTACGTTGAAAATAATGATGTTGAAGTTTGCACCGTTGGAATGCAACGAAAGTTAAGGCGGGATATACATTTAGACAGGAAAAAGATAAGCAATGTTGAGGGATTTTTTAAACTAAGAAATAATTTTTCTACAATTATCAAACTTTAGGTATACTTTAATAGTATATTTGAGTATACAACATTTTTTTTCAAAATTAATTCATCATCAAAATGACGGAGCCGTGGCAGAGTGTTGAAGCAAGGTCGCCGGGGGAGTTGCGAATCGGCGTGCAGTCTACCTTCCCGTAGACTTTGATTTGCAAAAAAGTTCAAACATTTTTTCAGTTAGAACATGTATAGTTTCTATGTGACGGTAATTAAAATGAAGAATATGCAAATTTAAGAAAATGGCACGTATTTACAACAACAAAAATCAAATCAATAAAATTAAATAAAGTAGTTTTTTTTTTCATTTTTTCAAAAACAATTCTCGTCAAGTAGAAGGTACCAATATTATTAATATTTCTACCAAGCTTCAACTCAATCGGCTTATTAGTTTTTGAGTAATCCTGCACGCCAATTTCGATAATGCAGTTTTGAGAAAAACGCGTTTGTAACGTTTGAAGTTTTTCGAATTTTGCTTTGAAACTTTACGAAAATATTCTACATATATAGTTCCATCGTTAGAGAAAAAAAAGAAATCGATTTTTCGATCGTTGTAAATGTATATCCCGCCTTAATTTTCTTTTCTATTGATCACATTTTTTTGCCAATTTTGGGCACAAAAATCACCCAGACGGTTTTTCTTATCCTCATTACAGTTGCACGGCATAAAGCTATAAAAAAAAGATACGCATGGAGAATAGTTGCGTCAAGGTGCCATAGAGACCGTCGATTTTCTATTCATTCATTTGATTAATTTTTTTCATACATTTTATTCATTTGATTCGTTCCATGATGTTGAAGTTTTCAGGGTTGGAACGCAACGAACATCATTTTTCTTTTTAATTGCTCGATTTTTCCTCGGCTGTGAAAATCACTCATACGTTTTTACGTATTCTTATTAGAGATTTACGACCTCAAATTGCAAAAAAGAAGGCCTTGGATAAGCATTAAAGTACAAAAATGGGAAATGAACAGAATAATCACTGCAAACGATGCAAATTTCAACGTCAATCGCCAGTTTAAAAAATGCAGCTTAGAAGACCGTGTCATACAGTTCGTCATTTTAAAAAGATGCATAAATAAAAAAAAATACCATTCAACATCCAAAAGTAGCAATAAAACATACCCTAAGTCTAAAAAATGAAGAAGAAATCTTTCCTTTGAAAAAAAATCATGAAAATGACCAAATATTTTCCTCGTCTAATCTACCCCCTTAAGCGAGAGAAAAATGTCACTTCTCGAATAAAAGCGTTATTTCCAGCTCAAATCGACTAATTTGCGTTTTTTTGTTGTTATCGCAGAAAGGCCACCATTCGCATTAACGAACATTTTTCTTCTCCGATCCAAGTTGTTTGAATGAAGTAGATCGATTTTTTTTGGGTTTCCTTGTGACCTTCCTGTTTGTTTATTCGTTCTTCTCCATTAAATGACATTGTAGTTTGCATGGTTGCAACGCAACGAAATTAATTTTCTTTTTATTTCCCCAATTTCCTTTGCCAGATTTGAGCTACGAAAACCAAGCAAACATTTTTTGTGATTCTTATTCCGTAATCTACAACCTTAATCTGCTAAACATTACTTTGGATAATAATAAAAAATGAGAATTTTCGCTGCATTCCAACGATGCAAACTTCAACCCCATTCCGTTGAGGCCTTAGGCCACATGGGTATAAAATCATGTGCGAATTTAACATTTTTTCGTATGAAAAAGTGATTCACACATAAAATTAATTAGGTTGGGATATAAAAACTGGAATATGGGGTATGTATCAAGGGGGAAGATCCCTGTACAGATGGAAGTAAAAAAAAAACAAAATTAATTACATATCTATTTAGTATGAATATCAAGCTGTTAGAAAACATATATATATATATATATATATATATATATATATATATATATATATATATATATATATATATTTCTCAATGTCCAAAATGGCCGACTATTCGAAACTTCTCGAAACAGCTTTTTTCCAATTGGCGTGACAAATAACTTCAACAATTATCACTCGATTTACTTCAAATTTCAATGTTATGTTCCGAGTTGCATTTCGCAGAGAAGTACGTACGGAATTTCTGATTAATCGAAAACTTTTCATTTTATGAGCAGTTTATGAGCAGTTATAACGAAATTTTTCACTGAAAATTTATTTCTTAAGTTCAAATACCTACTACTTTTGAATAAAACAATATTTTTTAAATTCCGTACGTACTTCTCTAGGTATTCTAATGTAGGTTGACGAGAATTTTTGTTTTAGGTAAAAAATTGTGGATGCTAAACGTCACGGCGCGGAGTGCCTAAAAAAAGATAACAAAAGAAAATATTAGTAGTCGGCCATTTTGTACATCGAAAAAAAATATACATATATATTTTCTGACAGCTTGATATTCAAACTAAATAAATGTGTAATTAATTTTATGAGTGAATCACTTTTTCATACGAAAAAAAATGGTTAAATTCGCACCCGTTACTGTGGCCTAAGGCCTCAACGCGATGTTTCGCCAAAGAAAATTGACTTATAAACTTATAAATATGTGCATGCACGTCCCCGGATATTCGCAGCTTATAGTCGAGCACATTTACGCGTTTCATCGTATCGCCACGCTGTGCGATCGGGTGGTGCATCGCCCCACATTGCTGACCCATACCCCCTGGGTGCCACCGAACCTGCAAGACCGGTAGTGACGTCATCCACGGTCCAGCTGCCGTTTCATTTTTTTCCTGTTTGCTTTTTCTTCTCCTTCGTTTCTGCTTGGCTGCACACGCGCGTCAATCGAACCATTATGCGATATGTGGTATTTATGGAATACCTATCGGATCGCTTAGGAAGCATACGTGACACTTTTACAGCGCGCGCGCCGAAGGCCGACCGATTGCGTTCAATGATCTTTCGATCATTCGGCAACTCTCTTGAAACTTTAGTGTCGATTTCGCAAATAGCTGAAAATGATAACAACGAGAACAATAATGATAACAGTGATTACAATATTGATTATTATTGCAAATAGATACTATGGAATAAACGAATAAATAATCATTATTATTATTACGGCAATGAGACCAATGATGATAACAACGATATTATTATTTATTTCCTAATGTCCAATTTTTTGACACTTTTAGACTACGAATATTACTGAAATATTTTTTAAAGATACTTGTGAGGGATCTATAATGTAAAACTGCAAAAAAGAGTTTAGATATTTATGGAAATGGAAAAATTAAATGGTATTGAAGTCTGCATCGTTGGTATGCAACGCTATTTTTTTTCTTCTTATTGCACAATTTTATTTGGGCCCACTTAGGGTGTAAATATTGAGGAAATATTTTTGAAAATCCTCACTAGAGATCCATAACCTAAAACTGCAAAAGAAGAGTTTAGATAGTAAGGGGGCATCCATTAATTACGTGAGGTGATTTTGGCGATTTTTCGACCCCCCCTCCCCCCCTGGTGAGATGTCGTGAGATTTTGCTCGACCCCCTCCCCCCTCCCCTAATCTCACGTGAGATTTTTCAAAATGCATACGTTTACGGAAAATAAATTGTAGTAGAAGTAACTGCGGTTGTAGTACCATTTACTCCACCATGTAAAGTAGTAGGGAGACTCTCCCTACGTGATAAAAATTATGTGATTACTAAAATTACTAAAATTACTAAAATTACGTGAGATTTGCCGAAGCCCCCCTCTCCCCCACGTGAGATTGGGTGAGATTTCGCTCGACCCCCTCCCCCCCCTAAACGCCTCACGTAATTAATGGACGCCCCATAAGCGAAATAGAGATGGAATGACAAACAAGGATTTAATTGCGTTCCCACGATGCAAACTTTAACGACATGAAATAAAGAAGGATTTTGGTTGCATTTCAACAATGCAAACTTCAACACAAATGAAGGTTCGGATAAGCTGGTATCAATTTTTTTCAGATACAACAGGCATAACCCGCAATGCTTGATTTTATAGAACTCTCATGATTATAATTATTATTATATCTATTCGATGCGGTAAGACAACAGTTCTTTTTTATTGTATTTTTTTCACATAGACTGTTATCTCTTTATGCTTGGAAACGCTGATTCTCTATTCATTGTCTTCTGCTCCATGTTGTCATACCAATAATGTGTATACACAATCAATTATATAGAATAAGCGAAGAAATAATAATTATTATTATTAGGGAAATAAGACCAATAATGACGATAACGACGATAATAATAATAATAATAATATTAATTATAATTATAATTAAAAGATAACAAATAAAACGTTTTTTCCTCAATCGTGCATGAATCGAAATATATTTATATGGTATTGAAGTTTGCATCGTTGGAATGCAACTTATTTTTTTTTCTTCGTATCGCCTAATTTTTTTTCCCACATTTAGGCTAGAAACATAATTGGGATATTTTTGAAGATCCTGATTAGGGATCCAGAACCTGAACCTGTAATAGAAAAGTTTAGAGAACCATCAAAATGAGGTAATGAAAAAATAAAGGATTTTCGTTGCATTCCAACGATGCAAACTTCAACACCAATCTGTAATGCAATATGAGGACGAATTTTCAATGTTCGTAAGTTCAATCGAAGCTCGCCTGTTCCGCCCGCTCTAGAGCAGGTAGGCCTCAGCGGAGATGAGATCATCGGTCCAGCTGCTCATCCTTCTTTTGTCTGCTTTTTATATGGCAGACACCTTTACGTTTACTCCATGGCGACCTAGCGTTACACGCCCGGATGAGAGAACATGAAACATGCGTCGTGTGGTTTTACATGCAGGTGCTCTATTACACACACACACACGCACTCACACACACACATGTGCGTGAATTATAATATGCTTATGTACATCTATGGTGTTTGATCATTTGAAAAAATTTTACAACCATCCAACGAAGAATTTGTCTTTCGCCTGGAGACATTTTCCATGGTGTTAAAGTTCACATCGTTGGGATGCAACGAATTTTTGTTTGTTTTTACTTGCTTAATTTCTTCATTTTTATTATTATTCAAAATCTTTTTTTGCAAATTTCGATTATTGATTCTTCATTTTAAAAAAAATACGGCAAAATGAAGAAATTTTTTTTTTGTTTTACTCCAACGATGTAAACTTTAATACAGTCGTACCTCGATATGACGGATGTCTAGGGAAGTTCGTTATATTGAGGTTTCGTTACATCGAAGTAATGTTCCTTAAACTGTTCTTAAAAAATTATATTAGTACTATAAATATAGCGATATTTTTTAAAGAAAGAGAGGTTTAAAATAGAACAAATTTCACAAGCAATTAGCGAATAGAGCATCATGTATATTGTTATGTCGTTGTATCAAGGTTTCGGGCGTCTATCGGACGGGAATGGACAAATCTTCGTTAGATCGAGGTTCGACTATAGCATCATATTCTACACTATACACGGCGCACACGTGTAATCGAAAATAGTGCTGTGCAGATTTCAGTCCTTCGTCTCCAGTGGCTTTTGGACATATTTCGTCATTTGCACGCGCAGAGAAAAATGTACATTTTTCGACTTGATAATTTTTTGGTTACAGTACTATTATGGCGTAAACGCACGCAAAAAATGCTGATTATGCTTGCAGCGAGTATACGTTTTCTGAAGAGAAAAGATACTCGAGTTTCGGAACATCCCGCAGAATTAATGATCCTGCCACTTGTTTTCTGCATTCTTAAAGTGTCTACTGGTTTTTTTAAATGCCTTAGATTCTGACTAAAAGTGGAAAAAATGGGGTTGAAACTTGCATCGTTGGGACGCAACGAAAATTCTTTTTCATTTGTTATTTTTATTGTCATCCAAAGTAATCTTTTGCGGATTTAGGTTGTAAATCGCTAAATAAGGATCCCAAAGAACGTTTACGTAATTTTCGTAGGTCAGATTTACTCAAGGAAATTTGGGAAGTTCAAACAAATTCTTTTTCGTTGTATTTCAACGATGCGAACTTCAACAATATGGGAAAAAAGGTTCGAGAGGATCAGTCACCAACGTACAGATAATTAAAAAAAAATACTTATTCCAGTACGAATTAATTCCAATTATTTTTGAAATTTTCCAAGAGGAACATACACAAAATAATTTTAAAAACCTATGCTTGAGGAAAACTTGAAAAAAGGACAAAAAATGTTTTTTTTTTCGTCGAAATATACATGTTGGCAATTCGGATAGGTATTGATACGAGGCATCTAAAGGGTGTCTCAAAATGACCTGACATTTAAATTTATTAATAAAACGTATTATCTATTCGAAAAGTCCGAATATTTTTATTGGAATATAAAATACAAACATGGAGGTTATGTGTGGAACACAATATCCGATAAATGGCATAAACGGCATGGACTTGGACATATTCTTTCAACAAGATGGCAACAAACCTGCCACACTGCGGGCAAAACAATGCAGTTATTGCAAACAGGGACGAGGCGGCCATTTATCGGATATTGTGTTCCACACATAACCTCCATGTTTGTACTTTATATTCGAATAAAAAATTCCGTACTTTTCAAATAAATAATACGTTTTATTCATAGATTAAAATGTCAGGTCATTTTGAGACACCTTATAGATCTTATTTTTGAACGTCACTTTTCAGGCCACCCTGTATACGTGTGCTATTTAAATAATTCAATTTCTACGTCAGAAGGTCACGGAGATCTGAGTCCCCGTATCCCCTATGTCCCAACTAGAATACATATAGGTATGTATGGCCCTTTCAAGAGCGCCTCAGTGCCGAGGGCACGCGGTGTCTTGTCTCAAATGTCCGAATCTGGAATCATTCGAGAAACTCTCGTCGGGAGATCCGTAATACGATAGGGCTGAATGAGGCAGGATTTTTAATGCTTTGCCTCTTGGAACATTGATGAATCGTCAGTCTTGCTCTCCTCTCTCTCTCTCTATCTCTCTCTCGCTCTCTCACTCTCTTTCTCTCTCTCTCTCCCACTTATATTCTGGAGCAGTAGTTTCAGGTCTTCTACGTTCCGCATGTAAAGTAGTCCAGTAAAAGAGACTAAAACCCAGCACTTTTTAGCGTAGAATACGAATTTTTCACTGAAGGTAGATGGTTGCATACCGAAAGTAACCGCAACAAAATTTTTCCCCTCAACTTGCCCCAACCCTAAGAAATAGGGGTTGAAAACTTAAAAATCGTCGTATCTGGATAATTAATAGCCCGATCAAAAAATGTTTCGAACAAAAGTTGTTTGGAATAATAAAATACGTATAAAGTTATCTCACGTCCAATCCGCTATCTTTGAAAATAGCGGCACAAAAACACGAGAGCACCACTGACCGAGACACGCATCAAACCCCGAATTTTCGAATAGTTTGGGTGCCGCTATTTTCAAACTTATCTTATTAGTTAATTAACTTAACTTGACTTATTCATTGATTATCGAGATACGACGATTTTTAAGTTTTCAACCCCTATTTCTTAGGGTTGGGGCGAGTTGAGGGGGGCAACATTTTATTGGGATTGCTTTCAGTATGCAACGATTTACCTGCAGTCAAAAACTTATATTCTACGCTAAAAAGTGCTGGGTTTTCGTCTCTTTTTACTGGACTAAAGCGTACCAGCTGCACGATGTCACGTTATGCCATGTGCTGCATATATGTATATATATATATATATATATATATATATATATATATATATATATATATATATATATATATATATATATATATGTGTCGCCTTATTGATTATCCGAAATTGATCAGCATGGACGTCCTGCACAGATCGGTTCCATTCGGTATAAAAAAGTCTCCGGTACGTTCTTTGTTTTTTCCCGCTGCTCGGAGCATCCCAAAGAAGACACGGTTCTTCGTGAATACGCGTGAATGTGTAGATGCAGCAGAGCTCGTCTCTGCTACATAGTACAGGGGTGGGTGTATACAGGGTGTCCCAGGTCAACCGCCCGATCTTTGAGTTCTGAATACATGCCATCATTCTGAACAAAAAAGTCTTCTGCCATTTTGGCGTCTGACGAACCGTTGTCAAATTGCTGAAGTCATAAGGATCGTATTTTTTTAATTATTACAAATTATGGCAGTATCAAAAAAACAATTTTTAACAATATCGCTCTGTGTTCATTTTGTCATTGTGAATTGGAAAGTCCTTGGTCACTACGGTGTCCAACGAACCGTTGCTTCGCTATAGCTATAGCGGGCTTGCTGTCAGCGCGAGACGATTGCACTGTAATTTGGTAACGGTTCGTCAGACGCCAAAATGGCAGAGGACTCTTTTGTTCAGAATGATGCCATGTATTCGGAACTCGAAGATCGGGCGGTTGATCTGGGACACCCTGTATATACAGGGTGGCACGGAAAGTGACGTCTAAAAGAAAAATCTAGGTGTCTCGTATCAATGCCTTTCCGAATCATTTCCAGCTATGTCCTGTGATCTTTTTTAGTTCTCGAGAAAGAGCATTTTTTATAACGCCGAAGTTTGCATCGTTAGGATGCTACGATATTGTTTTTCATATTTTTATTTATTTATTTTTATCGTTACTCGAAGCCTTTTTACGCAAATTAAGGTCATACATTTCTAATAAGAATACGTAGAAACGTCTGAGCGATTTTTGCAGCTTAAATTGGCAAAACAAAATTTGAGTAATTAAGAAGAATTCATTTTCGTTGTACTCTGGGGATGCAAACTTCAACGTCATTTTTTTCGAGTCTTTTTGTAGCAGAGGTTTTGATTTTTTTGTGCCTGTACTTTTTTCTTAGATATTTTTATAAGCATTGGGCGTCATATAGACTGATATAAGTATTTTTTTTATCATCTGGACTTTGGTGACCGATCCTTTTAGACCTATTTTTTAAACTTTTGTTCAAAATCTCAGGCATTTACGTCAGCGCTCAGTTGGTAATTTATTTATCGCTTAACAGTGCATTTTATATCGATAACACAAGCAAAAAACAATCGCGAGTTAAGTTCAGCAACAAAATAGAAAACCGAAACAGATGGTAGAACATACACGGGAGTAGTTAGGGTAGGTATAGATACGAGGTATACAGAAAAAAAATGGTGTTAAAGATTGCACCGTTGAAATGCAACGAAAATTCCTTTGAATTTCTTATTTTCATTATTTTCCAAAATCAAATTCTGCAGATTTATTGTAGATCGCTAATCAAAAATCCTAAAAATGCTTTCGCGTTTTTCGTAGCTTAAATCTGCCGAAGGAGATCTGCGAAATAAAAAGAAAATCTTTTTCGTTGCATTCCAACGATGCGTACTTCGACGTAACACAAAAATAATCATTCCGTTGTAATTTCAACGATGCAAACGTTAATACCATTATAAATGCTGGATTCCATGGTGTCACTGTCCTTCCAAAAAGAACATCGCACTTTCCTCAGGTTCCACTTGACGGATCCAGATGCAGTGCAGGTACATTTCAAGAGTGTTTATTTTCACATTGCGAAAATTCAGCTAAGAATCTTCGTTTTTTCGTCAACTTCGCCCAAAAACGGGCGGATGCCCAAAATTTCAAGCAATGATAAATATATCCATACAAGTACCACAAGAATTTGATGATGTTGAAGTTTGCAGCGTTGGAACGCAACGAAAGTTAATTTATCTCCTATTGCTCACCATTTTTTGCCCATTTAGGTTACGAAATTCACCGAAACGGTTTTTTTTTAATTCTTATTCGAGATGCACGACATTAATGGAGTTGAAAAATGATTGTTTATGATAAAAATGAAAAAATCAAAAGCATAAAAAATGACATCGGTTGCGTTTCGACGTTGTAAGCTTCAACGCCATTCATATTTGAGAACTAGAAGCGTAATTTGAGCTAGAAAAAAACGAATTCTAATATACTACAATTTCATAATATTAAGGCGTCTGGCCACCTTGGCCGATCGAAAAATGGGTATATTTAAAAAGAAAAATTGTAAACTCGAAAATATGGGCCGGAATATTTTTATTTTTTTACACAACGTCAGAAAGGGCTTTAAGAATAACGTTAATAAATTTCCGTTCAAAATATTAAAAAATGGCGCCGTTATGCACATTGCCGCGGAGGCCCTCCGCACGATACGCGCGGTCGTTGTCCCAGCTGTCACCCGGTCATGTCACATCAGAAAAAAAATCAGCTCATTCGTGAGTAGTGTCGCTACAATATAGCGTAGCGATCTTTTTTTCGACCGTTAAAAAAATTATGGTGAGCCGAAGAAAAAAATTTGTATCTTTCTCCGAAATTTTTCGAGCAAAAACAATAATAAAACAAAAACTAATCAAGTTATCGCAAAAATTCAACGTGACATTTTAGATAATGTATCTAAAAGTATTGTGTGAAAATTTGAAAGCAATCGGACCGATAGTTTACGATATTTCGATAGTACCAGTTCAAAAAATGTAGTTTCGAGATAACGCAGGACAGCTGCGTGAGCTAAACCGTGCGAGTTATAAGCACGGATCGAATCGCACGGTCGATCGCCCGCAGCGGCGCAACCTTCCTGCCGAAAAGTAACTGTAACTTGGTCAATTTTGCGTTTTTCAATACGTACTATGGCTTAAATTGTTCTTGACATTTCAGGGTTTATTAAAAAAAAATAATAAAAAAATGAAAAAAAAAGTACATGGTGGCCTTAAGATAAGGAACAAGGCGAGAAAATTCGGTTTTCGCCTTTCGGTCTCGCGAACTCCCCCACGACAGCGAATTTTATACCACGTCGATAGATGCGCCCCCGCTGCACCACGTAGCTCTTCTGCAGTTTGTCGTGTGACGTGGTAACCCACCCTATCGTAGCGCATACAAAGTATATAAAGTATACGTGGCAACGTAAACCCGCAACAACTTTGGGGCTCCGACAATGCTTCGAGTTGTTAGCCCCCCCCCCCCCCCCGGGGGGATTTTTCTTTCACGCGCTTCATGACGAATGACGCTCCTCGTGGGAATTCCTCTCATCCATATACACGTATGCTTTCACCGCTGTGAATTATTTTACGCCTAGTTCTCATTATTTAACACACCTACTTCACATGTCTCCAATACCCACATCTTCGTTTCTCTCCTTTTCGTCCATAAGTGCTAAGTGGAACACGATGGAAGAATCTCACAACTGAAGACGGATTTCCGTGGACTTATGGCGTTGATGTTTGCATCGTCGGGATGCAATGGAAATTCTTTTTTCTTTTTTGAATTTCCTCATTTTGATCATAATCAAATCAATTTTTTTTTGCCTTTTTCGACAGTTTATAATTTCAAGACTATCCTGTAAAAATTTCAAGGCTGTATCTCTAATAATTTTATCTTGCAAAAATCGATAGTTAAATCTTTAAACGCGTTTTTCTCGAAATGAGATTTTTCAAATTTGCTGACATTGCAACTCGAAGAGCAATTATCCGATTGAGTTGAAATTTGATCTGAGTACTCTTAAATATGTTTAGTCTACAATGACGTAGGATATTTTTGATTGGATGAAAATTGACGATTTGGCATTGAAAAAAACGACCATTTTATGGGCAAGAAAACAGAATTTTTTTTCTTCATAACTACGCCATTTTGTTAGATTTTCATATTTTTCGAAAATCGTACGTCATTGTACAGGAAATACCTTTCAGTTTGACGACATTTTTTCCTTTTTCGGTTTCAGCTACTCAATCGGCCGGAATCATGTCAGCAGTGGAGGAACTTTTTTTTGGCGCCTCCGAAGGCAGCGCATAAGTCGCTTGGATCTCAATATGTTTCTATGACAAAATTATGTAATATAGGTCAAATATAGCCAAATATATTCTTAATTTTCCGAAACATTTAATTGAGTACTTTTCTTCCAAAAAATTTCCGAAAATCACCCATACTTTCAACGTTTACACTGGTATAGCCGCTTAAGGAAAAATATGACGTTGAAGTTTGCATCGTTGGATCGCAACAAAATTGATTTTTTCTTGATTTCCCAAATTTTCCTGACAGATCCGACTTACGAAAATCAGGTAAACATTCTTTAGGATTCTTATTTAGCGATCTACAACGAATCTCCACAATATTGTTTTGGATCATGATGAAATAAGAAACATGAAAAGATTTTTCGTTTGCATGCCAACGATGCATACTTCAACGTCATGTGGATTTCTGGAATATTGCTTAATTGACTGATTACATCGCGCCGCAGAGTAATTACCGATGATATTGCCGTTTGCACCGTTGGAATGCAACGGATTTTTTCTTTTCTGATAGCAAACTTTTCTTCGACAGATCGAAGCTGCCTTAAACTTTTTTAAAGATCCTCATTGGACACCCGCAACCTATCTTCATCGATCATTCATTTTTCATTCTAATTCTATTCTAAATAATGTCAATAATTCTAAATAATGTCAATAATTCTAAATAATGTCAATAATTTAATTCATGGGGTTGAATTTTTTACCGGATCTTTTCTGCCTATTTAGGCTGTGAAAATAAGTCACACGTTTTTACATATTCTCATTAAAATGTTACGACCGGAATTAGCGAAAAGGGCTTCTGATGATGGTTGTGAAAAAAAATTCAGTTGTGCCAATGAAATTAAATTTGATTGATTTGATTGATTAGCTTTTGATGATGATACAAATAAACGAATGAAAAGTGAAGGAAAAAAGCGTTGCATTTCCAAGCCGCAAACTTCAAATTTATTTTCATTCGTTCTTTGTATCTTGATTTGATGATGACGGCGTCCGCATGGACGCCATATTACTTTTATTAGAATCTTGCCGAAATTATTCACACACCAAGTCAGTTGTTTACTTTGATGGCCCCGAATAAGGTTATCCGATAAACATCGGGCGCAAATCAGATATACAATTCGAAGTGCATGGCGGATCAGCACCGGATGTCTACTGGATTAGCCAACCTTGGAGCACGGGTGGGAAAAGGAAAATCGATCAGGCCTTGAACAGGTGACATCAACGGAGCCCTGCGTGGGGCGCGTTGCGGGTCGTTTGATGTGGGCCTGATTAATGCTGCCTTCTTACATCGGTATCTGGGTATTACTGATCCGGCAGACATACGGCGCCGATCAGGCACAGCCTTCGGCGCCTTAATGAGGTCCTCGCACGATTACCTGATTCAGAACTGATCAGTTTGTCTTTACCACACACGCTCTCCGGATTCACCGATCCAGTGGACACCCAGCACAGATCAGGCGGGCGCTTCTACGGTATTCTGGACCGTATCATCAAACCTGCCTGATCAGTGATCCGGCTGCCGGAACAACATTTCCAGTCGGGTAAAAAAGGGGGAAAAGGCAATAAAAAGGATTTCCGTTGCATTCCAACGATGCAAACTTCCGACCCTTGATTGCTACGTGGACTAGAACACCGGAACTTGGCTTCGTCAGGAACACAAAGCTGTTCGTATTTCGCATCATACAGTCATACGCAAAGATAAATTCAAAGGCCGGGCAAGGGGTTCAAGCAAGTCGGAGATCAGGACACGTGAGGACTGGTGTATCGGCGCAAACGAGAGATGTTCGAAAGGTTGGATGCGTGTATAGGATGCATCGATAAACGATCCTACACATATAGTGCAATCTTTATCCTCCTCCTCTTCCCCCTCTGCGCTCCTCCGTTCTCCCATAAATAACTCGCACATGCTCATACGTAAGTACATGTGTGTCTACGTTCAACCATTTATCGCATTTTCTAGCTCATGTTTGCTGTACACACACGCCCACAGCAAAGCCAACCTAGAAGTGCGCACACAGATGCGCATGCGTGTTTTATATGCACATATGCGGATGTATGTGCATGTACACACTCGACTGGGCTAGTCGATCCACATGGGAGAAGCTGCAACTCATGTGCGGATATACACGATGATCCTACCGCGTATAGAGGGAAAACCTATTTTCGCGGCTCACCGTTGCAAGAGATGCAGCGAATGCTTTTCTAGTCGCTCTCTCCCTATATATATATATATAGTCCGTTAATACAAATATTTTGCTATCTGTGAATTCTCCGCGACTTGGCTGCGCCTGGCGATTCTATATTTAGATGATGAATTAAAAATACATTGGGTCTATATATGTGTACCACTGCTGCATCTTTAGCGCACGTAGGAGTGTAACATTTTGATTGTGTCCGTCAATTTGGACTTTCACTGCGGCGGTTTTTCAATTCTATGGTGTTGATGGAACGTTGAAACGCACGGTTCGTTTTTATTTATTTATTCATTTTTGCTATTACCCAAAATTCTTTTTGCACATTTGAGTCGTAGGACTTGGAACAAAGCGTAAAAAAATGTTTGAGCCATTTTGCTACCTAAAACTGCTAAATTTTTTGATGATAACGAGTTAACGATTGAAACAAATGAATTTTCGGCGCGTTCGAACGATGCAAACTTCAAGACCCGAGTGTTCTCATTAAGGCGTTAGGCTACTACGTCCCGAAAATCAGGGTTGTTGGAAACAATTAATTTTGAGGGAACAAGCAAGACGATTGAAAAGTCGTTAGGGCGTTTATATGTATGTACATTAGAAAAGTTGTGTGCAAAGTTTCTTTAAAAAATGTGTATAATGAGAGATGTTATAAACATTATCGTGAAGGACCTTTGGACGTGAGGGGCTCTGTACTTGATTTTGGTGACTCGGTTGAGCTAAAATAAAAAACGGGTTTTTTAATTCTTAAAATCGATAATATTGGCTAAGATTTGACTGAGTTTTTTTTGTTATCGTTCTTCTACAAGTTGAAAGAAATTGAATTTTTTTTTCGATATTTCGAGAAAAAAGAACATCATTATGGTCAAAAACCGACGAAGAAAAAATGTTAAGAAATACGTTGGTTAAGAATAAACTACTATTGGATAATAGATAATAATAAGTGTACCAGATTCCAAGTCAATCCGTACATTAGACGTCGAAAAATCGTGTACACCGTTTTGAAAAACATAGTTTCGAGAAAAACGCGTTTGAAGGTTCACTAGCAGTTGCATCGTCGTAATCATAAGTTTACCTTCAATCTGCGATTCCTGCACCATATGTTGAACCATCCTCTTCAATTTGAGTTGCCGCAAGCGACGAACGGGCGTTCGTCATTTTCACCGTAGCCTAACCCCTGGAAAATGCTGTTGGTGAATGATCGATGTGGCCTGGACGATAACTCCATTTTGGAATTCCAAGCCGTGGTGCTTTTGAGGGATTCTCTTCTGAACGTCTTATCAATTGCACACGTATATGTACAGTGGTATGCAAAAGTGTCCGGCCAAAGATAATTTTATGATTAAGTAACGTTTAAAAGATGCAAAATAGAAACACAAATATATCATCGTAAAGTTCTTTCATTATGCAATTCAAAAATTGTTCATGACGATTAACAATTATTTGTAAGAAAAATAACACGTTTTGCTGCTTCATAAATGTCCGGCCAAATTCCAAAAAGATATAATTCGCTTTGCTTTGTTTACGTTATCAGTCGCGAAATCATGTAAACATTGAGAGCTCTGTTTCTTTTGCATTGTACGATCAGTAACACTCAGTCAAGATGTCGAAACGCACGTCTTTAGATATACGTAAAGTGGTTATCAAGTTGCACAACGAAGGAAAAGTTTCACGTGAAATAGCTAAAATTTTGGCGATTGGAAAATCGTCTGTTAACGATATAATAAATAAATTCAAGACTACAGGTACTCTAGAAGATAAATACTGTCCTGGGAGACCTAGGAAAGCAACTAATCGGGTCGATAAAGTGATCAAAAGAAAGGCTGTCGTAGACGTAAAAAAGAATGCTGCAATCTTCGCACGTGAATTACGCGAAGAAAATTTGGCTGACATTAGCCAATGTACTGGTTCACGTAGACTGACAGAAGTGGGACTTTTTGGACGCGTTGGAGTTAAAAAACCGTTCATCAGTAAAAAAAAATAAAAAGGCGAGATTAGAATTGGCGAAAAAAATACCAGAGCTGAACTGTTGAAGATTGGGATAAAGTGCTATTCTCAGGCGAAACTAAAATTAATTTGTTTGGAAATGATGGGAGAAGGTACGTTCGACGACCAAAAGGAACTAGTAATGATTCGCGATATCAAATACCAACTGTGAAACACGGTGGAGGTAGCATTATGCTATGGGATGCATTGTCTTGGAAAGGCGTCGGTCTAATCTTTAAAATTGAAGGCACTATGAACTCTGCTATGTATAGAGATATTATATTAAAAGAAATGCGACCTTATGCTCGTCAGAATATGCCACGAGGATGGATTTTTCAGTAAGATAATGATCCAAAACATCGATCACAGCTCCTTCAGTAGGTTTTTAGTGAGAAAAATATTCGAGTTTTATTAGAGTGGCCGAGTCAATCTACGGACTTGAATCCCGTACAACATTTATGGCGAGAGTTAAAACTAAGAGTAGGAACTGAACATTGGGCCAATAAAGCTGCTTTGTGGGGAAAAATTCAAGAAGAGTGGAAAAATATCTCTCAAGATAGAATCATCAAACTTATTGAATCGATGCCTCACCGATGTGCTGCCGCGATAGCTTCGAAGGACATGGCTACCGAGTATTGATGAAAATCTTACATTTATTACCGTTTTCGAATTTTTTTCTCTTGAGTTACTATATTGTTTCTTTGTATAAAATGCGTAATTCGTACTTGGCCGGATAATTAGGAAAAAGCGAGAATTGTTATTTTCGTTATAAATAATTATGAATAGTTATATATAATTTTTCAATAACACTTTCGATTGCATAATAAAATAATTTTACGATGATATGTTTGTGTTTCCATTTTACATCCTTTAAACGTTACTCCATCATAAAATTATCTTTACCCTGCAATACTTTTACATGCAACTGTACATTAAAACAATTTACGGAAAACGCCATGTACTTAATTTTTGCTTAAAGCGTCAAAGTCATCGTGGTTTTTCTTTCGCAAGGCTGAATCTATGATATAATGTAATTTATCAAACGTTCGATTGGTATTGTTTTTATTTAAATTTGTCCAGTCAAGGCCCGAGATGTCTCGTATTAGGTAGGTATGAGCTGATTTTTGTCTCATCACGGTAATTAGTCGAGACTTGTGGCTTGGTCGCAGAGGGGCGTAAGGGCCATGCCAATAACGTGCACGTCATTGCCAGGCGTGATGAGCGTGACGTGCGTACGCGTTACTTTGTGCGTTTCGAGTTCCATGCGGAATTCTACCTGCATCATTTTTCTACAGTATCTATTCGCTTTGCGGCATAAATTGCGCACGCATATTCCAGTCTTTATGATACGAGAGCCGTTCCTCATCAGGAGATGAGAAACTTACGGGCCGCAAAGTCCATCGAGCCGGAAAATCATACGTTTCGTGATTAAGAGCGAATCCTTGATTTTTTCCATACCCTTACCGATCGTCCCGGCTCATTTCTTCCACCGTTCTAGGCGGACGTACTCGCGTGTTTGAATATATATCATTAACACTTTGCGTGGTCCGTCATCGGCGTACGCTGCGTGGTCGGACTCGTCTAGTCCCCTTGGAGTAGCTATAATTTTCATGAAATGTCCATGTGAGGCTGTGGGGCAAAGACCAGAGAGAGAGAGAGAGAGAGAGAAGAAGAGAAGAAGAGAGAAATGAAATGAGCAAACGCTGAAGATCGCTCTCGGGGGGCTCGCCGAGGTCTGCAACCAGCAAAGAAGTCTTTCCTCTCTTGTCCGCCCCGAGAGATGCTTACGTTGTCCATATTTATCCGTGGCACGCGGGAGCCCCCGGAGCTGCGAACCATTAATTTCAGTCCTCCCGCGGTCGGAACTTACGCGACGATGAGAAAGAGCGTGTCCCGTATGTGTGCGCGTGTATGATGATGAATAACGAAAAAGTGAGAAGCTTCGTAGCTTGGGACACACACACATGCCCACCAAACACCGTACCGTAAAAGCTGACGAGACAGTTTTAACTCGAAGCGGTTACCGCCAATAATTACAGCGTCAATCACGATTTGTATAGTAATTTTAACTTGAATTTTTTTGTTTCACCTGCGAATTGCAAATACGGTTCATTGCCACACGCGCGTTAACATCCTCGACGTGAGACGCTCGTTGTTCGTTTTGCAAAATTAAAGAAGGAAGAATTTTTTTTTCTAACTTTATTTTGCAAAGGGAAAGATCGATTGGTCTCGTGCGAAGAGAGAAAATAAGGAAGAGGTATGTCGAACGCACATTTACATTGATTGACTCGCTGGATTGTGTTGTATAGTTGTATATGTAGGGGAAAGGTGTACGAGTTGATCCCATGGGGTGAGATGATAATTGTCAATAGCGACAAGACTTTTAACGCTATCTAGTGATATTCTTTGGTAAAACATAGCGAAATTTTCGAAATCGAAAGAAAAAAAATCATTTTCGTTGCATTCCAACGATCCAAACTTCAACGGCGTGCAAAAATAGTAAAAAAATGAAAAACGAAATCATTCTTGTTGCATTTTGAGGATGCAAACTTCAACATTGATACAATTTACCGGCAAACGCAAAAAAAATCACCGTGTTTTTCGTCATATTACAAAAACGTGAGAAATGTTTAACAGTCGATAAGATGGTTGATATCACGTACAGGTCCAGGACGAAACCCTCAAAAATCGACAAAATTATGATTCAACTTGATTCTCAATAGCACGCCAAATTTCAACGTAAATTCACGAGAATTAAGGCCTTGGGCCACTCTAGAGGCCGAAAAAATAGGCTTTTTGGGGATTTTTTTCTTCAGACAAACTAGAAAATAAATCGAGATTACAAAAAAGAGTGTTTATCATACATATCAGTGACTATATACAATAATTTTTTTGAAGCGATTAATTTCAACATGGCGGCTGTGCAGCGTTTATCTCAAAACTGCATTTTTTAAGTTTGCCGGAAACATAAGTCAGACAATTTTCAACCGATTCACTTGAAATGTTGAATATATCTTGAAAAAAACATTGTCTATGGAAGTACGTAGGATTTTTTTTATATTGCATAGTTCATTTGTTATTAACAATTATCTGACGATTTTTTAGGCAAATTTTTCACTTTCCAAAAATTTATATTTATATATATATATATATATATATATATATATATATATATATATATATATATGTATGTATATATATTCAACATTTCAAGTGAATCGGTTGAAAATTGTCTGAGTTATGTTTCCGGCCAACTTCAAAAATGCACTTTTGAGATAAACGCTGCACAGCCGCCATTTTGTAATTAATCGCTTCAAAAAAATTATTGTATACAGCCACTGATATGTATGATAAACACCCATTTTTGTAATCTCGATTTATTTTGTAGTTTTTCTGCAAAATAATCCCCAAAAAGCCTATTTTTCCGGCCTCTAGAGTGGCCTAATCCCTCGAGATTGTGCGCATTTCTGTGTGGTTTCCGCATTCAGTCCCGTGCGTAGGGATGGCAATTGTCGTTACGAAGTCAATGTCTTCCGGAGACATGAATATACTCCGTACGCCTTCGGAAAGCTTTGCAATCGTGGCGTAACGATAATGAGTTCCGGTCACGTATGTATGCGCGTATCACGTTCGACTCGCATTATGTGAGAAATAAAACGCGATGAGAACTGGGAAATAAATAAATGCGGAGAGAGGAAGAGAACGCAAGAGGAAGAGAAGGAATGAGCGAGAGAGAGAGAAGGAAATTCGATGAGATACGCACAGAAGCAAATGCAGACGTCGATGCGAAGGGAATTCATGCGAAAGGATGATTTTCAAAGGCTCACAAATGTCTGCAGGCTATTCCAAGTGCTTTTCACGAATCCTGTGTAGCTTCTGAGCCTTCACGTATAAACGTGTACACTGATGGCGTATACGCGTATGCGCGCTTTGCATTGCTACTATCCGAGCGGGTTGCACTTGCTGATACGACGAATTTCATAGCAGTGCTAGCCATCAGAGCCGAGGGAGCCAACTCCTCGACGTTATTCCACTTTTGTGGACTCCGTAGACTGTGGGGCGCCGACGATTATCGATTTGCGTTTATACTACACGTACATGTATATCCTGCACTTTCTTCCACTCTATCTGCATGCAGGATGACTCTTTTCTCTTCTTCAGTCCCTTGATCTTCTCCTATTTTTTTCTCGGAAACCCACAGGTATGTGCATATGCAGGGTGTCCTTCTTATCTCTGCCACCCGAAAAAACTCGGTAATTATCGACGTCACAAAAAAATGTTCCAGACAAAAGTTGTACGGTGTGCAGTCCGAGATAGATTTGTATTTCATATTAATAGGTGACCTTGAATGACCTTGAACGACTTTGGCCCCCTAATGTTTATTATGCGGCATGTGGTGCTCCACAAGATGGTTGAATAAAAATGTACCATTCCATTTTGAAAAGTGGAGGTGACCTTCACCGTGCGTCAGCGCCGCCACCGAAATTTAAAAAAATTGGTCACATTTAACGGCCGCCTTCAAACCGTACAACTTTTGTCTGGAACATTTTTTTCTGACGTCGATAATTACCGAGTTATTTCGGGTGGCAAAGATAAGAGGGACACCCTGTATATACAGGGTAAACCATTTAACGTGACCACCCCAAATATCTCCGTTGCCTTTTGAGTGACGAAAAAATGTCGAGAGGTAATTTGATTGATTTCGAAGGGCTGATACAGTGGTGAAAAAATCAGTTTTGTCAAGGTTATAGTTTTTGCGTTCTCAAGGTCATCAATGGTTTGTCAAATGGGAACATGTTGTTTTTTTTATGAAGACGTTGTAGCTGATATTCAGACGAATACAACGACCTATGATATGACCTTGAAATGATTTTTCACCAAAATATATTGGCTTTGTTTGGATTTGGCCGAGTTTTGTTGGGCTTGTTTGGGTTTGTTTTCGTCACTCTAGAGGCGACGGAGATATTTGGGGTGGTCACGTTAAATGGTCCACGCTATATATATAGATATACGGTCTATGCATAATTCCGTAGCGAAAATCGAGTAAATTTCAGTCGCAACATATTCATCGAAACAAGCAATTTTATCAACTGAATACGTTCCATCCTGTACAATGACTTTCTGCCATCCGTCCACGAACTTCGTTATCTCTCTTTCATCGAAGTACTGAGATCTTTGTGCAAAGAAGTCATCCAAGTGGTTTTTGTGGACGCCCAGGGAAGTGGAGGTTTTATTATTGAAATTGTTCTGTAGCGCTCGGAACAAGTGATAGTCTGAAGGCGCAAGGTCTGGACTATACGGTGGGTGCACCAAAACATCTCACCCAAGCTGCAATAACTTGTCACGGGTCACCAGAGAAACGTGTGGTTGTAGCGTTGCCCTGGTGGAACAGAACGCCCTTCCTATTTTGCCGATACGAACCGCTTGTCATCGATTGCTCGCTTCAATTTGGCCAGTTCTGAGCAGTACTTGGTCGAATCATTCGCTTCGTTGGGTGGCAGCAACTAGACGATTCCTTTCCAATCCCATCAGATACAGAGCAGCATAATAGACGATTCCTTTCCAATCCCATCAGATACAGAGAATGATGATCTTCTTCGGGTGTAATCCAGCCTTTGCGACCATCTGAGCAGGCTCCCCGCGCTTCGACCATGATCTTTTTCGACGGACATTGTTGTAGACAATCCACTTTTCATCGCCAGCAAGCATTCGCTTTAAAAATGGTTCGTTTTTATGGCGGATGAGCAGGAAATCGCAAGCTGAAATTCGGTCCATTAAATTCTTTTCGCTGAGTTCGTGGGGCGCACAAACATCAAGCTTGTTTAGCATCCCAAGCATCCGTAAATGTCTCGAAACAGTTGATTGGTCAATTTTGAGGTTATGTCCAACCTCTGTAGTCGTCAAGTGCCGGTCGGCGGCGATAAAAGCCTTGATTTTATCGACATCAGTAGTGACTGGGCAACCGGAGCGCGGAGCATCTTGAAGATCAAAATCTGCGGTATTCTCTCCGTACATGGCGCATATCTCTTTTTGTGATTTTGCGACGCGTTTTTGCCTTTTCGGAAATAAAAAAGAGAAATTCATCTAAAATACACGTTTTTTTTCTACCGTGTTCAAAATATAATTAAACTTCCTATACGCCACGGATCTCGATGGATATTTTTTTTAATGTGGCCACAAGTTTCAACTTTCACTTAAGGGATCTTCTCACTTTAGACGCTAAACAAGGCTATTTTCATGCTGTTTTTTGATAGGTTTATATTATAGATATTGATATAAATGTTGTTACACTTAATAAATACACTTTCGAAATAAATTAAACAATTTTTATTTATTTATTTAAATCACCATATATAGACAAAAATGGTAGTTAAAAAAATTTCCTTGAAAAACGGTAGGTCTGCGCTGTTGATGAAATCTTGGAGATGGATCATCCGAAAGAAAAAAAAATCGGTTTTAGATTCAGTATGTTAATGGCTATAGCGCATATCATACGATTTTTGATATTACAAAAATAACGAAATGGCGGACACTTTTCGAAAAAAAAAATAAAAAAACGTGTTTTTTCACCGTTTTTGGCAAAAAATAGTAAATACCAAGATTTAAAAAAAATCCTTGATATGCGCTAATAGCTATAGTTGTAAAGAATATGTGGTTAGAATATCATAAGGATCGGTTCAGTAGTTTCGAAGATTTTATCAACAAGCCTCAGAAAAACATTGTTTCGAGAAAAAAGCGTTTAAATTTTTTTGAGTTACATAAATACATAAAAAAAACGTTTTAATGTATTTCGAAAGTGTATTTATTAAGTGTAACAACTTCTAGATCGATATCTATAATATAAACCTATCAAAAAGAATCATGAAAATAGCCTTTTTTAGCGTCAAAAGTGAGAAGACCCCTTAATATACGACACTTCATATGGTCGACGCATGTGCGAGCGGAGAAACAACTGCGAACGATATCTGTCGGAATTTTGCTACGGACTTATGCATAGACCCAACATGCTATGTATGACTTTATGGATTTTCAATACACCGTGTATCTCGTACTGATGGCATTATGTTGAGGCGTGTAATACTTGTATTGGAGAGGTTTGTACGCAGCTGTTCCACGTAGTTGATGCTTACCGACTGAAGTGTAAACAGTTATGATATTTATCGTATTGAAGGTGTCTACTTTTGTACCGAATAAGCGTCATTTGCGGGAAGTTTTACTGCGTTATTTTGTTTCGAGAAAAGTGCAGTTAAAAGCCATCGTTTGATTGTGGGTGCCTACAAAGAACATGGTCCATTGGTAAGCATGCGTGAAAGTGGTTTCACCGATTTGGGAAGCATGATTTTGATTTCGACGATGAAACGCATCAAGTGCAGCCTAAAAGATTTGAAGACCCAAAATTGCACGTCTGCACAACATTAAATGTTACCCAACAATGCGTTTCCTTGCACCTGAATGCCATGGGAATGGTCCAAAAGCAAGAAAATTCGGTACCGCACGAATCGAAAGCAGTTTACAGCATGGCAATACCAAACCGATTCGTGTTCGTGCGAACATGTCAGCGATGACATGTTCATCGATCCTTCAAGAATGATCTAGAGGGAGTGAACTGGGAGACTCTACCTCACCCGCTATATTCACTAGACATTGCTCCCTCAGATTGCTATTTGTTCGGATCTGTGGCATTGGCTCTTGCTGAAGGGCAGCTCAGTTGTAATGAAAATAAAAAAATTGGCTCGATAACTGGATTGGCTTCAAAACCACTAGACTTCTACCAGCGTGGAATAGGTTTATTGCCTGAAAGATGGACAAAGGTTGTAGCTTCCAATGCAGCATATTGAGAATAATTTCATCAATATAAATAAACAAATGTTATTTTATCAAATATCCCGAAAGCCGTACTTTTACAATAAACATAGGGAGAGAAAATTACAAGATAAAATTGCACTTGTGGGCTTTTGTTCCCGATGCCGGAACATTGACTAATTCCATCTTATCTTGTCAACTTAAGGGGTAAGGCCACAAGAGAATTTTCAAAAAATCGATTGTTTTTCTCGCTAAAACGATGCTTTATCATCATAAGAATAAGTTACTATGTGATTTATAGCAAGACATTTTTGTTTTCACCGACTTTGAGTGTATAACGTAAGCCCACCTCTGGGCACGGCCATAAAGTACCTCAGTGTACCTGAGCGTTTTTCTCGAAACAGCTTTTTTCCAATTGGCGTGACAAATAACTTCAACAATTTTCGCTCGATTTACTTTAAACTCAAAAGTTATGTTCCTAATTCCATTTAGCAGAGAAGTACGTACGGAATTTCTGATAAATCGAAAACTTTTCATTTTATGAGCAGTTTTATACGAAATTTTTCACTGAAAATTCATTTCTCGAGTTCAAATATCTACAACTTTTGAATAAACTAATATTTTTTAAATTCCGTACGTACTTCTCTAAGTATTCTAATGTAGATTGACGAGAATTTTTGTTTTTTGTTACAGGTAATTAATTTCGGATGCTAAATGTCACGCCGCGGAGCGCCTAAAAAAAGATAACAAAAGAAAATGTTAGTAGTCGGCCATTTTGTAAATCGAAAAAAAATTCTAACTAGATATTCATACTAAATAGATATGTAATTAATTTTACGAGTGAATCGCTTTTTCATACGAAAAAAATGGTTAAATTCGCACATGATTTTATACCCGTTACTGTGGCTTAACCCCTTAACGACGGTCAGCATGGATCCTTTCAATCCTATCCCACCTGTACTCGGATCATGCCAATGTCAAATTTGTCATAACTTGTTGCAACACGCAAATAAAAGTTGATATTAGACCTCGCTTACGTGACCAATGAATTTGGAAAGCGTCAACTTGAGTCGTACTTTGTTCGCGAAGATATGTGCTCGAAAATGTTATTCCTCTCTTTATCCCGCCGGAGGAAAGGGAGGCGCTTGTGGTGAAATCTTGCTGGAAAATACGAGAAATGCTGGAAGAACCGAGGTATACGTATACGATATACTTGGCGGGACGAAAGGAGCATTTTAGCGATCGAGAGAAAAAGCAAGAAGGGCAGAGAGAGCGAGAGAGAGAGAGAGAGAGAGAGAGAGAGAGAGAGAGAGAGAGAGAGAGAGAGAGAGAGAGAGAGAGAGAGAGAGAGAGAGAGAGTACGAGAACCTCCGGTGGCGACTCTGCGGAGTTCTCTTGCCAAAGACTTGGTTCTCCTTTTGTGGCGAGACAGTCGGGCGCCCTCCTGCGTGATGTGCACAGAGCATATCGATTCCTCCTTATAGCGTCTTCCTCGAACGTCGATAACGCGAGATTCCTCGTAGCGATCGGCCTCCCTGTATGCCGCCTCGCAAGATATATGCATGCGAGAAGGCAAGTATAAAGGAGGAAAATAAAAAAAAATTGCGAAAAAAAAACGAACGTAAGAAAAGCGTATCAAATGGATTTTTCCTATCGACAGTTATCTTTGGAGAACAGGCACGAATAATGATTTCTTTGATTCGTTCTTACGCTTGCACTCGGCTCGAACGAATCTTTTTCGTTTTTTTTTTTTCTTTCTTTCAATTCAAACGAAATTTACGAGTAATTTACGTTCGCGGCGAAGTCACACGCGTTCGATTCGTGTTTTGATGTACATCGCGACGAGGCCTTTGTTTTTCCCCGAAACGTCAGGCATCCCGGTGATAATGTATGTTTTTTTTATCGGTCCCCGTCGCACTCGTACGGCACGCGCGCGATACGTCATGTCACTCGTATTTGAGGACGGTAATTGAGCAGCCTGCCGGTTCACTTGTATCGTACGTATCTTCCTGACGGATATCGCTCTGCTCGGCCACGATGTGGCCTGTGTTGGATTGTAGACTAGCTATAACGTTGAATGCTTGAAACGTCCAACGCACCAGCCGCGAATTCTACGATTACGGAGGTGAGGCAACGTTGATTCAACGCACACGAAAGCTGCGAATATAATCGCGCTCGCTCCTCGTGCTCGATAAACCTTTCGTTTTTGCTTTTTTGTGGCGTTTTTTTTTTCGTCACTTTTTGGAATGAGTCACGACACCGATACGAGGAGAGCGCGATCGAGAGAGGAAGAATCGTCATGATCATCACTTGGGAACGTACTTTGGGAAAATAAGATGAGTCGATGATGGAATACAATTTGTAATTGTAATTGCACGTAGCGCTATTTTGTAAAAGAAGAACGTATAAAGAGAGAGAGATATCGAAAGTCACAAGTGACGTCAGAGTATTCAGCGGCCCACACATGCGACATTTCCACACTAAGCGTAGGTGCCTTTGACGAGAGCTCAGGTCGTCGGGCTTGGATACTCCAGCTGAATTTTGCGGTGCGATGTCGAGACCACTGTTTGAATATACGTACGCGCGCGCGGACACACCCACGCACATATGCATACATTTATATTTGGGCGTGCACATGCACCGGTACGCATATTCTATCTATACACGAATGCAGGTACATGTATGGGTGTTTCTTCCGAAATGCTCATTTTGCATATAATCTGACTTTTCTTTTAATAGATGCTATTCGATTATTACTTTGTAGGGTTTCTTTTTTGGAATACAACGGTTTGAAATATTTGGAAATCTGTCTACAAAATAGAATTGGCAAAAAATGGTTATCCTTTTTTCTTCTGTATTTTGAGTGTGAAAAAAATTCCTCTGGAGTGCAAGTATCCACACTTCATGTACACTAGCAAGCTGAGGAGGTACTAAAAATTCAAAAACATTCATTGAAACCATTGAACACTTATTTAAGGTAGTACCTCCACAGAAGAGTTGAATTAAGAAATGGTTGAAATTTGACATATATGTTATTTAATAGATTATCCAAACATCTGTGCAATTTGAATAAGTTTGACCACCCCAGATCTTAGATAGTTACACTTAAAGTTGGCCTGGTTTACACGTAACAAATGCGTTATGATGGGCAAACAGAGCATCATTAATTCTACCGTCAAAACTAAAATTAAGAAATTGATAAAAAACGAGGATAAGCTAGAGTAAGATAGCACGAATAATGTGAAAAAATGAGAATGATTCACCATCTAGTTTCCAAAATATAACCATGAGAAGCCCTCACAATTCTGGTGCAAAGCCTGGCAAAGCCTGGAAAAAAAAACAATTGGGGCAAAGCCTGGACAGTCCCGGCAAAAAGTTTACTGGCAATGGTAGATCAAAAACACAATATAAAATATATTTTACGGCAATAAATTATATCCATCGTATTATCTACTAGTGCCGAGTCAATATTGCGTAGTTTTTAGTTTTATTTATTACTAATTGAACCAATTATCAATCTTTTAAACATGAACATGGTATGTAAACTTTTGGTTGAGATTTTCGCAGAGGAACTACCTCAATCGCTGCGGCTAGCCGTCCGATTATCGGACGAATAAGTGTATGTTATTCGTCCGGATACCGGCTCAGTTCACGCAGTTGACGCTTTGCAACGCCCCAAACAATCAAACCTAAAAAAAACGAATCCAAACGAACAAACCCAAACAAACAAACAAAACTATACGAACAAACACAACCAAACTAACAGATCCAACCAGCCCAAACCAAACAAGCTCAAACAAAATTATAAAGATTTGATACGAACGAATACGTGTAAATTATTCGTCCGGATAGTTTGTTTAACAACTTAACACATTCTGTCCGGACGATTATATACATGTTATTTGTCCGGATACTAGCTGACACGAATGACAATAATACGTACGTCTACTGGAAATACGGCGTGAACTAAGCCGCTATCCTGACGAATAACAGATCGATCAGAACTGGAGTCAAATGCAATTTTTAAATGAAAAAAAATGGAATATTTTCATTTATAAATTTCGTTGTCTTGCAAAATGATCATTTCAGGAGAATCACCCATATATAGGGTGTCTCAAAACGACCTAACATTTTAGTTTATTAATAAAACGTATTATTTATTTGAAAAGTACGATTTATTTTATTTTAATATGAGGTAGCAACATGGAGGTTACGTGTGGAACGCAATATCCGATAAATGACCGTCTCGTCCCTGTTTGCAAGCGTTCACTTTTTTCACGAAATTTTCAATAACATTTTGACATAATTCCGGACTAATTTCATTAACAGTGCGTCCAATTGTTATCTTGAGCTCCGGAATGGTCTGTGGATCATTAGCATACTCTTTTCTTTCAGAAAACCCCAAAGAGAGAAGTCCAATTGCGTCAAATCGCACGATTTTAGTGGCCAATTCACATCGCCGCGGCGCGAGATAACACGACCATGAAACTTCGTCTGCAATAACTATGCAGTAACTATGCAGCGAATAACAATTTATATGCATTGCTCGATCGTGTAATACTCCATGGCAAACCTCAATACTTCCGGACGCCAGTTGTCAACGATTAGTACATTATGTTTCCCACACAAAAAAGGGCGCGCAATTCGGAATGTCAGGTCATTTTGAGACCCCCTTCATATATATATATATATATATATATATATATATATATATATATATATATATATATGAAGGGGGATATATATATGAAGGGAACACAAAAAACCGATGGCGCTCAATTCGGAATGTCAGGTCATTTTGAGACACCCTTCATATATATGTGTATATATATATATATATATATATATATATATATATATATATATATATATATATATATATATATATATATATATATGAAGGGTGTCACAGACGTTTCACCCATGTATTTACAGCAAGGTGCCCGAAGTATTGGCCTTTCGCTCACTGGTTGATGCGTCAGCCGGTGCACGCCTAAGCGGTCACCCCTCCAAGTATCGGCCATGCATGCGGTGCATTTCTTCTTCGACAATTTTCTATCTATGTCCTGTAGGAAAATCTTGAAAATGGGGTTACTTGCGTATATGGATTTGGTCAAGATTTACTGAACACAATATCCGATCTCATCCACGATGTCCCAAAATTCCTGACCTCTATCGCAATTTAATATATATGTGAGTGTATATATATATATATATATATACATATGTATACCTATGTACATGTGCAACCGCGATCGAAATAAATCGTTGGATTATGATGTAACGATGAGGAAAAAAAGCAGTCGAGATAGTTTTTCTTGACTCTCACTATTCGACAATTCAAATCCGACAGTTTATACCCCCGAATTTACAACGTCGTTTCGGTGTCGCTCTGGTAGGTGTATTTATACATATATATATGTGGCCCGGTGTTACCCCAAAGCAGTAAATCCAAGATGTACGATTTATGGTCGACGTGAACTGTGGTAAACCTGGAATTTCACGGGACGTTCGGGAAGTTTGTATATATGTCTAGATATACGTATGCATTTTTATTGGATATATATATATATGCACAAGTGTTTATGTAACAAGAAGCTGAAAACACAAAACGTGCAGAAAATTGGGTTGAAAATATACAAATATGTTTATTCTCATTAATTCTGCACGCTTTAACCTTTCATGAACCTGCCAAAAAATGGTATTGAAGTTTGCATTGTCGAAATGCAACGAAAATATACTTTTGTTCGTATTCCCGATTTTTTTTTGGCACATTCAGGGTACGGAAGCCACTGAAACATCTTTGAGAATCCTTATTGAACATTTATAACCAGAAGCTGCAAAAAAAGATTCTAGATAATAATAAAAATGAAGAAATTAAAAAATTAGGAAGAATTTTCGTTGCTTTCCGACGTTGCAAACTTCAACAACCTTCCCACAACCCTGAATAAATCTAGAAAAAAAGCAAAACATCAAAATACTGAAAAGAAAGCTAATGCATATTTACGTGAAAAACTTGATGGACGAAATTGAAAAACAGGAGAGATCGTACAAGCATGTTATCATCGTGTTGACGTTGGCATCGTTGGAATGCATGAAATATTATTTTTCATTTTCTCATTTCTTCATCTTCATTAGTATCCAACATCTTTTTATTTTCACGAATATACGTTGTTGATTTCAATCGAGGATCTTTAAGAAAACGTTGGAGAGACTTGCATCGTTTACATGAGTCGAAAAAAATGTGGGCACTTGGAAAAACGATTTAATTTTCATTGTCCAAATTTTTCAACTTGAATTTCGACTACACTCCAAATTTCAATACGCCAACATTAGGAGTATACTCCGACATTGACTTGGAGTATCATCAAATGTACTCCAGAAATACTTCGAAAATCGGAGTATGCTCCAAATTCATACTTTTTCCAGATGATTTATCTGGACTGCATACTGCGTCTAAAGAATAACAACTGTCCAAAGTCGATTCAAACTATGCGTTTTATGATGAGGTAATTGTCTTTGATGGAAAACGCGAAGTTTGGTTTATTTTTAAAAAAAGTAAGCTCTTTGCGAATAATGTCGGTGGGAACTTTTTAAACGCATGATTTATGCGATTGAGACGAGGCTCGGAGTTTTTCATATCTCCATATTGTTCCGGTATCCGCTATATGTAGCTATACGAGAAGATTCATCATATGGAGCTGGTGAGCACGCGGGTGGTGGATACCATCGATCACGTGGTATTGACGATTCACGATATCCAGCACTTGTTCGATACTGTTCGAACGAAACCTGTGTAGCGCGGATGACTTCGTGCACGAAATTCAAACGTTAGTTTCTCTCTCTCTCTCTCTCTCTCTCTCTCTCTCTCTCTCTTTACGTTTGACTGCACACGTTATGTTTAGCTCATAAAACTCTAGTCGCTTCTGGAGCTGCCGACTGTTCTCTTCCTCTCTCTCTCTCTCTCTCTCTATCGGAGTAGAAACACTAGATGGCCCCATCGTATATATTTGCATATACACCGGGTATTCAATCGGGCATACTCCCAACGTGTATTAAATGTCGAATCAGTCTCTACCCCCGTGGCGGTCGGTGATGTATGAATATTTCGATAGCGCACTTGAAATTCTCGTCGCGTCCAACTACAGATGCATCACCACCAATTTGATGCAATTCTCTGACTCGAAACAGTGAGTTTCGATCGAAGACAGAAATGACGACTCTGGATACACATGCACACCTACACCCACCCATATACACGGGGTATCCTGTTATGAAGGGCTAATCCTGCAACTGTCGATAGGTCGGATCATGTCCTACTATATCCTGGAATTTCAGTTTACAAGTAACGTCATTTTGGTGTCCTCCTTCGATTTCGTTGAAACTTTTTTATGTGGAAGAGTATCAAAAACTAAGAGACACGTATTTTTTTTTCAGCGGCGGAAAAACGATTTCAAGGAGTGAAACGTACCCTCGAAAATGGGGATGTTTTTCTTTTTTCGTCGATAACGTCTTAACGGTACGAGGTATCGAAAAATTTCAAGTTGCTAAAATGTTTATTTTTTGTTGTGTACTATACATTGGAGATGAGAACGATAACGTTATCGACGAAAAACGAAAAACACCCCTATTTTCGATGGTGCGTTTCACCCTTTGAAACCGTTTTTCCGCCGATAAAAAAAAAATACGTGTCTATTACTTTTTGACACTCTTCCACATAAAAAAGTTTCAACAAAATCGGAGGAGGACACCAAAGTGATATTCCTTGTTAGTAAAAGATCCACGTCTTTCGAGATTTTTTACTTTATGTTACTTTTTTTAATGATCTGCTTTTGGTTTTTCGCATGACATTTCTACAAATTATATGAATCGACATTAAGCAACATTTTCGAGTAATTGGTACGATATGGATAGTACATTTTTTATAGCGCAGGCTATCAAAGTCCGATGTTCGAATTGATTTGTATGAAAATTCTGCATAAGATCTTTTTTCATAAAGTTTTCTTAGCATTTAAGGTTGAAAAGAACACTTTTCTGGATAAAACAAATAACCAGGAGTATTTTTTAGTAAATAATCGGAAGTGGGGCTCCTGCTAGAACCAGGCTAATTTTTTTCTTATTTCTTTGAATGATCATAGCAGATGATACGAAGTAATATTATGACGGCGGACGACATTTTTTTCTTCAAAAAAATTATTAAAAAAATTGGACGTGGATCCCTGCTTGGATGGACTAATTTTGGGCTCCATTTGGGCTACATTTGGGCTATGATCATAAAATCATGCACTGGGGTGGGCGGGGGCACCTCGGATGGGTGCGTGGAATTGTGGGGTTACGTGGAATATAAATATTCATAACATTATTGTGGCGGAAACGTTATGCGCCGTTGCAATAATGATAAGGACGATGTTTGTCAACCATAATAAACCATTTATACAAAAATTAGTCTGATTCTGTCAGGAGCCCCACTTCCGAATATTTACCATTTTGATCCCGCAAACCGTGGGACTTTTGCTAAACTGAAATTCCAGCATAGAGTAGGACATGATCTGACCTATCGACAGTTGCAGGGTTATCCATTCATAACAGGACATCCTGTATTTGCGTGTTTGTGTGTGTGTGTGTCCAGAGTGGCTCGTTCTGCATGTACATCCCAATACTTTCTACGAAGGGTTTGAAGGTTCGAGATATATTCAACAGAATTATCAAAAAATAAGGAATTTTCGACGGGATCGCGAGGTTTTGTTTTCCCAAATGACAGCTTCTTTTGAAGCGAATCGAAAAAAATTCCCTCTGTAGCATGAAAACTACAGAAATGTTTTATTGAAAACATTTTCACCGAACTTGGTAGGGGTAAACATTGTGGAACTGGTGGAGGAAACAATGTTTTTCGTACGATTTTGTTTTCTCGACTTACTTGGGATGAGCATTCTTCATTATTTTCCTGATTATTTGGAAAATTATCAGTAAAGTTGGAGCAATTATAATTCAATAAACGTCTATGTATATTTGTGTGTATCTGTGCACATATACTAATAGCAAACAAAGCCTGGGACAAATCTGAACGAGCGTATGATGCAGTTCCTTAATTCCTATACGCGGTATGCACTGGGAGATAGTTAACTGGGTACGTTTCTCAATCTCGCTTAATTTCCGCTCGATTTTGGCCGAATGCGACGAAACTTTTGAGGGCGTGGGTGGGAGCACTTGCTGGAATACGAGGGTAGGTAATGCTCTGTATTGAGTGCACGAGAGAGAGGGGAGGAGGGAGAGAAAGAGAGGCAGATGAAGAGAGAAACAGAGAGAGAGTAAGAGTAAGAGTGCGAGTCAGAGGGGGAGAGAAAGAGTAAAGAGACAGAGAGAGGAGCTTCCATGCTGAGTACCCTTAAAATCGATTCGAAACCTGGTAACCTAGTTTCATCACAAGTAAAATGAGTTTTAACGAGATAACGTGTGGAACTCTTCCCCTCTCTCCCTCCCTCCTCCTCATTTACTCTTTTCTCCTTGACGAAAGTGCACAGGTATGACCGTTTGCAATTTCACAGCAAGCAGCCAGAGAAACCAATTAAAACGACAGTGGACAGAGCGCCAGTTTGTCCTTTCCGGGCAAATTGCAAGTGAACGGTGTGCACTTTTTTTATTTTTTTATTACGATCAACCATTCGATGTCATTTACGGACGTTACGCGAATTCCATCAATCGAAATCACTTCGAATGAGTCAATTATTACGAATCAGTTCGTATTCGTTGCATGTAAATTGTTGTTTCGGAGATTTTTTCAGTTATGGCATCAATTGCCTATCGCAATGTAAGAAATGTTTGTGGAATTGCGCGAATAATAATAATAATAATATCGATAATAAAAATTCTATTTTTTATTATCATATCGATGATGTTATTATTGTGGCTCAATTTTTTTATTAGCGATTTTTTTTCTGGGCCCTTTACCCCACTACACTTACTTTCGTTTCATAAGGGCGGATAAGCAAAAGTGGGACACACGAGGCTCGCGTTTCTCACCAATTCTCGGCCCATATTCACCCTTCACATTCTGTGTTGCTTTATATAGGGTGCGCGAGGGAGTTATATGCGACTGTTGTTGCCGTATGCGATGAACGATATGGGCTGAGGCGATCCATAAATCACGAATCCGTGTGTCACCGCTGCTTCCGACGTTTCAGATATATACTCGTTCGTCTTGGCTGTCTCGGCCAAACATTTGTTCGCTACCTCGGATCATTTACGCTCGTGCATATATATATATATATATATGTGTGTATATGGGATCGACAAAATCACATCATACTCCGCTTGGAAGTTTCGAGAAGCGAGTCAATTTGTTAATATCGAGAATGTTCTTACGCAAAACGAAGCGAGCGGAGAAACAACAAAAGAAAAAATAAGCTAACCAGTCAGTCAAGAAGGGAGATTCACGATTTTTTTCGAAGGTTAAAATACCCTAATCAGTCTGATTTTTTTATGTCAAATCAAAGCACTCATGAAGAACAGAAAATCAATTTTTATACGTTAATTTTTTTTCACATTTTTTTTAACAGTTGTCTCCGAACTTTTTTTAACAAAATGTCTCCGAAAAAAAGGAGTCCTCACGCTGTACACGTTTGTGGCCGTAAATATTATCTGAAACAAAATGTGCGGAAAGATTATTGATCAATATAGAAGCCGCTATCGTGCTATAGAGCCTTTTTTTTAAATAAAAATTGACATAATGACGACGGTTTGGAAAAAAAAGTATCGAATTCAGCGTATTTTTTCGACAGTTTTTCGTTAAAAAAATATGAATATTAAAAAAACCTTTTCACAGCAAGATAAAGAATGGCATAAAGAATGTTGGGTCAAAATTTGAGACGGATAGCTTGAAAACTCTTCCTTTGAGAGTGTACGCCGTTTTGAAAAACGACATTTCGAGAAAAACACGTTTAAAGTTTCGAGTGTGGAATTTTCATATAAATTGTCTACTTACGATCAATCGGCGGTGCCGGGTCCAGGTTTATAACCGTCCATACTATCGGATATTGCAAAAAATCGATGTTTTGATCATTTTTCGCGGTGATGATTCCTTAAGGCGGTTGGGGACAATTGATGAAATGTAACCATTTGGTCTAAATTTATACAGTAAATTCTTCGTCATATGCTGAATGCACCCTCCAAACTTCAAATTGATCGTCTACACCGTTTCTGTAAAATTTACAATTGAAAAAAAAACACTTTTTAATATGCACAAGTTTGCATCATACGAAGGCAACGAAAATGAATTATTTTTCCTTGATGAAATTACTCGCTGGGCGATTTAGACTAGGATAATCATTCGAATGTTTATACGTATCTTTATCACAAATTTACGATCTGAACTGGCAAAAAAAAGGTTTCGAATAATAATGAAGATGAATAAACAAACAAAAATCGTTGCATTCCAACAATGCAAACTTCAACGTCATGGGAGATGCTTATGATGAGATAACATAGGTAACATTATAACATAGATAACATTATTAACATAGATAACATAGATAACATTATTATAACATAGATAACATAGATAACATTATAACACCGATGACGAAATTGCCATAATGTACTGAGTGATTTGGCAGTTTTTTAAATAATATTTTAAACATTTTTTCATACTATTTCATGCGTAAAGCTGCCATTCGGTGATATACGTAGGCACCTTTCTATGTTTAAAAGTGTTTTTACGATTGTCAATTTTATAGAAGGGTGTGGACGATCGATTTGAAATTTTGAGGGTGCATTCAGTATATGACAAAGAATTTACTGTATACATTTGAATCACATGGTAACATTTCGTCAATTGTCCCGAATTTTTTTAATATTCTTTTCTTTTCATTTTTTGCCTTATTCTGTCTTAACCGAATTGTTCGACATTACAATAAAACATTCTTGAATTAAACCAAACATCCAACATTAATCTCATTCCACTTCTAGAATTCGACATATGTATGTGTGTGTGTGTGTGTGTGTGTGTATGTATATATATATATATATATATATATATATATATATATATATATATATATATATATATATATATATATAACTTCAACAATGCAACGAAAATTCTTCTCGATTTTCCTTATCTCCTTATTGTCATTATTATCCAAAATCTTTTTTCACAGGTTTTGATTATCGATTCTTAATAATAAACCTAAAAATTGTTCTAGTAATTTTCGTAGCCTAAGTATTCGAAAAATAATATCGCAAAACGAAAAAAAAAATATTTTCGTTCCATTCCAACGATGCAAACTTCAATACCATGTTTATACACGCAAGGAATACAATGTTCCATACAATCGTTTACACCCCATTTCACTTCCTTAGGAGTTGATTTTCGAAAAATCCTCTCTTAGTGCACACCTTTTGAGGAGCAAATCTTCCAAATTTCATATTTCCATCCTCAGAGGTTTAGGCTGTGCGTGGTCTATATGTCAGTCAGTTACGGAACTGTTTTCGATGTATAGATAAATGGGTGGCCCAGAAAGTGACGTTGAAAAGGAAAATCCGAATCACCCTCCTCCGTATAATCTCCATTTTTTTTCTAGTTTTCGAGAAAAGAAGCGTTTTTCAAGTTTTTCAAATTTTCATGCGGTTTTTTTCTCTCTCCCGTGTATGTACAGTTCGCGTAGAAGTTTCTCAAAGCAGTTGGAAGCCATTTAGGCTACTATAAGTATTATATTTTTTAGCATCTGTGCTTTGGTGCCTGATCCTCTCGAGCCTATTTTTCAAACTTTTGATAAAAATCTAAGGCATTTACGTTATTGTTTCGTTGGTCATTTATTTATTGCTCAACACTTCATAGCACTAACACAAGTAAAAAAACTTGCCAGGAAAATACACATAGAAAAGAGGAAGATAAAAAAATACGTTTCCCTCGAATTCCAAAGAGATGGTACACCATACATGGGGGAGAGTCCTACCGGTACGAATTGATCGCTACCACCGAGCGCGCAATATCACGAAGTCGAATGAAAAGGCGGCCTCCTGTCGTTGTCAAAATTTATGTCATCCTTCAAAATAAAGAACTGCCTTGCCGTACGTGCCTCTCGAGGGTACAGTTGTGTAACACTGAGCATAACAGAGCCTTGCTAATGTGCCCAAAGTATTGGTAAAAAATGATAAAATATTCACGATTCCAATATTTTACGAAACAGCGACGGTAAATATGTGTAATTCTCGCTATCCATCATGATTCGCTAGTAATTTCAATTGCAAAATCCCAAAGCGCGAAAATAATAAGAGACGGATCAAAATGTCACGGAAAAGAGACAAAAAACGAGGGGAAAAAGTTCTACTCCGGATCACGTTGCGCGGTTGCAATGACGAAATTACGCTTTACCCCGCACCAGTCGCGCGTAGCCTGTCGTCGCAGTCGCTGCGTGATGCACCTGTGAGAAAAGAAGGAGCGCAACGTTGCGCGTGAGAGAAATAGAGAGAGAGAGAGAGAGAGAGAGAGAGAGAGAGAGAGAGAGAGAGGGAGGGAGAGAGAGAAGAGAGAGATAGCAGAGACACACGCAACAGCATCGAAACATGGTCTTTCATGTTCCCTCTGGCTCTATTCCAGTAGCTACGACGACCAGGTGGACGTGGACTTCCGTAAGCCTTGGCACACGCCCATGCGCCCTTATAACTGGAGGCAAACGTGCGGTGCAACGCTAGTCACTCAACCGTGCAGCTTTGCAGCTCTACAGAAGACATACGTGAAAGGTCTCTTATTTTCATGTGGCATATTCAATTACCTAAGGGACTACGAGACATGGTAAACCATTAGGTATTTTAATATTTTATACACACACACACACACACACACACACACACACACACACACACACACACACACACACACACACACACATAGGGTGTTCCGTTATGAATCGATAATCCTGCAATTGTCGATGGGTCCGATCATGTCCTACTATATGCTGGAATTTCAGTTTAGTTAAAATCCCACGTTTTCCGAAATTTCGGGATTCGTTATTTTTGGAAAAAAGATCATCTGCTTTTGGTTTTTCGCCTGCCATTTTTACAAATGATACGAGTCGACAACAAATAAGCAACTTTTTTAAGTAATTGGTACGATATGCGTAGTACATATTTTCAACACTGCAGGCTACCGAAGTCAGATGTTCGAATTGGTTTGTATGAATATTCTGCATACTATATTTTTTCATAAAGTTTGCTTAATATTCAAGGTTAACAAGAAGACTTTTCTAAATAAAACAAATAACTATGAGTATTTTAAAAAACCGGGTCAAAAAGAGTTACCATTTGTAGAAATGGCATGCGAAAAACCAAAAGCAGATGATTTTTGTTCTTCAAAACCGTGGGACTTTTACTGAACTGCAATTCCAGTATATAGTAGGACATGATCCGACCTATCAACAGTTGCAGGATTATCGATTCATTACAGGCACCCTGTGGTGTGTGTGTGTGTGTGTGTGTGTAAGGGTATACGTTGAAGCTCAGCAAATAAATATCCACACAGTAGCGGTAAAAAGATTTCGATCCCTTTGGAAAATAGCAAAATGCTGAATGACTTTGTTTAATTGCTTAATTATGTTAGAACAATATAATTCATTTGGCTTCTTATTTCACGAAGATAAGTGGCTCTATAAAATGAATTATATTATTCTAATATAATTTTGCAATTATCCAAAGTGATCGAAAACTGTTTACCTATATATATATATATATATATATATATCGCACTCATATGTCACGTGGTAGATCTGCTACTTCGCTTTACTTCATACTGTCGTATGAAGACATACGACATTGAGAACCGTCCTTAAGGCGAAGTAGAAGATCTACCACGTGGCATATGAGTGCGAGAGAGATAGCTGAAGTTTTCGAACAGATATTTCTCAGAAATGAATAATATTTAGGGCAAAAGGAAATCGTCAAGCTCTGCGTCAGGGGATTCTCCAGCGCCCAATGCTTTGTTTTTCCTAAAAAAATTTTACCATCTTTTAGAAAATTGGGTTGGAAAATTGTGAGGTTATGTTGATCTTGTACATGCCCTTAAAACCACCAAATGTATTAACAGCCATGATATTAAAGTTTGCATCGTTGAAACGCAACGACAGTATATTTGATAGCCCGAACTTTTATTTTTGGCAAATTCGGACTGCGAAAACCACTCAAACGTTTTCACGGGATTCGTATCTGCAATTTGCTGCTCAAGTATGCAGGATGAGATTTTTGATGAACGAGAACATGAAGAAAAAAAAATATCGAAAAAGATTATTCGTTGCATTTCAACGATGCTAACTTCAACATTGTTAACAGCCAACATTACCATGATATAACGGGATCGAAACATTCTTTTCCCATATAAATGTGAACTACTGATAATGGCAACTAAAAAGGAGATATGACCGTGGTGATTATGACATTCTCATTCATGTGCTCGTTGTACGGCGATAAATGATAACACTGGATAATAAATAATAATAAGTTACTTATAAATAAATCATTCATCATAGCCGATAATTAATAACAATTATTTTTTTTTTAAATAAATAATACAATAATAATAATGATAATAATCGCAGCAGCAACGGTTGAACTCGCCGTCAACCTTCGCGATCGCATATAAACGATCGCGTTGGATCGGTGAAAGTCCCCTGAGTGACCGGTAGCCGGTTAATACCCCGTAGTGTGTGGATATATATAATGCTCGAATTTTATTCTATTGCATGGCACACGCTCTTATATGTATATTATATGTATATCTGTATATATGTATATATGTATATATGTATTATATGTATATATGTATATATGTATATATGTATATATGTATATATGTATATATGTATTATATGTATATATGTATATATGTATATATACTTGTATAGGCAAACAAGCGTCAAACGAACGTCGAGGGGGCGGGGACACGTTTAAATTAATTCTCGTCTCAATTTCTAAGCCATTGCTGGGGAACGTGCACTCTTGTTCGTAAATCGAGACACTCGACGAGGCGCGACGGCCTCGGAGTGCAAGAAGTTTGAATAAGAATATTCGATTGTCGAATAGCAAACAGCGTTCGTAATTGTGAATGACGATTGGTATTTCTATAATGACACGTCAATAGAGGCATTATAATAGCGATGATTAAACTATAATACTTATTTAATAAAATATTTAATTAAATAAAATATTTAATAAAATAATTGAATACACATTTGAAGTAAATTGGTAAAGAAGTTCAAATATTGAAAAATTATAATGATCAGAGTAGTGATAACGTGACACCGAAACCTACGGAAGATTTCATCCCTCTACGCGAAGTTGGTCGTGTGCCGTGTGCTGAGCATTACCGTAAAATCGGGTTACTTTTTTAACATCCTAAAGTCCAACTTTTTTTTTGCTCCACTTGAACAATGTGTCTTTTGTAAAAGTAACTTCCAGGGTGGGGTTTCTTTGACAAGGCAGTGAAGTGCAAACTATGTCGAATATCAAGGGTTACTTTGACATCATTGTGACAAAAAATAATCATATTTCATGGATTATCCATGGAATTAAATTAACAACGACGATTTTTTTACAGTGAAATCGTCATCTTTATTAAGGCAGGAGGGAACTTGAATGAGAAGGTCCAAAAAGCGTTTTTTTTTTTCGGGCATTTTTTTAGAAGGGAAAAAAAGTGAGCCCAATGGACATTAAAGTATCGTTTCATGTATATTTGAAATGTATAAAAAAATGTCAACATGATACGATTAAGGTAGTTCCTCTGCGAAAATCTCAACCAAAAGTTTACATACCATGTTCATGTTCAAAAGATTGATAATTGGTTTAATTAGTAATGAATAAAATTAGAAACTACGCAATATTGACTCGGTACCAGTAGATAATACGATGGATATCATTTATTGCCGTAAAATATATTTTGTATTGTGTTTTTGATCGACCATTGCCAGTAAACTTTTTGCCGGGACTGTCCAGGCTTTGCCCCAATTGTTTTTGTTCCAGGCTTTGCCAGGCTTTGCACCAAAATTGTGAAGGCTTCTCATGGTTATATCTTGGAAACTAGATGGTGAATCATTCTCATTTTTTTTCACATTATTCGTGATATCTTACTGTAGCTTATCCTCGTTTTTTATCAATTTCTTAATTTTAGTTTTGACGGTAGAATTAATGATGCTCTGTTTGCCCATCATAACGCATTTGTTACGTGTAAACCAAGCCAACTTTAAGTGTAAATAGCTCAGGTTTAGGGTGGTCAAACTTATTCAAATTGCACAGATGTTTGGATAATGTATTAAATAACGTATTTGTGAAATTTCAACCATTTCTTAATTCAACTCTTCTGTAGAGGTACTACCTTAATGACTGCAGATTTATCACTCCAGTCCCCAAACGCTGGGAAAGATGCAGCTCGTAATTCTTGACTGAAACGAAAAAAAAAAAAATGTTCAATTGCCATATATTTTTCTTCTAGGTGAATTAAGAAGAGGCTGAAAAAAATCGTGAAATTATAACTTTTCTCAGGTTTGAGAAACAAATGTGTTTTAAAAAACACTTCAACGTGCTATAAAAATGATTTAAAAACACTTTTTCAACGATTCTTTTAATTCACTTAGAAGAGATTTTCATACTGAGGAAAATAAACTTTGGTTTGATTCAATAGGTCGTTCAGTTTTGTTTTGCTATTACGCTCGACAATTTGGAAAAATTGGGGAAAACGCGCTTCAAAGTTTTCAATAGGAGGAAATATCAATATCAAATAGCAATCGCTTCTCTGCTTTTGGCCTTGTATCTTCGAAAATATTTACAATTGGCCTCTGTAACTTTGTAAATATATTCTTTGATAGTTTATCTATTGATTTAAGCAATAAAAAAAGGACCTTCTTATTCTCCGGCCTTAAGGAAACATTTTACATAAAAATATCAAGTACCTAGGGTACTATTATAGGCAGTTAATCAGTCTTATAATTATCATTGAGATCAAAATCAACTTGAGCAACATTCCAATTAACTTTAGCAACCTTATAATAAACTTGAACAACAAATTTGAGCAACAATAGAAAACAAGTTTAAAAAGAATCAGTCTGTGTTCTCAGACACCACACATTCATATGCAGGATTGATCGAGCCTTTTGTTACACATGCCGCAGACCCACTTTTTGCAAGTGATACAGCATATCCAGTCTGCAGCATAGCGGTAAAACCGGAAGTCACATCTACAGATGTAACAGAGGTTGTTACATCTGTAAACAAATCCAAACAAACTCCCCGCACCCGCCGCTGGCCACACAAGGTTACGCGGGCTCGCTGCGCACACATTTAAAAACCGTATTTTGGCCCTCTGTTTAGGGGAGATATACACCTAGGAGCCGGAAAAAAGGTCATTTTTGTGAATTTTTTCAAGGAAAACTATTTGAAATTTCGGATTGGGGTTTTAATTATCTAAAAGTATATACATTCAAAAATATGTTTAATTTTCTTTATTTAAAAATATCAAAAATATACAAGGATATTGTATGAACCCTGGAGCGTCGTAAAAAAATCTGCGTATACGGTACCCACTGGGGTTTCTTCAAAAATCATCTGAAAAAAAAACCATAAAGATTATTAAATTAGATACTATAATCTAGTACTTGTCATAGCCGATTTTGAAAATATCGATTTATGACAAAATGGCGGACGTTTGAACATAAATAGTGATTTTTGGGCCAAAAATTAGTTATTATTTTGCCTATAAAACAAAAACTAAGCAACGAGAAAAAAAATCCTATGACAACTACTAGATAATGGTGTATAGAACAACCACCAAAAACCTCAAGGTAATCGGTTCATTGGTTGTCGAGAAATTTTGGATACCGATTTGAAAAACGTGGTTTTGAGAAAAACGCGTTTGAAAATTTTGGAATGAATAAATCATGAAATTGGTTAACTTACATGGAATCATCGATACCAGGCCCACAGTGTAGGTCTTTTACGGTCGACGGAATGTTCATAGCTTCTAAATCTTCGACCTCGACCATCTAGGTGTATATCTCTCCTTAAAGTAGCCCTAAAAACTGTCAAAGTAACCTCAAAAACTGTCAACCCTCAATGTCAAATTAACCCCGTTTTACGGTATTCACCCAAATGTGGCTACCTTGGCTAATATGTTGTCTTAAATTTGCCGATCTCGACAATGTTGTGTCGAATATGGGTAATGGACGCGTGGTCGGTATGCGACTGGAGCGATTTCGATGTCAAGCAGCCTTGGCCCGAGGCCGATACTTGGAGGGGTGACCGCTTATAGCCGCGCATTGGCTTGCGCACCGACTGCCGAAGCGGGAGGCTGTTTCAGAGTTTTACTGAGTTGCTTGTGGTAACTCAACTGAAAGTCAGCATAATTATGGGTCTTGTTTCGGCACTGGTTTTTCACAGTTTCCCTGTGCCCTCGAGCTATTACGATACAGTAGTGCAGTAGGAAAGAGATGATATTGAACTTCGCATCGTTGGAAATCGACCAAAATCCTTCTTTATCTTTTCATCTCCACATTTTTATTACCATCTGAACTCTTTTTTCCAGTTTGGGGTTATGGATTCTTAATTAAGATCTTGAAAAATATTTCAGTGATATTTGTAGCCTAAGTGTGCCAGAAAAATAGGGCAATACGGAAAAAGCATATTACCTTACATTCCAATGATGCAAACTTCAATACCACGGAAATAGTTGGCTTTGGGTAACACTATTGAGGCTCTTTGAGGTACTGGAATCAATGAAGGGACGAGTGTGGGTGTAGAACGGGGTCATGACAGCTCGTGCGAGGGTACACGACGCAACATTTTTTATTATATGAATATATGTGGAATTGAAAAGTAATAGTTACGTCGATGTTTTTTTTAATGAAATTTATTTAAAAACGGACGGAATCGATGGTGTTGAATTTTACATAGTTGGAGTGTGACGAAGATTTTTTGTAAATATTTTTATTAACTCATTTCCGTTATTATACAAAATATTTTTTGCAGATCTACAGCATTGAGGCATTGTTGTGGTCAGAATCTGCCGCGAGGAATTCAGGGAGCACACTACTGTGACGGGTCGAAAAGGGTAGTTTGTTCCCATTTTTTTTGTGTACTAGATTATTCATTTGCGTTTTGGAAAAAAGGTATGTTATTAAGCATACATTTGACTAACTTCGTGTAAATTTTTAATTAAAAAAAATAAAAATGAACGACGTTATCGAGGTCTAATAGAGCCTTTGTATAAAAAATGTGGTCTAACGGCCAGATCGATAACTTGACGATGGTTGATCTGAAAGATAAAAATAAAATGTTTTATCGTCTATGAAAATGTAGTTTTCGTTCTACGTGGCCGTTTTTTGGGAAACATTTTTTTTTCACAAAATAGCGGGTGTTTAAAAAAAATACTGTAAATTTAGTGAAATTGTTATTTATATTCGGGGGCTTAAAAATTACCAAATTTGAACAACAAAAAAAGCAGCCACGTCCAATACAGCCACTGCATCTACGGATTTTTTTGAAATCGAAAATCGGACAATTATACTGCCGTCATACGGAAGAAGGCTGCATCTACAAAAAAAAAATCGAAAATGCGTTTGACTATACAGAACGATGGGAAATTTTGTACTAATTCCAATAGTACCAAGATTTTTTCTGTAGATGCGGCGTTCTTCCCCATGACGGCAGTGCAGCTCGAGTTATGATTCCGGCCAGGTCGAGAAAAGTTATTTCGAGAAAAACGCAATAAAAAGTTTCAGTATACGTGAATCTTTGCGTCACCTGCTTTCACCAAATCGTTTGTAACTTGGTCAATTTTCAATATTTTACCTCTACATTCTTTTTACCCAGTCTTGAATATATTTACTCAGAGAAAATCCCGCCTTAAAGAAGTTTATAAAAGTGAATCCTCATTGCATTCCAACCATGCAAACTTCAATCTCATTAGAATCGATGATGATTGCGAATGAATTTATTAGTCATATCGTTTATTAATCTTCTCTCCTTTTTATCTCTTCCTCTCCCAGCGTTTCTTTTCTCTTTTTCGTTCTCTTTTTGATAGTTTAGCTACCACATGCATGCTTTGGCCAGGTGGCCACAAAGTTGATCGAACAACTCAGAACAGAAGAATTGCCATGTCAACACTGAAAGACGCATCTCGATCCATTTCGCCATGCGCAGCCGCGAATTTGATGAATTCACTCGACGAGAGAGAACAAAGAGAGAGATACGAAAGTTTCTCTTTGATCCATTTATCACGCGGGAAGATATTAATTATGAAGCACGCGCGTGTTAACCGCGCGCATCGAGGCTGTACGCAACTGGTGCAGCAGTTTCTCTCGTGCATTGTGAGTAGTATGTATTTTGTCGGGCGACCGATACAAAGTGCACAATGAACGAATGTGTGCGAGCTTGTCTATTGGTGATGGTACGGTCGCACGTTATGCTGGCAGAGCTTATACACAAAACCCCCGTGAGCTTTTGTTAACAAACTCGACGAACGGCAAGCAAGATCGTTACCGGTTGATAGAAATACAAGAAACTGGGTTAAGCATATACTCTCTCTCTCTCTCTCTCTCTCTCTTCTTGCTGCGAACTGCACCACCTATCTCCCTTTATTCACCGCAGCTTCTCATTGTTTTACGTATCCGGTGGCCGGGTCGAAAGAGGGGTTGGTGGAGCAAGGGGCAGGATGGTCGGATGAGTAGACGAAAACAGCATACTCGTAGGTGTCTATATCTATAGACTTTTGCGACGTGGAGATATCGTAACCGGGAAATTCTTCCATTATTCGACGATGTCGATCGCACGGGCGACAATCTCGAACAACTGGAGTCCCGCGGTGTTCGTGCAGGTCCTCGTCAATACGATATGGCAATATACGTTGCTAAGAAATTAGGACATTTAGACTGTATTGCTGTCTAGAGCGCTGATTCGGAGGTGACTTTAAGGGAGACTTTGTCCCTGGAGTGCCATATTTCAGGTGTTTACATTTTTTTTTTTTTTAACGGAAACGAGTAAAGCTTTTTGAGTGCGGTTTTTTTCTTGCTTTTATTCGTGATATACAGAACGTTAAACAAATTTTTTTTTGAAACGAAAACAAAAATGGCGGCCGTTGCAGCTCCGCGAAAACAGGTCCTCAAATCGCGGGAGGTAAACGGCTGACATCACTGCCCCCTCTTTGTTGATCTGAAACACAAATTCAAAGCATATTATCAATCTGTGACCCTTTGGTCATGGAATGACGGATGGGTTTTTCGTTTAGTACAAATATCGGAAAATGGCGGCAACTTAAAAAAAAATCGAATTTTCGCGTTTTTTTTCGCATAAAAAGATAAATAATAAATGCAAAAATGTATCTATGGAAAAAAACGATCCGTCATTCCGTGAAGACATATTTTCTGAGTATGCTCTCGAAATTTCAGGTCGATGTGTTAATCACAGCGGTCAGGAGAATGTCAGCCATTTTTAAGAACGTGTTTTTCAGAAAAACGCGTTTAAAGTTTTGTAATGGGTTTACACAAATGTGTTTATAATTACCGCTAATCGGCAATGCCTGATCCATAGAGGCATCCCTCCTCTTCTTCTAGCTGCTCATGTTCAGCCGCTAACATCTCCCGCCGATTTCAAGGACAAAGTCTCCCTTAAGGACGCAATAACTGGAGAACTGTTTCAGCTTTCTATCTCAATTTTTTACACATGATTATTGAACCACAGGAATATGGATTTTTTTTACGAAAAAAATGTATGATGTTCTTTTGTACGTTTGTTTATAACGGTGCGTGGACGAGGCTTTTAATTGGCGAGCAGTGGGGTGGATGTATGAATGTACAAAAACCAAAACATGTTATTAATCTGTATGAGTGTTGTGATGTTTGGTACCGGATTCAGCAAAACAATTACAAAATGGCAGGATGCTAACATTTTATTATAAATTTTGACTATTTTCTGACCATTCTATGAGTTATATATGTAAAAAACATTATTTCGGCTCAATTCTCCTACGGACGGTGAAAAACAGTGTACCGAAGGTGCATGCCAAATCTGAGATCGATCGGCCAATTGGTTACCGAGATATCGTGATTTCCGCTTTGAAAACCCTAGTTTCGAGGAAAAAACGCCTGAGAAAGATATGATGATTTTTTACTTCAAGACGCAACTTTGACGCGCTGGTACTTTGAAAATGTCATCGTTGTTAATCGCCCAATTTTTTGTAGAATACCTATGACTATAGGAAAGATATATGCCAAGTTTCAGATTTTTCGAAATACTATTTAGGTGGGGGCAAAAAAAAGTGTAGTAGGTCCGAGTTTCCATTGAAATTAAATGGGAAATTTCACGGCCTTGGCGGGAGTACTTTGAGTTGGCCTACAGGCTCCAGCTTTAGCGTACTTTTTTATTTATTTATTTGAAAATTTATAGGAAAACTATAAATTTAGGTAAAAACTAATAATTATAGGAAAATTTATAGGAAAATTCGAAAACGCCCCAAATAAGGACCACCCTTATATATATATATATATATATATATATATATATATATATATATATATATATATATATATATATATATATACACACACACACACACACACACACACACACACACACACACACACACACATGAGGTCCACGTGAATCCGTCCGACTTTTTCCCTGACCTCCGCCAATTCGATTTATGTTTTTTTATCTGATTTCATTGACTCTAAAAGACACCCTGCATTTTTTTTACATTTTTCGAAACGGTTCTTAGTAAAAAAAAAATCTCCCATAAAAACGCACTGATTCAAAAATCTGAAAAAATTCCCAAAAATGCGTGATTGTGTGTAAAAATGTTCAAGCTATCACCCCCAGTGGAAGTATGATTTTTCCTGTGCTTTCCGAGCGATTAACGTTTAAAAAAATCTGAAAAATTCAAGAAACGCTTACTTGAGGCGAATACTTCAATATTTTAATACCCACAATGAATTTTTGGGAATGGTTGCGGTTTTTAAATTGGGGCGTTTTTCTCGGAGAAATTTTTTTTTGACTAAGGGTTGTTTCGAAAAATGTAAAAAAAATTCCGGGTGTCTTTTAGAGTCAATGCAATCAGATAAAAAACATAAATCAAATTGGCTGGGGTCAGGGAAAAAGTCCACCAGATTCACGCGGAATACCTCATATATATATAAAATTAAGTTATTTTGAAGACATTTGACTGAGGCCCGTTCGCATTGTTCATTGTCTCCAACCCAACATTATGTACACTCCAATGTCTTTGAAACGACCTTCGAATAAATGCGGGCATATCTGTATGTTGGTAGTTTCAAGGATCGTCGTGGCGCAAAATCCACGATAGGTTGAAAAAAAAATTAAGGACCGTCCTTGGAAGCGCCAGATATGTGAATAGCCAACATTACACAAATGTAATGGTTTCAAAATGTCCTTTTCGCATATATACACGCTCATATGTATATAGGTCATCATTCCCCGAGGATTCCCTTTCCGTGCTGTTGTCCATTTGCGCCGACCCTGCTAAAATGAAAATGGCCTGTATTTACGAAAGCGCTGCGAGCCTAGCACCATACGTACACGCTTCTTCTCCCGTGCAGGCTCATAATTTCTGCCCTCTCGAGTGAAACTACGATATGCAGGAAATGAAAAAAGCCTGACGCGAGATAAAGTAGACTCGGTGGGTGCTTTTATAAGTGCATAGGTATGTATAAATTTCCGGGACGTACTGTAATTGTGTGGTCGTAAAAATATCGTTGATCTTTTTACAAACTGGATTCTTCGAAACCCAAAAAGATTGTGGCTCGATCCGACGTATTGTAGCGAAAAATTGGACGATGAATATGACGTTGAAGTTTGCAGCGTTGCAACGCAACGAAAATAATTTTCTTTTTATTTACCAAATTTCATTTACCAGATTTGAGCTACGAAAATCGAGCAAACATTTTTTGTGATTCTTATTCAGCAATCTACAACCTAAAGCTGCTGAATATCACTTTGGATAATAATAGAAATGAGAATTTTCGTTACATTCCAACGATACAAACTTCAACCCCATCGGTGAACAACGTGTCGAGGGAAATTTGATTAATCGAGGTTAAAATTTGGACATGATTATGGTTGGGAGGCTAATCGAAACGCATTCATGTTTAGTTTTGAGTTTTTGCACTTTGGGGTCAACCCCTTACGTACAGGCATGCGTACCTGGACTGGATATGTAAAAGCTGGTTGTTTTTGGGGCAAAACACTTGGTTGATTTGTTCTCGAAACATTTGTCTATCGAAAAGTATTGATTTTTTAAAATAGATTAACGCACTTGCGTTTCGGAGAAGGAGAATTCATAAAATATTGATACGTTGTCCACGTATTGAAAATCGATGTTGCATTGGTCGGATGACGTTGAAGTTTGCATCGTTGGAAGGCAGAGAAATGAATTCTACTCAATAACTCAATCTTTTGTTCGATTCAGCCTGTGAAAATCGCTCGAACGTTTTTACGTATTCTTATTAAAAATGTATAACCTTAATATGCGAAAAAAGGCTTTGGATTATGATAAAAATGAAGAAATGAAAAATAAAAAAAATATCATTTCGTTCCCACGATGCGAATTTCACTGTCATGTGGTCTGATGGTACGAAACTTACAAATACTTTGTATCTTCACCGTAGTTTTATTCTGTGCGATTAAAGATTCATGGGAAATGTCATTTTTCGTATGGCCAATTTTATTTATTACCAGAAGCAGCGTATGTTTGTTGTGAAGGTTTTTTCTCTCATACTTTTGCCTTTGACGGGTAGAAACGAATGGCATTTAAGTTTGCATCCTTTAAATGCAAAGTAAGTTCTTCTCTATTTTTTTCATTTCTATTATCACGAATAATTTTTTAAAGATTGAGATCGTAAAACTCTAATGAGGATAAGAAAAAACGTTTGGGTGATTTTCGTACCCTAAATTGGCGAAAAAGGTGAGCAATGGAAAAAAAAACTTTACTTTGTTGCATTCGAACGATGCAAACTTCAACATCATTAGGGACCTAGAGAGAACTTTCGATCCGGCCTAGGTGAGGAATAAATGTAAGATAATTTGTCAAAAGAGACGTACTTCTTGGATGATGTTGAAGTTTGCATCGTTGAAACGCAACGAAAAAATCATATTTCTGAATTCCTTTGATTTCCTTTCGCAAACTTTCCTTACTAAAATCCTCCAACCATTTTTCAAAATATTTATTTACCGATCTACAATATAAATCCATAGAAACAAAGATCTACAACGACAAAGGTACGGAACATAAAATGTAAAAATGAACTTTCGTTGCTTTCCAACGATGCAAACTTCAACATCATCTTCTCGGACAAAAGAGGATTGAGCTTCTCTGGGAGCAGAATCGATATATGTTATTTTATCGACGTAAACCAATCTTCGTACAGTCGACGTTATTTCGATTCTTGTTATTGCCATCTCACTATTTAGGGAAGCTGCAGTTATACCAAAAGTATAATCAGTTTTACGAGCTCAGCAAGCGTGGCTTCTGGTTATTCTATCTCATGGAATTTATGGCCAAAGCAGTCCATCGTTCCGAAAAAAAATAACACTCTGGCGCCTGACTTCTCAATTAATTCTGAATTTATGGGTGGTATGTACACCCGATCAAGATTAAAATTTATCCATGACAAATGCGAGATAAAATACTTCTGTCCTCTTGGTCAAAACGTGACTTCGAGACGGCAAAGCTTTTTTCCAAATTAATATGAAAATCCATTCACATGCAAAGAACCCAAACAGATGAAGAAAAAAAACCGATCGACCGTCGCGAATCATCGGTAGGATCGATCTAATCACGTAGAAGCAAAATCAAGTAGAGGAAAGAAAGGAGGAAAGGAAAGAAAGAATTCGGAATACCATTTGGTTTGAGGCCTGCGACCGTTTTTCTGTAAAGTGTAAACGAATAAAACCTTTATGAAATTGAAGCAATATTCATATACTATCAATCTGCAGGCTATAAAAAATAACTAAACATCGCTACTGGGTACAATTTTGGGTTGAAAGCAAAATTGCACAATTCCGTTTCTGAGATGGAGTGCAGGTACTTTGGAATAGGAGTATGTTGATATATATTCACCGTGCTTAACTTAGCTATGTAGGCTTTTATTATTAGGCCATTGTTTTAGAAGAAAATGTAGGGCTTATTATTATTTCTGTAATCTGCTTTAATCAGTTTTAACAATTAAATAAATGGGTTATTTACAAAAATCGCAAACAGCATGTACCTTCATAGCCGGCACATTCAGCGTGCATCCAAATCTCACACATAAAACACTGCACCACCCCCTTCTCTCTTCACTATACTTCCCTTTACAGAAAATACACTCTGCATCAGCTGCAGGGGGTCGTCCGCCAAATGAAGTTTCTAGTTCTCCTGACGTATTTGACTTACAACTGTTATGAGAGAGTTGGAAGATTCCAAACATTCAGTGTCATCATTTTTATCGTTTCTTTTTCCTATCTTGTCATATTTTGTCCTAGCCTTCTCCATTTCTTTTGTAGTTCGTAGTCTTTTTGCCTTTTCCTTTATTTATAGTGTTTTCTTTTATCTGTCTTTTAAACATTTTCTGATCTGACTTTTTCTGTTTTTTTTTCTTCTGTTTCGGCATAATCTGTAAATGAGTTCTGTAAATTGTTGAAAAATACCAACATACCAACAGACAGACTTTCCCTTTTATATATTAGTGGGATAGACGTCCATCTAGTTACATCTACATCTAGTTACAAAACTGATGGTAATTTGGAATATTCCAAATTGTCATCAGACCGGATATTCCAATTTGGCCAATAAATTTGTAAAGAATTCACTTTATTTATTATATATATTTATTATTCATTATATTATTTGTTATAAAATATATATAAAATATTTTAAACACAATACTTTATTTTATTTATTGTTTATGGGACACGTAATACACAGAGTGTACGCAAACCCCAGAGAGTGAGTATGTACGAAATGTGTATGTGACGAGAAAAAAACTTTTTTGTGTACCTCATAAATATCGATAAGAGAATATGTTTAAATGTTCTGAGCTGCCTCATTCGCTTTCGTTTTTCGTGCCTTCGCACCCGACAAATTTATTGCTAATTTTTTTTCATAAAAGTACAGAAAAAATATTTAAAATTTGTTTTCTTTAACACAACCTGAAACAAGCCTGCATCCAGCCTTGATTTTTTAGCCTTAAAATTCACTGGCTGAATAAAGCTTGAAATAACCCTGAGTTTAGGCTAAGCAGCCAGTCTTGGTTCCAGGCTGCTCCAAACGATGCAATGAAACCTGGCCCAGGTCTGTCTCACTCAGGCTCGGTGAAACAAGGCTCGCACAAGTTTGTTTCCATCGTCAGCCTTTTGATTTCCTACCTGGGTCATTAAACACGCACCTCGAAAGTTTTCAAAAACCGCCCTTCACAATTCGAGCTCTTGGAAAAGTCACGGACGAACCGTGTGAACATATCGACAAGTGACGCCTTCTTTTAACCCTTCGAAGCATTCATTTTTCTTTAAGTGCACGTTTTTTTGCACTTTCGTTATTGATAACACCCGCTGCGTGAAAAATAAAAATCTAATAGGTATGTTTTAGTAGTAATTGTAGTCCCAGGAACCTTGAAACGCATTTACAACCGCCATTTTTATCTAAAAAACACTTCTGAATCGTCAAAATCTGAATTGAGTTAGGTGTAACACCAGTGTTACACTATGCTGCAAAGGGTTAATATTTCACGGCCATAAAACTGAGATGGCGCTATTAGTTTCCGTGAAAACCCTGCTATTCCAAATTACCAGCAGTATTCCAAACATCCTTCCTTTCCTCTACAAAGAATGGATTCTTCATGACGTTGAAGTTTGCATCGTTGGGATGCAACGATTTTTTTCGTTATTTTCCATTCTCATCATTATTCGAAGCCTTTTTTTGCGAATTGAGATGACAAATCTTTAATAATGATACGTGAGTCATATTCACAGCCTAAATCGGCGAAAAAAAAATTGGGCAATTAAAAAGAATGGATTTTCGTTGCATTCCAACGATGCAAACTTCAACGCCATGATTTTTTTTCGGCCTGGACAAACTGTTCACAATGAGATTCTGCTCGATGTTGTATTTCAACATTTGGACTGTTATATTTAGTACTTCGACTGGCTGACCGTAGCTCGTCTCTTCGTCGCGGGCTTTTCCACAAGCGTCGGAGCTTGCCGCAGCGAGCAGCGTCGAATCTCTATAGGTATATAAATAACCAAACGATGAACTTTTCCGTTGCCGGTGCTGCTCAGTCGCCGTATAGAAAACCTCGCTTCGTCCTACGCCGCTGGAGAACCGTCGCGTACACAAGCCTGGCGTTGCTCCACGAGGTTTTTTTTTTCTCGTACTTCTCACATGGAGCAAGAAACGCTTTCAATAGGCGCGCGACAGGCATCTGTCAAAGAAATTCGAAGGCGGCAACCTGAGTCCCCGCTCGCACTTCAGGAAACATATTTTCACAACGGAGTTCTTCCATTCTTCCATTTTAATATTTAGTCGTCAACTTTTACTTTGTGTCACTTGGCCATTGAAAAAACCAGTTTCCCGTTTTACAAATACTCCTCTCCCCCTTTTTTCACGTTCGTTGGTCGAAGATTTTCTACGGAACGTCAATGGAGGACTCGAAAAATGAGGAAAGAAGTTGAGAGTTCGCGTAACTGAACGTCAATTTTTTTCCTTACTTTAGTAATCCACTTACTTTCCATCGATCACTTCGATTTTAGAATTTATCTGCAATTCTTGGTACCATAAGGGTAATTGATCGATGACAAGTCACAATGATTACCTTTGATCTATTATGTTTTTCTTGAAATTATCCTTTCCCACAATTTGAGATTTCGATAATTTTTTTTTCGCCAATTACGCGGGGTTTCTGTACTACCAGCTGATTTTCGTGGGTTCAAGCTCAAGGGTCTAGGCTACTGTGACCACCCGAAAATTAAGGTTATCTAAAAAAAAAAAAATTCGAAGGAATAAGATCGAAAAATAGTTTGGACATTTATTTGTATGTACATTGACAAAGTTGAGTGTCAAATTTCAGAAAAAAGATTAATAACTAAAGAAGTTATAAATAATGTCGTGAAGGACCTTTGAATGTGAGGTGCTGAACGGTGTACTTGATTTTAACCACCCGTTTGATTTGAAATAAAGAAACGAGTCTTTCTTAAGGGAAGTTTCTGCCTTGTTGGGCCAAAAAATGTTCGATATTTCACCAATTTTTTATGCGAAAAGCATTAAACATAGAATGTTGATATTTGGTATGTTGACTAAGCGGTCTTTATTGAACATCAAAATATTTTTTAAAGTTTGACAAAACATGGTGGTGGGCGTGTGAGGAGCCACGTATGTCGGTGCGCGGGCGATGATATTCTTCGCTTGCGGAAGTCCTAAGTCCCGGACGGGTGATCTGAAGCAAAAAAATCAAACATATTTTCACTTGGTACAATATGAAAAAATGATGCAATATAGGTCAAATATAGCCAAGTATATTCTTAATTTTCCGAAACATTCAATTGAGTACTTTTCTTCCAAAAAATTCCCGAAAATCATCCAAATTTTCAGCGTTCGCACTGATATAGCCCCTAAAATTCGAGTTGCCTCAAGCGACTCAAGTGTTCGTCATTTTCAGAGTAGCCTGACCCCTCAAATTTCCGTATATTGTCCACCGTTTCATCCGTTCCCCGATAGTGAGGAGTATTTAAATATTCCTCCGCACGGAAATAAATATTCGAATTCAAAAAGACTAGCCCTTAACGCAATTTTCACAACCGTAGATCGCAAAATAATGCTTCGTGCGGTGAAGGTACATGTAACCTGCGATCTTTCATGAGAAGTTACGAGCATTCGAACGTAATAGGCTTTATGAGGCTCATTCGGGTGGTTTTCTTTGCCCCATCAAACGAGAGTCGTTCCGCATGTCGAGAAGATCGCGCAATTTATCCCTCTTTGCAGACTCGCGCGAGGATCCTTGGTACAGTATATATAATCCATGGAGAATATTCCCTCGAGCCTTCCAGGTTATACTGCAGCTTCTATCACTAGGTCCTATGTCTGAATTGCAGATGCTGCGAGAAAGAGAAGCGGAGGGATGTCCACGGGGACGAATATATCTCCGAGTCAATTGAAATTGTATCTCGAACGTAACTTTGCTGCACACGCGTATACATGTACTTGTGCTTGAAATGTGCATTACAGTAATGCTGAAGCGGAGTCAACTTGGAGTGGACAAATCCAACTATCCCCAAGTAAACTCTTGGAACTTGGACGTATGCACGAACGTTGCGCCTTATCTTCCGCAAATCCCCTACAACAATATGCACTTGCAACCAGTTTGATATTCCCATGAGTACTCTCAGTTATTCGGACAGATCACTCCCAATCACTGAAGGACCATTTTGCTTGGGAATACAATCACTATTTCACCGAGAGAAGTTTAGGGATATCGTGTTTATCACGGATACACATATACACTGTCCATATGTTGATCCAATAGACATCTGACTCAGAACTTGTATTTTCAAATGGGATTGAAATTCGCATCGTTGGAATGCAACGAAAATTCTTATTTTCACCGTTATTCAAAGTGATATTTAGCAGATTTAGGTTGTAAATTGCTGAATAAGAATCACAAAAAGGTTCGCTTGATTTTCGTAGCTCCAATCTGGCAAAGAAAATTTGGGAAATAGAAAGATGCAATCTTCAACGTAAGATGTTCCATTGAATACTTTTATCCAAATTTCTTCTTGCGTAAATAATACTTTGAGAATTGAATTGCGACGAAAGTTCTGCTTTGCACTCGCAGTTGTACTTTGTGCCCGTGAAGGATCATGGAAATAGTCATTTTTCGTATAGTTTATTTCCATTCATTGCCGTTAGCAGCGTTTATGTGCTGTGAGGTTCTCTGTTCTTTTTTTTCACGCATACGTTTGCCTTTGATGGGTAGTGACGAGGAGGGAATTTCCGGTTTGGCCTAGATGAGGAATAAATCGAAGATAATTTGTCAAAAGAGGTGAACTTTTTTTTACAAAAGAGGATTGAGCTTCTCTCGGAGCAGAATGGAGCTATATTATTTTATCGACAACTGCGACAGTGAGGAAGGTCGAACATGTCGGCGAATCTTTTAGGGGCGGATCTGTCTCGTGAGAAAGAGAGAGAGAGATCGGGGTCGGATGTCCGGCCGGAAATAGAACGGCCATATAGAATATAGCGTTGGTAGCGTCTCTCGGGTGTTTAAACATTCAGATGGAGACGGGTGTATCGCTCGCATCGTTCTCGCCCATCCCGGCCCACGCTCGGCCCTGTCCAGATATCAAAGAATGCTGCTCGCTTCTGTATTCTTGATCGAAACCGGGAAAGTCCGTGCGAATTTTCATCTTTTGCTTTTGTTCAGGTTTCAAGGAAAATCCAACCGCGAAAATACGTGCCCCTGTGTGCCAGATAATGACAAGGAAATGTTTTTTAAAAAATATACTTCGGTCTCAAACTTCTTACATTTATGACAGAATAAAGTACGTGGGGGACCGGGCGATTCGCGGTGTAAAGAGTCTCCTTCATTATTAACGAAATTACCCGCTAGTCCACCGGGGAGGAACTTCATGAATGGTTGTTGAAACTTTTCGCAAAAACGACTTGATGGAATGACAAAGTTTTCACAGTCGGCACCTAATTTCTACAACGAGCTACACCTCCCTGGTATGCGTGGTTTTTATTTTAAAACAATGGCAGATTCACTCACCACAGATAAATGTATCCGAAATATGATCTTTTCGGTCGAGTCAAGACTAATCGATGTGGCTAACCGAAAAATCAGACTTGTTTGGGATTGTTTTTTTGACATTACTAAGAAAATAATCAAATTGAGGTTTGGGGGATTTTCTGCACGTGTTGGCGTATAGAAAAAGTGTATGAAAAAAAAATACAAAAAGACTACACACTAAGAGCATTTTTTAGGTGCTCTGCGGATGGACGCAGAACTTTCCTGGAAGCACCGTGAACAAAAAGATAAACAAAATCGTCTTTTACATTAGTTTTGCTAGAGAAGTACACACGATCATTGAAAAATATAGTATTTCTGCAAAATGGTATCATTTCGAATTAATTTTTATTTTTTTCACTAAAGAATTGACCTTAATTTGTTTACAAAAACGAGAATTGCGGATGAATCGTAAAAATCGTGTGTACTTCTTTAGAGAATCTACATGAGAAGCTACATTTAAAATTTCGATTCGATCGTATGAAAACTGCCCGCATTATGCGTTCTCCCGATTTCAAAAAACGTGGTTTCGAGGAATAACCCGTTTAAAGTTTCAAAACTGATTTACGAGCTATCGTCCACACGACGGAATTGAAGATCTCATTTGAATTCGGTGTGGCCGTACGGAGGTATTTTGACAGTAGGTCTTCAGTTGTTAGGTCGTATATTTTTTTGAACAACGACTGGACAAAACGACCTTCAAGGCTGTTTCGTCCGTTTCGTCAAGTTTTGGAAAATGAAGTCTAAAAAATTGTTTAACATTTTTTTCCCGCGTAATTCCTTTTCTATATCAGTCTTGCGATGTTTACACATAATTGAAGCCATAACAAAAACGATACATTTTTTTCCATTCAGATGTAGCGCTTTAATCGAAAATCACAGTAAAGTACCTCGTAGTCATTAGTACACAGTAAAGTACCTCGTAATCATTCCAGAAACACACATTTCGACGGAACGTCGCATTCTGTGAAAACATAGCTGAGATAAGTTCCGCAATACATTGTGTAGCTAATTGCCGATCATTTTGACAAAATTCTTACACGGCTGCACATCAATTTTTTTTTCCTATGAAGAGAAGGTTTTGGGAGGGTGCATACCATATACGTATACGTCAGTAAAGTAGCAGCTGTCGGTAAGCAGCCGCGTTATGTCGTTGAAATCTGACAGTGCACTACAGCCTGAGAGCCCGACATCGAAGTTCCTCAACGTGTCATTCTCTCTCAATTCGTAGAGATCAATATACAGGGTGTCCCAGAACTGAATGCGTTCCCTGAAGTGGGAGGTTGGGGGTAAAATTCTGAGTCGATTGATATAAGCATGTGTGGGTCTCAGATCAACCCCTGACTTATTATTCATTTTTAAAGGCGGACGCACCTGATTGGCCCCCCTTTGAAAATGAATAATAATTCAGGGGTCGATCGGAGACCCACACATGCTTATATCAAACGACTCAGAATTTCACCCCCAACCTCCCATTTCAGGGAACGCATGCAGTTCTGAGACACCCTGTAGTCATTAAAATCCTCAAATTAAAGGCCACCCCGTTTTATGCGAATTCCTAATTTTTTAAAAAGAAGCCTTTTTGAACAGAAAATACACAAATATGCTAACATTCACAAACGCATGAGTCGAATTCTTGCTCTGACTCTGTGGATCAGAATACGGAACGTGCCCAACGAGACGGCTAGGCCAACCATTGTGATTCATTATCTCGGATTCAAATTACCATAGTTTTATAGAAGGAATAAACACCGCTAAGGTAAACCAAGATAGGAAGTGCCTATCGACGCTTATTCCTTTTTTCTCAACCTTTTATTCCAATAATGAATTTCTCTCGCGCTCTCTCCCTCCTCGCTTTTTCTCTCTTTCTCTTTGCGAAGCTCTTTTATCGATAGTCGCCGTGATAACGAAAAATGAGTATGCGATATGAAATGTCGGCGTGGCCGTGCGCCTAACCGATCGATTATTCCATCTGATCAACTGTCCGCCAATGCCGGACGAGCCTGCAGCTTATCTGTGCTGTTGCCCTTACTGTAGTTCTGCGACTGGCATGGCGTGCCTCTCGATACACGCATTATTATACTATCACCTATCCGTATATCCGTATACGTGTGTAGGTGTGCATATATGTGACTACTGAGATGCGGTCCGATTATTTCGCAGGATGATCCCTCCGGAGAATACTTGGTTATTATGTGGCCCCTACGAAATGCTACGATCGCTCTGCAACTGGCTTGCATTGTTCTCAGTCTATTTCAATGTGAGTGCGGGCTTTATATATATATATATATATATATATATATATATATATATATATATATATATATATATATATATATATATATATATATATATAATGAAAGCTCCAGAACCCAGAGCAATATTCAACACAGCTTGGATAGCGACGAAGAGGTCAATGGCATTTAGCATCGATATGCCACCATACAGTTGCACACATACCGCACGGTACGTCGAGAACATCGACATCCCAACTTGCTATAAGATTGAAATTAACAGAAAAAAATGCCTCATCACTCTTATTATATTACCAACGGCCCCGTGGAGAGATTTTGTTGACGAGTCTCCAGTTCCCATTACATCCCTATACGGATGTTATACGGACGCTGCACGTAGGGAGGCCCACATTGGAATCCAAGCGGATTTCGCTTTTTCTCGCGATTGACGTCGTTTGAGAATTTTTCATTTGAAATTCTCAACCGGAATTTGTTGGAACTCCCAAAAATGATGTCTTTTCGTGGTCCTGTGCACAAATTTGTTGAGGAGTCCCAATATGAGCCCACATCTCTATAGGGACTTGTTAGGGATAACACATATGGGAGTCCTCGTTGGGATCCAATTGGTTGTCATTAGTTTGAGGATTCTTACCACGTTCGAATGTAAAATATGTGAAAAGTGACGAGAAAAAACTCGGCGCGTTGAAACATAAACTACACGCTTCGTGAGTGCGTACATGTGTGATGATGTTATGTCAAAGTGAAGTAAAATTGGTAGCTAACGCTAATTACAGTGGATTTCCAGTGCTGTGATTCAAATCGATTTATAAGATAAGGCATACTTTTTTATGATATGGATTATACTTTTTTGATCAGATTTTGATCGATGATTTCGGAATCCTTTAGGATTTAAATTGGATCTTGTGATTCCAATGGGGAATCCCCGTGAGAATCCAATATACGATCGTGACGTTTTCCTATGTTGAAGTTTGCATCTTTGGAAGGAAACGAAAATTCTTTTTTCTTCCTTTATTGCTTGACTTTCATTATTAACGAAAATATTTTCTTGCTAATTCGTGTTGTAGATTTTTAATGATGATCCTGAAAAGCGTCGAAGTGATTTTTGTAGCGCAAATCCGTCAAAAAAATATTTTGGCAGTCAATAAAAATGCATGTTCGTTCTGTTCCAATGATGCACACTTCAACGTCGGGATGTTTTAGTATAGGGATCCAATGCGATGACCCATTGGATCCGTATCAGAAAGCAGGGACAGGTATGAGAATCCAATTGGATCCTTACGACAATTTATGCACGGGGGATGATTCAATCAGTGTGAGCGTGTAGGGTTCCTTGAGGGCGACGAATAACTTCAAAATTTGAACTTTCGGCTGACGATGAATTTATTATTAATTAGAGTTCTCGCGATCGTGTGACACCTGGGGGTTCAGTGATATACCGCGGCATACGTGTTTTGACACACCGATGATAGATAGGCGACTGAGTGTGTGTATATACACGCATATATTATACCCAGTACACGATTTCCAATAGTGATCAAAAGTAGAAGAATATAAAAATAGAACCTTTTTACACACTCTAGTGTACATAGTAAAGAAAAGAGTCTTTTTGATCTTCCACTTTTTATCATAATTGGAAATTGTATCCCTTGTAGGAGGAAGCAAACAAATATTGTTATCGTGCACACATTACTAGAATGAGCTATCATTTTGCCATGTTTGTCGAACAAGGAGAGCTTCCAGCAACCAACTGTAAAGGGCGCCTTGCTATTTTTGCTTTTTTCTCCATCGAGACGCTTCTAACCATTTTTGCCGGCGGAAGAAAGGTCACAAAAAATGGAGTATGCAACAAATAGACTTTTTTCTTTCAACACACCCTTATATATATAGAGTGTCGCAAAATGACCTGAAATATTCATTCGTTAATAAAACGTATTGTTTATTTGACAAGTACGATCATTTTTATTTGAACATATGGTACAAACACGGATGTGTGGAACACAGTATCCGATAAATGACCGTCTCATCCCTGCTTGGAAACATTCGCTCTTTTGACGAAATTTTCAATAAAATTTTGGCATAATTGCGGACGCGGACTAATTTCATTAATGGTGCGTCCAATTGTTCTCTTGAGCTCGAGAATGGTCTGTGGATCATTGGCATACACTTTTCCTTTCACAAAAAAACCCAAAGAAAGAAATCCAATGGTGTCAAATCGTACGATCTTGGTGGCCAATTCACATCGCCGCGGCACACAGTAGGAGAAACGCCCAAAAACCTGGCCAAAACCCCAAAAAATAAATTTTCGAAATAGGGTCAGTTGAGTAGTCATTCAGGTAGAGGACTAGTAACTGCATTCTATTGTGGAAGGGAAAGCCCTTTAAGTGTATACCTGCGCCGCAGCGTCAGTTGGCAGTGAGTGTTCGTGAAGAGTGTACGTGTCACGCGCTGAACAGACGAAAATAACGCTGACTTCAAAAACCCATAACTCTAAAGTGACGGGTTTAATTTCAATTCTGCAACATGGATACGACTTCTGGAGGTATGTAGAACATGTTTTTACATCGGTTGAATCGAAAGTTTATGTATAAATGATTGAAATGTAGTATAGCCTTCGGCATAAATAAAATTGAATAATTTTGAAAACTTATATTTTCAACGGTCCGAAAAGTTATATATTTTGTCACATTTTGCAAAGCTCCTAGTCTCGGCCTTTAGTTTAATGTATAAGCTTTCGAAATTTACAAGAGTTACCTGCGGAAAACGTGCGTCTTGTCCGTTATGATTTTTTTCGCATCGTGCGGTAGCCGAGCGTGCACGCGGCACTATTGAGCAGCCGCTGCGCCTCTACCTGAGAATGGGTGAAGTAGCATCATAACGGACAAGACGGCTGTTATACGCTTGAAATAAATTATTTTAATATATATGTATGTGTATATATATATATATAAATTTTCTGTGATTTAATTATGATATATACGTATGCATATATATATATACATATTAAAATCAACCACATAAAAATTTCTTAAATATGAATGAAATGTTATAACATTCGAATAAAATATTTGAATATATATATATTATATAGTAAGCAAAGCTTTCTTTTAACCAAATCCATGTCAATATTTTCTGTCTAATTTTCTTAAAATTATTTCAATTATTGCGGTTATTTATTTGTAAAATAATGTACATTGTTCAAGTTTTTGTATTAATTGAAAATTTTATCTTTTCCTTTAACACCAATTTTCTACAATTTTATGTCTTTATTACAGGATCCGGTTACAAAGAATTGGTGCTTAGGACCAATGGATCCGGTTACAAAGAAACGGCAAGAAAGACCGTTGCATTATACCCTTGGTACTCCATGCCTACTTCGGTGCACAAACTATTAATTCATGGTCCAGTGATAATAACTCATGCTCTATTACCAATCGGCCAATTATCCGAAGATGCTCAGGAAGCTCGAAACAAAGACATCAAACGATATCGAGAAGATTTTGCGCGAAAAAGTTCCAGGGTTAAAACTATGGAAGATGTTTTTCATCGGCTCTTAGTTACTTCTGATCCGTACATTTCAAGTGTCAGAAGACTACCACAGAAGAAGCTGAAGAGTTTGTCGCCGGAAGCTGTAGCGATGTTGATCGCTCCTAAAGTGACTGCTGCAGCAGACGAATTTTGCGCCGAGATTGAAGCCGTGCCGGGAGTTGTAATAGATACAAACTCGGATAATGATTCTGACTCCGACTCCGACTCCGATTACGATTTTGATTAAGAATAAAATTTTCTATTTTTGAAACGTTCCGTATGTATTTTGGAAATAAAAATAATAATTGCGTAGAATAGACTGTTCACGTTTATTTTATTATGATGATTTTTTTAAATATATTAATTTATCTATTTAGCAGGATACTCGGCCATTTTGTTTATAACAATTTGCTGTAAGCTCTTTGTTGCAAGTTATAAACAATAGATATCGGATTGGTAATCAGCGACCTTGAAAACCCGTATATACCAATTTTTGTCAACATCTGGTAACTTTTTAACGTTCATGTCGGCCATATTGGATCGGCCATTTTTTTTACGATAATTTGGCTTGCGGATTCGTAATCAGCGACCTTGAAAACCCGTAAATACCAATTTTTGTCGACATCTGGCAACTTTTTAACATTCATGTCAGCCATATTGGATCGGCCATTTTGTTTACGATAATTTGGCTTTCAGATTCGTAATCAGCGACCTTGAAAACCCCTGTAAGCCAATTTTCATTCCCGTCAAAGGTCATTTGAGGTTTTGGCCAGGTTTTTGGGCTTTTCTCCTACTGTGCGGCATGGCGATGTGAATTGCCGATTTTTGGATTTTCTCTGAAAGTTTCATTCTCAGCCCTATGCCGTTTTGGAACAAAGTAGAACAAGCCTAGAACAACCTGGAACAAGCTTCAAAATTTTTGTAACTTAAAAGTGCGATATGCTGGAACAACGTGAAACGAACTTGAAATAATCTAGGACAAGCCTAGAACCATTCGGAATAACCCATAAAATCGCGATTTTTTAAAAGTCGGATATTAGTTAAATAATCAATTTTCTCAAAATAACTAAAAAAAATAATTTATTTTCGAACGCAATATTTTGGATCAATGTAGAACAAACTTAGAACAACCGCCAGAATCGCGGTACCTTAAAAGTGCGGTGCCAGCTAGAAAATCGTTTTTTTTTGTTTTCTCTGAAAGTTTCATTCTCAGCCCTATGCCGTTTTGGAACAAAGTAGACCAAACCTAGAACAACCTGGAACAACCTTCAAAATTTTTGTAACTTAAAAGGGTGGTGCCAACTTCTTGGGGGTCGCGGCACGAGATAACACGACCATGAAACTTCGTCTGCATGAAACTATGTAGTAACAATGCAGCAAACAACAATTTCTATGCATTGCTCCATCGTGTTCTCCATGACTAAACCTCAACACTTCCTGATGCCAGTTGTCAAAGATTAGTACTCCATGTTTGCCACAAAAAAATGGCGTGCTATTTAAAATGTCAGGTCATTTTGAGACACCCCTTATAGAAAATGTCTATACCTGGACCACCATATGTGTGTGTGCGCGGCGTGCGTACGTGCGCGCGCGCGCGCGCGTGTGTGTGTGTGTGTGTGTGTGTGTGTGTGTGTGTGTGTGTGTGGGTGTCAGGTATACAGTTTTTCTAAAATGCATTTCATTTTCTGAAGTTTTAAAGATTTGAAAAGTGAATGCTTTTGAATGGTTGAAACTTTCTGTTCCTAAAAATTAAATATGCCGCTGGTCGCGAATGCATCTCGCTATTATAAAGAAATTAAGTTCACATGCCGCACAGGAGAATGCGAGCGTTAGAACATGATCTCGAGAGAGATTTAAGAAAGCGCGCATCGGATGATAACGCCAAATCGACGTTCAAAAATGTAAAACAAAACCGATTTCGTCCTTGCGCAGGTGGCTTCGTGTTTATTAATATATATATATATATATATATATATATATAGAAAGTCTATAGTAGAAGTGTGGCTGATATGAAAAAGGAAATATATCTATATATACTTTTCTACTGTAGTCGTTGTTGCTGTGCATATTTATTATAGACAGCAACAACGACAACGTTGTGAAAAGCGGTCGCCCTTGTTTCCCTCGTTCGCCTTCGATTTCCATTTTCACTCGTCAATTATCACCTACACGTGTATTATATATATATGTCGAAACAGAAAGAGAGAGGGGCCGAGGGCTAAATAGACCCGTGTGCGCCGTCTCAAGTCAATTTGAAACTTTGCAAAGTGTGCCCGTTTGTCCCACTTGCATCGCTCCACATTTCATCTTTATTCACACACATGTATACGTATATTTATATGTACATATGCACACACAGACATCGAACGTTGTAGCGTGCACGAGCAGAATTTCTCGTCTTGTAAAAATCACTCGATTGGACGAGTGAACATTTTTCCATCCACGGAGAAAAAGAAACACTTGAAACTTAACATTGAACTAAAACACTAAAATATTTCATTATCCCGAGTATTCGTTACTTCGATGGAATAAATCATTCTCAAAATAACCTAAAAACTCATTTTTCAATAAATAATTCAGTGGCATCCTTGAATGACAGATTCAGTCAGCAAGTATTTCTTTTTGGAGCGATCCCGTCATCGTTCCTGACGTTTACGAAGCATTGACCGTAAGCTACGTCTTCTTCTGCGAGAGGGGAGAGGGGAGGGGGTGGGGCGGGGGCACATACATTACGAGGCTATGAATCGATCTGCCAGAACTCCAATATTCATGGGGTGCGACACATCGTATTACACATACCAAGTACGAAAACGTTTAGATACGTCAGTACAATCCCCACACCTAAACGGTCGAGGCACACATATGTGCTCATATATAAGTTCCTTTTGAAAGTGTATATCTACGGGCGTATGATGTAGCCTTCGAACAATGCGAGGAAATAGAGGCCGATTAAGACCGAGAGAGGGTATTGTACCGGATGTCTAGAGCTCGAATGTGCGCCCTGCGTATATCGCTGTGCCCGGCCATCGTTGGGTTAGAGGCATAGCCAACGTGCCTGCCTGTATACTTCGGGCCAGAAGATGCTCCTAGTGCAAGGCAACGTCGTCAGTCTTTTGGCTAGCCTATTACGTAGTGATCGGGTGCATAACGTGACGAAAAGAAATACCCCTCAACATAGTACATCTGTCGGAACGAGAAGCAACTAATAGAAATAGGCAGATTGCTGATGGGCGATGGACGAAAATGAATCTCTATCAATGATTGCTGATGGATGGTATTGAAGTTTGCATCGTTGGAACACAACAAAATTATCGTCTTTATGGCACATTTCGGTTACAAATATTACTGAAATATTTTTAAAGATCTTTATTGGGGACCGATAACCTACAACTGCGAAACGAGACTTAAGTAGTAATGTAAATGAAGAAATGAAAAAATAAAGGAGGATTTTGGTTGCACTCCAACGATGCAAACTTCAATACCATGCTGATGGACGAAAATGAATCTCTATCAATGATTGCTGATGGACAAAAATGAGGGTGTTTCAATCATGTTGGTCTTTCAAGACAAAGTTCATCCGTCGAAACGAGAAGCAGCTGGTAGAAAAAGAGAGATTGCTGATAGGCGATGGATAAATAATACATCTCTACACTGAGAAAAAAAATCATTGATCCAATATCATTGGTGTTATTGAATGAAATTTCGTTCATTCAATTGTAAAATTGTTGGTGCGAATAATCCGATTTATTAGTCCAAACAAAACGCTATTGACTTTAATAACACGATAAAATTAATTCGTTTTCATTCCAAAGATATATTGTTAGCCGAGAACAATATATTATTGAAACTATCTAAAAAAAACTATCACCAACAAATTATATCGTTTTGAATGCATTTTCTGCAACGAACACCAAAAGCGTTTCAATTCATAACATGAATATTGTTGATTCGAGTACACAAGAAAAATTGAATTTCGCTCGTTTGATTCAGATAAAATTTCTGTTGAATGAATATGTTATTTAATTTTTTGGACCATATCCGATATTGATTTCCAAGTACATTATTCGTTAAAATATTAATATTTTATTTTGATTTAAAAATATTAAGCGAATGTCTGAATTGGTTAAAAAATTATGCGACAATAAAATTTGTTTCTTGCGCATTTGGTTGAAAAAATTCAACCAAATCATGGCCGAGCGCCACCGAAATTATAGGTGTGAGGAAACCCGTAGTTCTCGGAGTAACCGCTAGAAGCCGCACGCGCGCTCGTTTCTCGTAAGCGTAGCGCGAACCGAAAATCTACTTAAACGCCCGAGAAACTCTGAAGAGTATCGCTTCTTGGCCAGTGGCTAAGATCAAAGTGTAGTATCTATTCTGATCAGTTGAATATCTGATCTTCTCTCCATTGATATTCCAATGGATATCTGATATTCTCTCCACTATTATTGCGGATGGTTCTAATGCTATGCTCACTTTTTATTTAAGATTTAAAACAAATTGAAAAACTTACGTCCCATGGCATATTCGTTTCGATGCAGTAAAGACATAATTAATTCTATTGATTATATTCTTGTACGAAATAAAAAATGTTGTAGCAACCGCTTAATTATTTCATCCATACATCTACGGATTGCATGTAGAATGATTTCAATAGAATATAATTTTATTTGAAGGACAATGTAGATATTCAGAGAACAGAAGAGCTTTTTCAAATAAAATAATATGTTATTTAAATCAATCACATTTTCCAATATTTTATAGTATTGTAATAATCTCATATATCGGTGGCACTCCGCAGCAGCACATTTATTTGGATCAACCAATATATTTTTTTCATTCAATTGGTTTTTTTTTCTCCGTGTATCAATCACTTCCAATCGTGTTGGTCCTTCAAGGCAAAAGCTGCTTCCTCTACACCATGACCGTCGACAGCACAAGTTGGTGGCATTGTGCGTCTGTAATGAACGGTGGTTGGGGGATCAGGCGAATAGTGTACTGATCCCATCAAAGTATCAACTCGCAACTACAGATCGGAAATTCGAGCTGATATTTCGCTCTGCACGAAGTCACATTTACATATGCATGAAGAGTATACAGAGGACGACATTCATCAATTCTTCAATATTGTCTTTTTAATTGCACGTGTCAAGCGGAGCTGCCGCGCGTCTATTGACGTCGGATCTCTCATCCCGTCGAAAGGTTTCTGCTCGTTCGATCGTATTCTTCGCCAAGTGTTCTTTGCCTCGGGGTGCCACAGTCCTTTTTTCCCGTTGTTCGCTGTCAAGGTGTTCAGCTTGCGCGCGCAGAGGTATCTTGACGTGCCAATTACTGTGTATCCCCGAGATTTCGCGATGGGAATCGCTTCAATTTGCGAACTCGGGCGTTATTAAGGCTTCTCAGGAGGCTTACGCGCAGAGCCACGGAGGCTCAGCACTCTGCATGTTGTCAGTGCCATGTGCGTGCAGCATGCTTCAATCCTTGCTTCTCTCCGTTCCCCTCTCTGTCTCTCTGTCTCTCTCTCTCTCCAGCTTTACATTGTCGAGCATGATGCTATATTCGCCAGCTTTCCTCTCTCGCATCGTCTGCTTTCTACCGTGCCACTTGGCCTGAGCTGCTGCTTCTGTCCTCTCTGCTCTGTTATGTTAGCGAGTTGCTAACACGACCCGCAAGCGCACAACACGTACACGCGCACAGAGCAACAGCGAAAGAGAAAGACAGGGAGGAAGCGCTTTGCATGATGGCCATGCCACATGGGTCGTAAACGGTTTACCATGGCCAACCAAGCCCTTTCGCGACGACAATAATGACAACGACAACGAGAACGGGAACAAGACCGCGGGCTTCAACATCCCGACCAGACCAGCTTGAGATGACAGTGATAGGAGCATTACACTCTTCCCTGTGGATCTCTAGGCTCTAGGCTCCGCGCAAATGCCACCACCGCAGCTTTCCTACTTCATTTTCGAAGCTCCGCAACCTCTCATGGTGGCGACATTTTCCAGTCTTTGCAATTCTTTACCCTCTGCCTTCAGGTTAGACAATCATTGCAACTGTGTCACATCTCGCTCGAGGCAAATCATTTTCCATTAACGTCCACACTGATATCATAAAAATGTGTTCGTTTGTACATTCGTCTGCTTTTCAACCTGAAATCAAGATGTCATGGTTAGCACAGGATGCTTAGACGATATCTATCCATTTTGGAAATATCATCCGTTTGTCCGCTTGACCGAAGCTGGCGTGAAAACGGCTGCACTTGGTTTCATCTGGATCCGTCAACTTGACCCGGGAAAATGGGATTGGGGAGATGGGAAATTGGGCGTACGACACTTCAGCATTGATGAGGAAGCTTTCCGGTGGCTATCCAATGTACAACGCTTCTGTTAGCTTTTGTGATTATCTTTAATCGTTGAAGCTAATGATTATCTTTAATTATTAAAGCCAATGATTATCTTGAATCATTAAAGCTGGTGAAAGCGTTTTACATTGAATATTTACTGGAGAATAATCGTTATTATCTTTAATCATCAGTTTTAATAATTATCTCTATGGAACTCTTTCTGTTGATGTAATTATGTGTATGTATTATGCTACAGGGAATGCTGGTTTTGGTGATTATATCGAATTCTCTATCATAGAGGAAATATGATTTTCCCAAAAACCCCATGTGTACCTGAACCCTCAATACGACATGACTGTGAAAACCATTCCCGACATACCACCTAATTTCCGACAACACGCGAAGCCGTGGGCTAAAGCTGACACACACACGCACATATATATATATATATATATACGGCGGCGTGCACATATTTGGGTGGGCATATATATAGCCGTACATACATTCCTATAGATACATTTACCATGAGAAATTGCTGCGCAGCCATCATGTATTACCCATGTATATTTGTTCTGGCGCATCGAGAGTTTGGTTATACGTATTGACATACGTGGTATTGGCGCAGACACATACATACATGGAAAAAAGGGTTCTCACAGTTCAGCCTCCGGCACTCTCCTATGACGATTAACGTTTATATAAACTCTCGAAACTCTGATGAGTTCGTTTCCACATGGATTCCCGTCAACGTTGGCCCTCGGAAATTGAAAATTCTCACGGAAGTCTCTTAACGAACGGCAGTGCGTTATTTGATTCCGTCGAGTGATGGAGCCGGAGGGCTATGTGGCGTGTGTAACTTTTGTGGGACGGAACAGGCGTCCGAAGATGGAAAAGACCCCGAATTACCGTTTGGACGAGGAAACCTTTGAATGGTCCTGATTCGCGTGTGTTGATACGGATCCGGTGATAACGCAATTGAGCTCGTTACCGTAACAAAGGAGCGCAAGAGACGGAGGGAGAGACAGAGCGCAAACCGTATATGGGATATTGGATTGGGCACAGGAAAATCTACGGACTTTGACGAACGAAATTCGAGGCCAAGTCGTTTGTAGCTTTAGTTAAAGTCATTATCAAATCTGGAGTGATTTCGATTCGTTGAAGTTGTAGGCATCAATAGGGTCGAATTTAGTTTCTATCTGCTGAAGTCTGCATCGATGGAATGCAAAGGAAGTTCCTTTTTGTTTCCTTATATCTTTAGTTTTTATTATTTTTCCTGAATAATATTGAGATAATAGAATTGATATGATAGAATAATAGCATTGAGATAATAGAATATTGAGATAATAGATTTGTACATTTCTTATGAGAATCCTAAATAAGTTTGAGTGACCATTCTAACATAAATCGGCGAAAAACAGTGAGGACTGGAAGAAAAAAAATAATTTCGCTACCATTTTACTAACAGTACCGCTTTATCAAAAGTGCCGTTGTACTAAATGTGCTATTAGTAAATGCACCATTTTACTAAATCCACCGTTTTACTGAAAATATTTTTTTCACTAAAAGTACCCCTCTACTGACAGTGCCTTTTGAAGGGAAGTGCCATTTTACTAAAAGTGCCGTTTACTAATAGTACCACTTTTCTAAAAGTACCGTTTTACTAAATGTGCTATTTCACTAAATGCACCATTTTACAAAATGCACCATTTTACTAAATCCACCGTTTTACTAAAAATAATGTTTTACTAAAAGTACCCCGCTACTCAAAGTGCCTTTTAAAGGGAAGTGCCATTTTACCAAAAGTGTCGTTTTACTAATAGTACCACTTTTCTAAAAGTACCGTTTTACTAAATGTGCTATTTTACTAAATGCACCATTTTACAAAATGCATAATTTTACTAAATCCACCGTTTTACTGAAAATACTTTTTTACTAGAAGTACCCCTCTACTGAAAGTGCCATTTTAAGGGAAGTACCATTTTACTAAAAGTACCATTTTACTAAAAGTACCATTTTACTAAAAGTATAATTATTTTTGCACTCTCGGGGCTTAAGTTCGAGAAAGTCGCACGCAAAACATGATACTCGCCGTTCGGTCAAATCAATAAATTCGGGTATTGTTTCTGTGGCCGAAAGGCGCGAACGAACATACACAGCGGCTAATAATACACGGTGGAGAACTCGCAGGATATACGCTTCTCTTTCTCCCTTTGCGTTCGTTGGGAATTCCCCAGTTGCTAGTATTACGGTCGTGCACTTGTCTGTTCTCCGGAGATTTGGAAACGCAAACTCTCGCGCGCGAAAGAGGATTGAGGATTTTTCTTTCACTCTTTGGCTTTCATTATTTATTGGCTCTTCGCGCGTACTGCAAACGCGGCTACGCAAAGTTGTTTTTAAGCTCAAGAGCGCAGACTCGTTCAACCTATTCATCTCGAAGTTTCTTAACGCTGGAGAAAATCATAGATACGCTCTCCGTGGGAATACAGTGCAATACCAGTTCAATATATATATATTTCCTCTCGTGATGCCAGCTCCTCGTTTTCGTTGTACTCGAGAGACACTCGAAATATTGGAGCTCGTGGATTATTATGACACGGAACAAATGGATTCCGTTGCAATAAAAGATTAAGCTCGCAGCCACAATTGGAGACAGCGATAAGTAATAATATATCGTAGTTTGCATTTTCGAAATGCACGAATGTTATTTTTTTAAGTGTCCAATTTTTCTTCGCCGTTTTTAGGGTACGTTAAATCGCTAAACGTGTTTTTAGGCATCCTGCTTGGAGATCTACAATGCAAATTTGCAAAAAAGACTTTGGATCATGGTAAAAATGAAGAAGTCAAGAAAACGCAAAAGAATTTGTATTGCATTCGAACGCTGCAAACTTCAACACCATAACCCGTGCAGAATTGTCATAGGGATCCAATTGGATTCTCACATTTGTTCCTACTTCCTGATAGGAATCCAATGAGTCATGGCATTGAATCATTATACGTTACGCTTGATTCTTATCGAGATTCCTCATTGGAGTGTACGAATCCAATTTGAATCCTAAATGATACCCGCATCATCGACCCGAATGTGATACGATTCTTGATGGATACCATGTCGTTCTGTACGTTGAATTTCCTAAACAAAATATATAGAAATTCGACATGAGGGGATCTTAAAAAAGTATAAATCTCATCTTTAAAAAGTATAAATGACTGAAAAGTATATCTTGAAAATCGATTTGAATTACATCACCCAAAATCCACTGTAATTATCGTTTGTTATTTATTTTACTGCACTTTGACATAATATCAACACACACATATACGCTTACGAAACGTGCAGGTTATGTTTCAACACGCCGAGTTTTTTTCCGCCGAATTCTTAAACAGCGTTCATTGGGGAACAGTGCAGAATCCAGATGCTTCCCAATGAGTTCTCTCTATGTGCGGTGTCCCTAACAAATCCCTATAGAGATGTGAATGCATCTTGGGACTCCCCAACAAACCAGCGCACGGAATCCCGAAGAAAAAAATTCTCTTCGAGATCCAACAAATTCCGGTTGAGCATTTCAAATGAAAAATTCTCTAACGACGTCAATTGGGTAACAGCGCGGAATCCACTATAGGTCCCTATCAAATCCCTATAGACATGTGGTAGGATCTCGGGTCTTCCCAACAAATTTCTGCATGGGAAGTCTCACATTTGCATCATGGGTTGCGTTCACGGAAGTACATCTTGACAGCACTTTCGTGAGAGTAGATAAAAGTATTAAAATTGATTGAATTTTATAATACCTTCCGCTCGTGGACGATTTGTTTTCGATTGAGTTTGGTCTCAACGTGGTATATTTCTTCTTCGAAGCTTCGTGATAAACGACACTGCCCCGGAAATTCTAATTCGCATCGTGCAGTCGGATTCGCTTGTTCGTTGATTCAATTTTCGAGGATATCTGTCGGTGAAATTCATTTGCGACTTACAATTAGTTAAAGCTGTCCTCGTATCCCATAGAGTCTGTGTATGCATATATATATATATATATATATATATATATATATATATATATATATATATATATATATGCATACACAATATACATAGAAAGAGCCATCGAAAAAACCCTACCAACATTTGTTCCTTCGAGACGGACGAGCCATGCCTGTTGAATAATAAGCGCGGTAATTGAGGCCGACAATTAAAATAATAAATCAGTCCCTAATTGCTTCGAATTCCCAGGCAATGAAATCCGAGACATCCAATGGGGCACATACTCTTCCTCGCTATCTGCCCATATATATATATCTAACGCCGAGCATTGACTCGAAGCACGTAGGCAATACCGCTGTTTATATCCGTTATATACACGAACATATATACATTCACGCAAATTCGAGACGTGTATTGAAAGATTAGCAGAGTGTGAAAAGCATCAAATACAATGAGAAGTGAAGAGGAGAACTGGAGGAACGAAGGGACCACAGAATGAACGATGAGGAGTGACGAGAAATCTCACGCTGCTGTTGACTGGTAATTGGCACATTAACGATGGCCGATTTCATTTTTTTTGTTTTTTTTTTCAAATCGTTAGTATCAATATATATATAGATATAAAATGTCTTCAAAATTTACGTCGTTTCCTGTGCAATTCCATTTAATCCATGCTACTATACCCGGAGTGGAAAACGTAACTCGTCATCGTCTAGCCACAAGCTAGTAAAGTTATGTTTCGAATCGCCATTAGCTAGCTGTTTTAGCTATTGACTACCTAGCCGTGTACCGCTTTGGTCCGCTAGTGAGTGAATATAAAAAATGAGATGGTGACTAGACAGAAAGAAATATCTCACAAGCTGTATAATATTTCTGATCTAGCCGTGACCTAGTTTTTTTCAGTTAGTGGCTGGGAACGAAAAATTAGGTGACGAATAGATTTAAAAAATTGCGGCTATATACATTTTTTTTCGTGATTTTATTGCACATTATTAACATAATTGCAGCTTTGAACGATATTCTTCGTTGTTCATGAATAGCGGTTATGATATTTGCGCTGTAAATATATTAATGGTTCAATTTTTAAATTATATCAGACAAACGCGTACGCCGTAACGTGATGTCGATCCGGGGACCTCTGGGTGATGAGTTGTGATGTTATCCACTGAGCCAGTTCTACTTGTTTAATTTCTGAATGTTCGTATCGTCTACATATGTTACGAGACACAATGTTAGATGATTGAAAAATGGGTGGATTAACAAATGTAAATAACATTATCGGATCAATGACTTAATTGCGTTCGCATTGAGAGCGATAATCGCGTAAAATTGCATAACCTTAAATTGTGTTTGTGCGATCACATATTCCGGTTAGTGCGGCCGTAGTTGGCTAGTGTTGGCTAGGTCATCGCGAGATACCGACATGAGGTTTTTTTTCCATTAGCAACGTCATCTCTAACTCAAGTTGCTTAACCAGTAATGAGCCAGTCGCTCGATGGAACTACACGTATTCACATAACCACGCTTTGTAATTTGTGACCGAGATCGGTTGGGCAGTGACTAGGCAAGGGGCGCATAGCCGCAGTTAGCTAGTGTTGGCTAGGTCATGGCGTCATGCCCCACTTGAGAATGTTTTTCTTTTGCAAAGCCATCTAAAACTCAAGTTAGCTAGCCAGCCATGAGTCATTCGCTCGATGGAACTACACGTAGTCACATAACCTTACTTTGTCATTTGTGATCAAGATCAGCTGGGCAGTGACTAGACAAGGGCTGGATAACAAAACATTCACAATATTACTAGCTCATAGCGAGCCAACCATTGGTCAGTTCGCATGAGCTCAATTGGGCGAGCCAGTTACTAGGTTGTAACTCAGACAGGCTAGAACAATTTCTACTCGGGTCATTGTACACCCGATCGATCGACCTCCATCGTACATTTGACAATCCTTCTCTATGTCTCCAGCGACGATGCTGTTCGGTATATTTCCACGTGGGAATCTATTCTTCGTTATCACCGGCCCTTTGCTTTCGCCAGTGACGCATCGCCGTAAATATCACTTTTTAAATGCACATAACAAATCCGCGGTTAAATTGGATATGGCTCGAAAGTGAAATAAATTCGTACAATAGCGTTGGGGATTTGGCAAAACTGCTCGTCATTTTTATACGATCGAACGAGAGCCCAGTTTGCGATGATAAAAATTCGGCTTGTAGGGCGGTGTCCGTTGTCTCCTATGAATCGTTCTGGTCCTGGCGATTGGCATTGCGAGCTTGAATTTTTTTTCCACTTCGATCATACACTTTTTTTCGCGGTTATTATGTAGAACGGAAAAATGTTGCGAAGCGCCGATTTTTTTTCGTTCTTTTTTCTCAAGCTTTTGAGGTTGTGGCTGTATTTCGTTGGTTGCCACATACAAATGCTTTGAAAACGATTATTCCAAATGAGAAAGTTTTACGATTGTTCGTATATGGTAAGGGAAGATTGACTTTTTTTTCGTTTTCTACAAGTGGCTTTGTCCCAACGAATTGTACAAGACCAGGTTATCACGCACGGAATTGGCGCATGAAAACAATAGAGTACGTCGGATTACGTGTCCCGTGCAATATCGTCGGTCAACAAATTGCAATGGCGCGGTGCTACACCGTGATGATCCTTCGGCAGCTGGGAGAAACGAGACAATAAACCTTGAAAACACGTTCGGTAGAAATTTTCAACAAAGTTGCGAGATGAGTTTCATTCAAGAGTACTTTCCTCTCGCGGCACGACGACGATGACGACGACGACGAGCGGAACGAGAGAGTCAGAAGAGAGTTTAGTTAAGGAGAGACTAAAGGAGAGTTTTCTACTCCCGAGGTAACTCGATCGTAGCGCGTTGCTTCCGCTTCTGGCTATAATACCGTAAAAGAAGGTAAGAGTGCAGAAACGTAAACTCTCGAGAGTAGATAACTTGCATGAAGAAGAAAAGAAGCAAGAAAAAAGACTCGAGCTAACGAAAGTTTTCGCGAAGAATATGACTCTTCTCTCGTCTCTATTCCAAACTTGACCGATGCTGATCAAATTAATCAACTTGGATTGTTATCATCGCGATGTGATCAACGAGTGAACGGTTTGCGAAACTTTTCTTGAAACCGGCTAGACCGAATGGATTGAAGTTTTCACAAACGGCGTTTAGCTGGACGAAGGCGTTAAACCAGACGATTTCATAATTTTGAAAAAAAATCCAAATTCGTTTAGTCCCCGGGCAGCAATTCACGTGGGGATCCAATTAGATGCCCATTCTTGTCTCTCCTTCCTGATACGAATCCAATGGGTCTTCGCATTCGATCTCCATACTAAAACGACGGGCTCTTACGTTGAATTCTAATCAGGATTTCTCAATGGAATCCAATGTACAAATCTATTTGGAACCCGCGAGGACCCCCAGATTATCAAACAGAATCAGTGCAGAATCCCATTGGATTCCAGTGAGGATTCCCTATGTGCAGTATCCCTAACAAACCCCTATAGAGATGTATTGGGTGCAACTTGGGATTCTTCGACAAATTTGTGCACGGGCTCACGAAAAGATCATTTTTTTGGGCGAGTCAACAAATTCCGTTTGAGAATTTCGCATAACAATTGTCTATCGGGAAATAACGCGGAATCCACTTGGATTCCAATGTGGACTCCCTTTGGGTGCGGCGTTCCCATAAAATCCCTATAGTCATATGGTAGGATCTGGGGATTTCCCAAGAAATGTCTCCAGGAGCTACGGAAAGTTGTATTCAAAACAGGCTAGAAAATCATATTTCGCTTGAGCTGATCAGAAATCGAAGAGAAGTAGCGCCTAGCCATATTGGAAGCACTCATTTTGACTCTTGAACCATTATTTGAAAACATGGAGATGGGCATATCCCTATCAGTCAGGGAAGGTTCTGCCTTGTTGGGCCGAAAAATGTTCGATTTTTCACCAATTTTTCATGCGAAAAGTATTAAATATAGAATGTTGATATTTGGTATGTTGACTAAGCGGTCTTTATTGAATATCAAAATATTTTTTAAAGTTTGACAAAACGTGGTGGTAGGAGTGGGAGGAGCCACGTATGTCGGTGCCCGGGTGATGACATTCTTCGCTTGCGGAAGTCCTAAGTCCGGGACAGGTGATCTGAAGCAAAAAAATCAAACATATTTTTACTTTGTACAATATTGTGTATAAGTTGACCGAGAATCAAGAAGAAAAATTGAAAAATAAAAAAAAATAGTGAGCAAAAAACTGCGAAAATGTTTGGGAAAAAAATCAAACTTCCTTCCGATCGCTCACTATTTTTTTATTTTTCCATTTTTCTTCTTGATTCTAGGTCGACTTATACACAATATTGTACAAAGTAAAAAATGTTTGATTTTTTTGCTTCAGATCACCTGTCCGGGACTTAGGACTTCCGCAAGCGAAGAATGTGTCATCGCCCGCGCACCGACATACGTGGCTCCTCCCACCCCCACCACCATGTTTTGTCAAACTTTAAAAAATATTTTGATGTTCAATAAAGACCGCTTAGTCAACATACCAAATATCAACATTCTATATTTAATACTTTTCGCATAAAAAATTGGTGAATAATCGAACATTTTTTGGCCCAACAAGGCAGAACCTTCCCTTGATGTTCGGATCCTCGCGCTCATTAGTAATTATGTTTACGGGTCGAAATTTCTCAGCGCGTGTAATTTCCTCTAAATATAGCGTTGATTTTTGTTTCTCGTCTCCTGGTAATATTCAACAGAAAAACACTTGACGAAATGGCCTCTCATAATTGCCTCAAACGTGGGGGACATCATGTAGGTTGATGTCATAAAAATCGTCGAAGTCTTTGTAAATGTGTACGTTCGTCGGAATAAAGTTTCACGGATTTCTAATCGCTCGCTGTAGCCACAACATACACCAGAAAATTCGTCAGTCCTTTGCTCCATCCAAATTTTCTCTTTATCGCCCAGTATCAAACGTCACTGCTTCGTCCCTCGAATGCCGTCGTTCCGAGATTAACACCGCAATCTGCCACGAGGCTATCATCGAGACACTTCCTCGCTGTCCAATTTGCCCAGTCTTATCACAATCAGTCATTTTTCTTTGGATTGCCGCGCTCATTAGTAACTTTATCACGACTTTTGCTGTAATGTACGAGTGTGGCCAGAACACGGCGATGACTACAAAATAATATGAAAAAGACAACGTAGAATGGCCGCCATGCTAGAAATATCGCGTTGTTTCGAGATTCGTTATCAATGTCACACTTCAGTTTTTCGATATTCTTGTGAACGCTATCGCGATTAATCAGCGGCTCATATCGTCCTTCGTTGATCGGAAATTTGATTGACGCCTTACGGATTTTTGATTAGATGAGCGGAAGTTCATGATGCCGTGATTTCTACATAGGGGAGAAGCACCATATATCGGATAGTTGCTTAATATCGGGTAGCGGACTATCGCCAGTTTGCCTATAGCGATATCGGTTTTTGATTTTGTACACTAATAACTGGTCGTAAGATGTCGCCACTGCAAAGCTTTTGGTTGCCTAGCAACAAACATGGCACAACAGTGAACTGATGTTACTTTTCGCCGCCGTGAACAAGTATTCTTTGTTTTAAAGAAATGTTGTTTTCATCGAGCCGAGCCCAAATGATTTAGATTTTGGTTATTTTTGATGAACGATAGCATTTTTTTTACTTGATAAATATATAATGTTTGCAAAAATAGCAATATGTACAAAAATATTTTTGGTACATTTTTAGACACTAAATTTCTACCAATATTTTTGTACACTTTAGACGCTAAAAAAGGCTATTTTCATGATTTTTTAATCGGTTCATACCATAGATATTGATATAAAAGTTGTTACACTTAATAAATACACTTTCTGAATACATTAAAATTTCTATTTATTTATCAAGTCACTGTTTATAGACGAAAATGGTAGTTAAAAAAATTGTAGATCTGCGCTGTTGATGAAATCTCGGAGATGGATAATCCGAAACAAAAAAATAAAACGGTTTTAGAGTATGTTAATGAATATAGCGCATATCATACGATTTTTGATATATGCAAAAATAACAAAATGGCGGACATTTTTCGAAAAAAAATCGTTTTTTTCACCGTTATTGTAAGGGTTATAAGGTTATTATAAGGGTCGGTTTAGTAGTTTCGAAGATTTTATCAAGAAGCCGTCGAAAAGCGTGGTTTCAAGAAAAACGCGTTTAAAGTTTGTTTGGGCTACAGAAATGCATCCATTTAAAAAAAATATATTTCAAAAGTGTATTTATTAAGTGTAAGAACTTTTATATCAATATCTATAATATAAACGCATCAAAAAAATTCATGAAAATAGCCTTTTTTAGCGTCTAAAGTGAGAAGACCCCTTAATCGAGCGTAATGTTGGACATCCGTCTGTGCCAAAATGTTCCTACCCTATCAAAGATCAACTCATACAAACTGATTGTTTGACAATAAATACAAAGTTAAAACAATAAACGTTTAGTTTTATTGTATATAAAACTGGTCCACTAATGTCAGATGTACGAAAAATGCACTTTGGGCCCTTTCATCGGATATCCGGTTATAGGCAACCTTTTTGACAACCACGATTTTTGTAAAACATAATATAACACAAAATATTATAATTTGACGTGTAAAATAATAATTAGCATCTTGCTGTACACGACATGTTGAGCATAAAATCGTAAAATTTGAAGGTCTTGGCAATTGTTTACTTTTTTTTCAGTTTCCAACAAACGTATCCGATATATGGCGTTGAAGTTTGCATCGTTGGAATGCAACGAAAAGTCTTAAGTCTTGTTTCATTGAAAAGAAAAAGTCAAAGTCTTGTTTCATTTCTTTATTTTCATTGTGATACATGATTTCTTCGGTAGATTAAGATCGTGGATATCGAATGAGGATGAGAATAACCGTTTGGATGATTTTCGTACCCTGAATCGGCGAAATCAATGTGAGCAAAGGAGGAGAAATGAACTTTCGTTGCACTCCAACGATGCAAACTTCAACATCATTCCGATATATGGTACCTCCTACACGCGTTGGATTCGAATGTAAAACACATTTGGAATCCCTATAGTGCGTTTGGCGTTTTCCCGATTAAATCTAACATTGCATCAACGAGACTGTTCATTAGCGTTGATTTCCGGGGTGAAAAGAACCGCGAGTGGCGAACGAGCCTCCAATTTCGCATACACGATGGCGTTGTTTCCATTCTTGCGTGCACTCACTATTGTTTTAAGTACACACGCGACAGAATGAGGTCCTTGTCTAGGTATGGCGATGTTCGGTTGGTGTGTATGTTTGCGGGTGCGATGCGAATTCCACCGGAACTCTCGTCACGACATGTTCAAAGCCTCGCGATACAATCGACCACAACAGTGAGCCCTCCCGAGCTCGGTTCAAATACGTACGATTATACCACGGAGATATGAATCGATTATCAAATTATACCAGCGAATATGTATCATTTTCAAGCGATGCCTCCACAAAAGATCTTTCGACTGTGACATACGTGGCTTTGTTGTTCGATTTTCGTTCAATGCTTCTTTTCCATCGATAATTGTCATTTTCGCATATAGGCCATCAAGCACCAAATGTACAGACAGGGTAGTCCTAGATATTGATTGGACTGGAGTTTTCGAGACGAGATTTGTGAAGGTTGGAGAAACGTTTACGAATAACTGATGTTTGGAGAAATGCTGAGCCTATCTGGCTTAATATGCTTATCTGGCGAATATACAGAGTGGATCGAAAAATGACATCCAAAAGAAATATCCGGATGCCTCGCATACCCATCTAAATCACTTCCATGGATAGACGATATTTTTTTATGGGATTGAAGTTTGCATCGTTGGAGTCCAATCTAAATGAATTTGTTTGACTTTCCCAAACTTCTTTCAGCAGACTTGCGCTACCACAATACCTCAACTATTTTTTAAGTTGCTCATTAATGATCTTCACAACGAACAGAAGTAAAAAAAATCGCGAGGAACGTACATACACAAAAGAGAAAAATTAAAAAATGCCTTTTTGTCGATAACTAGAAAAGGATTATATTGAAGTTTGCATCGTTGGAATGCAACGCAAATTCACATCCATATTTTTATTTCGTGACATATTGAAAATAAGGAAATAGAACGATGAATATAAATTTTCGTTGGGTTCCAAAGATGCAAAATTCAACACCACTTATTTTTAGTTATCGAGAAAAAAGCGTTTTTATTTTTCTCCCTTGTGTGTGTACTTTTCTCGCGATTTTCTATACTTGTGTTATCGTTGTGAAGTACACTTTTAAGCAATATATAAATGACCGACTGATCACTAATGTAAATAGCTTAGATTTAAAACAAATAAAAAATATAGGTTGGAGAGCATCTGTCACTAAACTTCAGATGATAAAAAAAAGTACTTAACTAGTCTAAATGTCTCCCAATCGATTTCGAAAAGTTCAAAGAGTGTATGTACTTAAGTATACATACACTAAAGACACAAAAAAACGGATGCTGCAGGAAAATTCGAAAAAATGCTTTTGCCTCGAAAACTAAAAAAGATCCTAGAACGTAGATGCTGGTGAATCGGATAGGCATCGACACGGGGTATCCAGATCGTTTTTATGGGCGACACTTTTCGGGTCACCATCTATGTCTATATATAAATATATATATATTTTTTCAGGAACTGTTAGATCTACATAACGTTTATATAATAAATGTCTTCAAAATCACCAGTTCTCTATCCCACTCATACTCACACACACATCCGTATAAATATATACATACGCTTCGCCACTCCTCACTAACGGTTCATCTCTTCTCGGTTGTGCAGATTGTCCTGGGAACGCCAGCCGGCAGCTCGTCCTGCACCTTCGCTGGTAAGTGCAATAACATATGAGAATTCTTGCATTTGTTCTTTATCTTCTGTCACGAGCATCTATAAATCGCGACCAGCGGTGTGACGTTATTTGCGAACTGAGATTCATCGAGAAACGTTTATTATTCCATGACGTTGCGAAGTGTATTACGATTTGGGACTTGAGAAAAAGACGGAAGTTTATTTTCCATTACTCCGCACGCAGATGATATATGCATATTAAATATGTTCCAACATGAATACGCGCACACACCCAAGGGCGTATTTCAATTTGCCTCGAAAATTCAATTTCAGCACAAAACTAATGACGTCGGATTAATACAATAAAGTCTTGCGGCAAACCGTAGCGAGTCGAGCACCGCGCTCGGAGTCTGCATTCGAATTTTCGAAGGACGGATAAGTCTTTTCGATCATGAATATTTCGACGCGATTTGATCGGTGAAATTTCACGGAAATTCGGCATTTTCAAGGGCGGCGCGTGAGGGTTCGTAAAGCCGTACGGTAAAGAGAGTGCGGTTCCGAAGAAACTCAATCAGGAAATGAAGTCTTTCCCTCTCTCGCTCCATCTTCCTCTCTCTCTCTCTCTCTCTCTCTCTCCCTCTCTCTCTCCCCCTCTCTCTACTCTCTTCAGAGTAGCGTAGAATTTCAAGGACCTGTCTATACATATTGTACGGAAATGACGCGTCGTTCCTCCTTCACTTTATTTCGCGTTTCACCACTTCCTGTCGTCGCTTCGCTGCTTTTGACAGTTCAGCAGACGGCGTTTTAATTTTCTTGCCGAATGTCCCTCGGAAAACGCGTTCTCATATACACGTTGCGTACTTTAAATTTAAAGAGTCTTGTCCATTCGGTAATCGTCGAGACGGCGAAAAAATGTATAATTTCCAAAGTGCAATCGTATTGCGAAGCGTGACTGTTAAACGACGTCGGAGACTGTCGTCCCGTGTAGAAATTTGATTCGGGAAAAAGTACTGCCCCTGATCTGCCTACCCTAGATAATATCAGGCTCTGGTCGGGCCTTCCACCCTCGAATAGGTTCGCAATTTAACGGGTCTAAGGCTAGGTCCCGATCCGCCGCCCCCTTTCTGGGGAACTGATCAGGGACGGGGAGGAGAACGAGCAGTTAATGACCGGGAGAGTTGTAGGGAATAGATGGGGAAATGACCAGCAACAAATGAGGATATCAATGATGACGTTGCAGCATTTTTGGAATCCTTGAGGAGGCCAAATCGGGAGGGTATTCAATTTAGTATTTTGACAACATATTGTTTGTTGGTTATCTACTTGCTAAGGTAGTATATGAGTGTATACATACGCTTGCTCGCATTTCCTGATTGGCAAAGAGACAGAAAAAGGTACACAGATCGCTATCCGAGCGAAAAAGGCAAAGGTTTATTTCGCAAGTATCGCAAAATTATCAGTGTAAGTGCACGCTGTAAGCATAGCACTTCTGTACGTGGTACAATTCACAGGACGAACTTTTATCCTCGTACGATGGTACGTTGCTTACGCGAAGCGGTTCGCTTGTAGCCACCTGGCGGATTGTTGGCGAAATACATTCAGGTCGTGTCTTCCCGGCCAGAACATTGATATTTCCCAACATGGCGACAAGGCGTTTAAAAACTACGAGTTGCCTGCTTTACTATTTTGCCGCATAAAATAATTTGGCTACTCTTCATGCTCAAATCATTAGTTATCGTAATCCCGGTATTTATGGTAAGCATTGTTATCCTTGTCGATTATCATTGATGAAATGAATGCTTTAAATGATGATTAGAATTACAACAGGTGTATTAGTTTAATCCCAATCACTTATAAATATCTTTGATGAGTAAACGACATTTGCGAGAAGTGTTATTGCATTATTTTAAGCAAAGTGCAGCTGATCATCGTTTGCTTGTAGATGCTCACAAAGAACATGCTCCATCGGTAACCATGTGTGAAAAGTGGTTTCAACGATTTGGAAAGCATGATTTACATTTGGATGATAAACCGCATGGATGGCCGCCGAAAAATTGGAAGACGCGCGATTGGAAGCATTACTGGATGAAGACGCGTGTCAAACGGAGAAATAATTGGCAGCAGCATTGAATGTTACCCAACAATGTATTTTGTTACGCCTGAATGCCTTGAGAATGGTCCAAAGGAAGGACATTGGTTACCTACGTAGCCAATCGTATATAATAGAGGGAATCCGTCAGATTCTTAAAAATAATCAGATTTACATACTTAACACTTGTAGTAATCGAATGCTCTCAGCAAAAATTACGCGTATTCACCGAATTTTCATGCAATATCAAGTTTAAATTGAACTTCCAGTACTGGATTTATTACCATTTGCTACGATAAAGAGACATGACAGCAAGGCAACAGCTGACTGTAGTCCTAACCTCATCTCGCTCATTCGAATTTCCGCACATATTTCATTATTTTTAACCGACATATTTCACCGACACCAATTTACCACGATTTTTACCAGTCGTGGCCCGAGTACAATGCTTTATATTTCCCGCACCTGACATTGTTTTGACTGATCGACGTTGAAAAGCATGGAGGCTAAACTCGCCTGGTTGAGTGAAAAGAGACAGAGATATAACCAATGTTGCCAAATACCAAACCTAGAAATACTGCGCGAATCGTTGGAATAACTATTTCTTTCATTTTTCGAATTAAATGTGAACATTCGTCCAACAGTTTACACATTAATTTTTTTAGTTATTACAAATTATTTTTTTGCACATGTTAAAGAAATATATTGTACAAGTCTCAAGTATGATCAGTGGTATGACTAGTGTGAAGCGATAGGATTACCTTCAAACATTTCGAAACTGTTGTGATCAAATCCTAATGGCAAGTTCAGCCAGCGTCTGACATGAGTCTTCATGAAGTAATGCCTCAAATTTAACACATCAAAATCATTAATTTTGAAGTTTTTGAATGGTCGCCGTAAGTCTCAACACGAATTTTGTGTGCTGCAGATATTTTTTAACCCTTTCAGTCATGCATTTTTCATCTGCAGCGATTTTGATGAGAATTGGTACTCGGGGATTTTCGGGGTCGCTGATTACGAATCCGGCATTAGATTTTTTAAATTCAAAATGACGGATCCAATATGGCGGACGTGAAATTCCGAATACTTATTAATTCTTCTAAAAATTTGTACTCAGGGGTTTTCGGGGTCGCTGATTACGAATCTGGCATTAGATCTCAAATTGACTGACATATTTATTTCTAATGTATATTTGAAGGAATATTCCCGATAAATTAGGATTCTATATGACTGAAATTTTTATTGTCACATTGCCCAGTTGGATCGACTATATCGGATCCACCATTTTGAATGTTCAAAATCTGACCTCATATTCGTGATCGGCGACTCAAAAAACCTCTAGATCCGTATTTTCAGAGACATTGGTTCAATATTAGAGCTCTGAGGTGATTTTTGAAAGGGTGGGACCGTAGCGGTCCCACTGTGACTGAAAGGGTTAAATAAAGCAGTGGAGTAAAATTTCCCGCAAATTATTTTTTTTTGGCACGAAATTTGACATGTTTAATACTGTGAAAAAAAATTGTTTGCACTTTGGCGAAATAACATACAATGAATTTCAAACTTGCCTATAGTACTTCTTTATAGATCGTTATCTACACGCTTACCATCTTAATCTACACGCACGCAGTTCTGGTAACGCCGTCCGTTGGAAAACTGCGAAAACTTCTTCAACGTCCTAATAAAAATAGACGATAGAGGTGTGCTTGAAGTGCTGGGGGTCTTGCACCTCCCGGCGTGGCACTTTCAAAACCGTCGATTGCATTCAAATTGTTGCACATACGTGTAGAAGTCTGAGAAACAAAAGGGAAAAATGTCGAAGTGAAATGCAGTGTACATGATATTCGCGTGTACGTGTATGCACTTATACACTGAAGTGATTCCGGTCTCGGATAGAGAATTTATTCCGTCGTTCGACCTTACGATTTTTATTGATTGCGTATAGTATGTACGTGCGTGCAGCAGAGTGTAGATCGTGGATAGGTGAAGGAGAGAGACGGCTTCTGGTCAACGAACTGACAATCACCGGAACTGTATCGTTCAAATCGACCGTACTTCGCTTCCGTTATGACCATCGTGTATTATTAATGGCGTGTCTGCGGTGGCGGTATATACGTACGAATAAATGTATATAGACGTATTTGTGTGTGGAGCAATATCACGAACAAAACGAGATTGAATCATCACTCTCCACAAAAATAATGTGATATTCGTTACCATGTAAAATTGGAATGACGCTGAATTTTCGACAAAGTCGTAACTTTACGACGGCGCGAATAATTCATTACTCAATGAAGGAGATACGTGAATGTTTAAAAAAAAATTTTCTTCATTTAGTTCATTCGTGATTATTACTGTAACAAATGGCAGACCGCACGCAGGAGGTTGGTTGATTGTTGTCTTTGATATGCTTGCGTTAGAAAAACAGTTTGCATCGTTGGAATGCAATGAAAATTAATCTTTATCGGATTGCCCATTTTTTGCCAGATTTAGCGTATAAAAAATACTCAAACGTTTTGATAGAATCTCCTTGGAAATCTGCAATCTGGATTTGCAAAAAGCGATTCTGGATAATAATAAAAATGATGAAATAAAAGAATAAAAAATCATGTTCGTTGCATTTCGACAATGCTAACTACAGCTTCATGCCGTTTCTATATTGCCTTTTCCTTTATCCTCTTATCCCCTCGTTGCTCTTCTCGGCGCGACGGGACTTTCTCCAACTCGGACGGTAAATTTTCCGCGTCATCGTCGCTACACCCGAGACGTCCTATACACGTCTCGGGGTTGAACAAGGGCCAAGCGGCGATATCTCGTGAAAAGCTGAGCCTCTTCGCTCGATTCCTCGGAAAACGTTGGCAAAAGTTTAAATAACTCGGGAAGCGCAGCGGGAACTCACTTGTAGACGTTTTTTTTCGTTGCGTGCGTGCGTGTGTGTGTGTGTGTGTGTCCATTTGCGTGTGTGCAGACTCACTGTGGAAATATTTCCAAGTAGGGCCGGCGGAGCTGAGAATTTTGTGGATAAAAAGTGAGAGAGTGATTTACCAATGGAATGTGAGACAACCTCCGTAAATTGAGTCATCACGTGACCAACCCTGATGACGAATTTTCGGTTTATAAATGTCTATATGTATATCCATGCTGCTTCCGGGCAGAATTTCCGGTGAAGCAAAAGCTGTGCACGGGAAAACAGTACATCACGATGCTTGAAGACAAAACGTCACGTACGATATTGTCTTCACCCAATCCCAACTCTTTGAATTATCAGTTCCCGTGCAAAAATTGTCGCAGGGATCCAAATGGATTCACATATTTGTCCCGATTTCCTGATAGGGAGCCAATGGATCATCGTATTGGAGCCCTATATTAACCTTTTAAGAACTAAAATCGATGAATTTCTCAATTGGAGTCCCAAGCCTAACTGCTGGCGATATATCGACCAGCCCCGCCCGCGACGAAAGGACCAATTCTAAAAATGTATTCAAAAGGTTTGAAAGCGTATTCCTATGTAATTTGATGCGCTGAATACGGGAAAAAGAATGAAAAAAAATTCTGGTGGCATCCTTGACCTTGAAAATTGCCACTTCAAGGTCACATTTTTCTCTGCTAGTTTGGCCTCAAAATTTGTATACTCACATTTTGGATGCACTGAGTACAACAAAATAGGCATATATGTTGTAAATGTCATCCTGAAGAATATTTCAAGGACGCCGGTTTATGGAACAAGCTTCGTCCGTAGACATACTCACTGCCCAAAGGATGTCACAAGAAGACTGCAGAAAAATCGTTCATTATTTTCAGAAATACTCCAACTTTCGCTCTTAGCGTGACCCAGGATCAACAACGTGAATGTGGCGAAAATGTGATCCCTTTGGGGTGCTTGATTTTCGCGAGTCCCATTGCCTAAATATTGTGTGCCCCCTGGCTGGTCGATATATCGACCACTCCCGTCCTTGAAAGGTTGAAAGGTCACGCTTGTACATTGGATTTTAATAGGGATTCCTAAAGTATTCCCACATTATCGAAGAGAATCCGATGTGATTCTTTATGGATCCCATCGCATTCTGTTCGTTGAATTTTTTAAACAAAATATACAGATCCACTCATTTCGTACATCTGTATATTTTGTTCAGAAAATGAATCAATAGCAAAGCTATGAATGGCTGAAAAAATGATATCTTAAAAATCGAATCGAATCACATCACTGCAGATCCACTGTAACTATCTCTTGTTATTTATTTTACTGCACTTTGACATTATATCACCACATGCGTATGCGCTCACGAAGGGTGCAGGTGATGTTTGAACACGCCGAGTTCAAACGACGTTCATCGCGAAACAGTGCAGAATCGAAATGGATCCCAATGAGGACTCCCTGGGTGCGATGTCTCTAACAAATCCCTATAGTGGGTGCATCTTGGGACTCGCGAACAGCTTTGGAATCATGGAAGGTTATTTTATTGGAAGATCCAAGTTCTTGTTACGAATTTAAAATAAAAAGATTCTCAACCAACGTCAGTCGGGAAATAGCGCGGAATCCACATGGATTCCAATATGGACTCCCTATGTGCGACGTCCCTATCACACCCTATAGGGACATGGTCGAATCCACTGGGATTCCAATGTGGACTCCCTATGTACGACGTCCCTATCACACCCTATAAGACATGGTCGACGTCCCTATCACACCCTATAAGACGTGGTCGACGTCCCTATCACACCCTTTAGGTACGTGATCGACTTCTCAACAGTCTTCCGGGCAGGCAGTCATATAGAATTATCGAAGCTCACAAGGAACGTCCCAAATGCATGGCTTAAAGTTGCAACAAGGGAAAGGAATGTGAGTCGCCCTTCTGTTAGTTATATACACACCCAAATACAGGGCGGCCCGAAAAGTGACGTCCGAAAGGAAAAATCTAGACGCCTCACATCGATACCTATCCAAATCACTCTCTGGCGATTCTACAATCTTTTTTAGTTCCCGCATTTTTTTTTGCACATTTTTTTGCACATACACATTTGTGTATAAGCTCTAAGCAGTTTTTAAAAGCAAATGGGAGTCATTTCGACTAGTATACGTATCTTTTCTATCAACTGAACTTTAGTGACTGGTCCTCTCAAACCTACTTTTTAACTTTTCATCAAAATCTAAGGCACTCACCTTGGTATTCAGTTGTTCATTGATTCATTCCTCAACAGTGCACTTCACAACAATAACGCAAGTGAAAAGAAAATCGCGTTTTAGAAAAAAGTAAAAAAGATTGTAGAACATGCATTGGGGTGATGCGGATAGGGTGTTGATACGAGGCATCTAGATTTTCCTTTTGGACGTCACCTTATATATAAACGGGACACCCTGTTTATATACAAATATATCCGCAAACCGCCCGTGTATATTAATGCAGCAGCAGCGACGGCGTACGTAATTGCGCATTCCCCGTCCGCTATCGCCCCTCATTGCCACGATGGCTCCCATGTTAGACAGAGAGATGCTTTGTTTTAAGGGCTTTGCGTCGTCACGTTCTTGGGACAATGGGCCAACGGCAACAATACCGACAATGGTACAACGCGCGCGCCCGCCCCGAGTAGGTACGAAATCTTTCTCCATCGCTCGACCTAAGTTCCTTTGCTCTTGTTTTTCCTTATGCTTATACTTACGAAAACACGCGCGCATACGCAGACACACACACACATTGGCGGACATTTTTCGACATTTACATGTATACTTGCACAACAAACGATGAATATTTTCAAAGGCCAAAGACTTTGTGTTTCCCGCTTTCAGACGCGCCATGTCATGCTAGGTAGGTAGACAGACAGACAGACAGACAGACACACGCAAACACGGTATTACGGACCGAAACCCGCCAAGGCGAAAGCTCGCGCTTTCGAGCTTGAGCAAGATAGTGCTTTACCCTCTTATCTATAGGTATCCCAATCGCCCAAGCGTTGCCCCTTTAGGGTTACGAATCTCCGGCATTCTCTGTCCTTTGTTTTCGACGGTTGTGCTTACGTGTGCGCCTTAGTGGGCATGTGTGTGTGTGCGTGGGTGTATATAAGCGATGGGTTTTCATCCCTCGAAAGCGAGCAAATAACCCTCCGGAGTATCAGCAATACCCTACAGCAGAATCTCGGCTGATCGTTGCCTCAAAACGGTTCGCGGTGTTAAAGCTCGCACAACTGTGTATGTATACCGTCCGCAAACAAAAAGCCTCAGATCCCCGTAGATCTGAACGTGAAAGGGCCCAGATAGGGCGCCCTTTCGCGTCCCACCACCCTTCGGATGTACAGATATACTCGCGTACATGCGCAGGAACATTCGGGGATGACCAAATCCCAAACTCGTGAACGCTGATCAAGCGATCCCACGTAAGCAGAAGCAACTATACTGCAAAAACTCGGCGTGTTTGACGTGTGTTCAAAGTATGTAGAAGTAACATAACATAAGGCTAGACACGCGTTGCCATGTTGATTGTACACACTCGTGCATTTGGTAACACGTAATGCGTTGGAATTACACACGTAATGAGTTAAAATTACACGTGAGTGTGCAATGTTTACGCATTAAATTGGTATACACCTTCGTAACTGTCCACATCAATAACACGCTTGTTCGAACACACATGAAGCGAATAGAAGCAACATACAAGACGCAGATTTACGGACATTGGACTAAACAACACACGTTGATGGCAACACACGAGCAAAAATAACACGGGAAAATGCAACACAGTTTAAGTGTGTTGATTGCGAGTTATTGATCATGTGTTTTAAAAATCTCTCTGGTTACGGCATCACGTGAAACTCATTAGTTGATTTGACATCGAATGATTAACTGGTTGATTGAAGACCACCTTTGGTCTTGACTTTTCGTTTCATTTATTGATCATTTTTGAGTTTGTCACGTGGAAGAACCTGAAATTGGAATCTATTTTCCAAAACCTCGATAGCTGCATTGAATCTTTAGCGACGTATTATTGTTTCTAGGCCATCAACGACAAGCAAAAAGCTGCCATCATCGTGAAGCTGTATGAGAACCTAGCCTATGCGAAGACATGAAAAACAGTGACACCTCTCATAGATACTACAGAGTGATATATAAGTACTGTTGAGTTCAGTTCAATAAATGCATATATTTTGACGATAAAAAGCTTTTGTTATTCAATTTATTATTCCGACGCGTCCCATGTATATACAGTACTGCAAAAATAAGTGTGTTGTTTTTACGCACTTTGAGTGCGTAAATGTAGACACTTATTACGCGTTTTAACGTGTGTAAGAAAATAACACACGTAAGTGTGCTATTTGAACGCATTTATCCGTGTTATTTTTACACACGTTAAAACGTGTGAAAAGTGTCTACAGCCATTTACACACCTACAGTGTGTAAAAACAACACATTTGTTTTGGCAGTATACGGAGGTTGAATCCGTACGAGGGTCTATATCGATACGAGGAATTTTCGTGATTCTAAGGACATTCTACTTCGAGTCCGCGTAGACTGTTATCGCCATACTCAACGTTATGTAAACTGCAATATATTTAATAGTGTTTTTAGATGAACGTAAAAGTATACTTGCATCAAAGCCGTTTTGAGGATGAGGTAGAAGCTTGAACGCTTTGGGCCTGAAGTTTGCATCGTTGGGTGGCAAGAAAATTTGAGAAAGAATTGATTACTAAGCGTTTAGGTGAATAGTTCGACCCAGAACACCACCGGAGGCCATACGAATCGCTAAAAAAAGTTTTAAGAAAAGAGCCAGATCTACCCTCATTGGGAGGTTGAAAGTGACAACGATTTAGATCTCCGGCAGTAAAGATATTATCATCTTTTTTATTTGTGTTACATATCCTCAGTGCTTAAGAAGAGCCACGGAAAAAATGACAACGATTTTCAACTTCTGGAACCCATCCTTATGGGGAGTAAAAGTGGAAGAAAGTCGTATTTCGGGCGTCAAAGATAATTTCAACTTTTCATCGGCGTTATATATTCTTGGAAGACAATGAAAATTCATTTTTTCGCGTTGCTCAATTTTTTTTATCATAGACTTAAGCAACGAAAATCTCTGAAGCAACTTTTAGAATCTTTATACTTGGAGATCTACAATACAAATGTGCAAAACAGGGTTTGGGGTGTTAATAAAAATATAAGAATTTTTGTTGCATTGCTACCTCAAACTTCAACGCTATTTTTAATGACCGTCCTTTTTTTTAAATCAAGGATTCGTTTGGATCAATTTCATACAGACCAGCCGATAGCCAGTATTGCTTGGATATAACCGGTTCAAAGTAGCCTTTCTCCATACATATAATGCGCGCTGATCCATTTGTGCAAATGAGGGAGACTTGTCCTTTGACCCGCGATACGTACCGCTGCTTATCCAACGTACAGTAGGATAGAGCCGCTCATTAACCCCTTCGCTCTCAGGACTACGAGCACATATATACCGAGGATCCGTGCTAATTAACTCGTCAAAGTAATCCAGCATTCGTACAGCCAAGTGGCGCACATCATGCTGTAACTTTGTCCGTTTGTTTTTACCGGGACAAAAAAATCTAGCCAAATACAGAGCCCACATCTGACAGTCAGTACGGATGGAAACGAATAAGAATAAAAAATCAGACCTGCTATGACTGTCAATATTAGATGGATGAAAGTGACAACAGATCCACAGAATAACGGAGATTTACGATGTTGAAGTTTGCATCCATGGAGACTAGATACAGGAGACCAAACTCCAATGGGGAGACGGTGAATGAAGTTTACCCGTCAACATGAATAATAAGGATGGCACGTCAATCGAACAGACCCATTTATATAGTAATATATCGGTCAACGAGGTGAAAGTGATTTGACGAGGTTCTGACCTCACAACAGACAGGCCGTGATAGTATACTACTTCGAACGACTTTATGCGTTATTTTCGAAATGTCCACGTGCGCATTTTAGGAGAAAAACTATTTTGAAAACAAAAAAAGAGAGCCTCTTTAGAAATTGAATCATATCTGCAGACTCAAGTTTTGGAATACTTTGGAATACTACAATCGTTTTTGTACGCCGATAAATTACCTACGGGAACAAAAAAAGCATTAAATAAAAATATTAGACACGTATTTTTTTTTATCTGCCCAAAAAAGTTTTTTAGGGGCAAAACGACGCCTCAAAGAAAGGCGTGTCACCCCTTAATTACATTTTTCTTCAATTATTCTATAGTGGATTTTTCATCGCTTTACATTAGAAGAATTTTGGTTTTTGTTTCATTGAGATCGGTGGACTGCTTGTGGGTGAACCGGCAAAACCACCCCTCGATACACCTTTCTTTGAGAGGTCGTTTCCCTCGTAAAACCGTTTTTCCGCAGATAAAAAATGCCTGTCTAATAGTTTTCAATGCTTTATCACATATAGACCTTTCAACAAAATTGTCGGCGGACACTTAAGTGATGTTCCTTGTGCCTCATTTTCAGAGCCAGGTTCAGCGTGAATCATCAGTTCAATTGCATCCTTCGTGAACGGCATTGATTTTTCTGGGGGTTTGGTTTCATGCTATTGATCATGATCAGTGAGTCGGAATTTAGCAATAGTTTGTTTATAATATCAAGGTTACACTCCGCCCGAATACAAAGTCTCTATTCTTTTCACCATCATGGTTGTTCACCCCTGACTCAAAAAAGTGCGGATAAGTACGGCTGATTTGATGATTATATTGTACAAACTATCATCTCGCAATAACAATTTTTAAAATGACCGGGACGAATCCCGAAATATAACAAAAAGCGTTTTATACGTAGAAATCTGGTAGAAAAATTAACAACTCTGAACTTTTTTTCTTCAAATGACGAAAAAACAATATTCCATTAACAAATAACACAGCAAAATGTTTTAAAGTACGTGTTCTTACTTGCTCGATCTAAATCCGTAACAATATTTTCAAAGAAATCGCTGTTAATAATACGAAAAATATTTACTTTTTAAGGCGTTATACGCAGTCGCAATGCCAAAAAAGTCGTTGTTTCACGAATTTTTTTCTGGAAAAGGATTTCATTTGGGCAGAACAAAAAGTATTAGGCAGTGTAGTGGCATCTTTTAGCTTTACATTGGAATTTTTTATTTTCAAAAATATTCATTAACATTGCTCCTGTAGGAAGTCTCCTGGAGGTCCCCGAAAAAGTGTCCGGCAGTGAGCAAAGTATCTCCGGTTTGAATTATCTAAAATGAAAAAACCAAAAAGATTCTTTTAGGGGATAGATGAATCCAGGTATTGATCGAAGGAGTAGTCGAAATTTTAATTTATGACTAAATGGTGGCCCTGGAAAGAAACAATTTCGATATTCGACCAAATTTTTTTTGTTAAAGCGTTAAAAAAAATAGAAATAATTATCGAAAATCTTATTCCTTCGATCAATACCTGAAGAATATATCTGACAAGGTTGTGTTAAAATTGCAGACCGATCGGTTGAGCCGTTTTAGAGAAATCGTGCTCACCGACTTTGAAAACACCGTTTTGAGAAAAACGCGTTTAAAGTTTCGGGCGCTTACTTTGTAGCGCTCCGAGCGTCCCTACAAATATGTGTGTATTTCCGAGAATATTCGCTGGATCAATTTGAAATTTTCAGGGAATATACTCACATATTTGTTCATTCCGAAAATGCAATTTAAAAAAATCGATTTTTTTTTGTTGAAATTTCTTTGAAATTTCTAACTGCGTATGACCCGTTTACTGAACAGTCAAACTTGGAAAGCCGAGGAAGAAACGTACACTTGTAGCGATGGTAAAGTTCCGCGTGAAACTAGGGCGCGGGTGCAACCGATGAGAGATGGGGAAGGGTTGCCTATTTTTCTCTAGTCATTTAACAATAATAATAACCGGTTTTTTTCCACCTGCGTCAAGTTTTAGAAATTGATTTATGATCGGCTAGATCGTCAGAATACCCGTATGTGGAACGCAACGAATATTCTTGATTATTTCATTTTCCTGATCGTCCAAAATCTCACTGAAATAATATGGACCGTAGATCTGCGATAAGGATGCTGAAAACCGTTCGAGCGTTTTTCATAGCATCAATTCGTCAGAAAAAAAAATTGATCCCCGAAATATTCGTGGCGTTCCAACGATGCCAACTTTCAGTGTCATGGAGATTTTACGATAGCTTTGGGCTAAACGATCCTCTCGAATATCTCTTATTGTGGAAAGAGAGTTTTGCGACCGCGACAACGCGTCTTACCGCTACGAAATTTGACGAGCGCCAAGCTTATCTCCTGGTAAAGGGTGTGCAAATTTAAGGTCCCGTATACAGAACGACATTATTTGGGAAATTATCGTACATCTGCGTTACGCGAACCTCTTGCGAGGAGCCCAGCCTCATTATTTTCTTATCAACCGATCGTACGTGGGTATACGTGGGTGTGTATATATATCTATATAGTACGTACGCGAGATGAGGGTTGTAAAATCTCGGATTTGCTGACGCCATCGTGTTTCATATCAAGATTACGGGGTGGATGAGTTAGAAGCACGTGCTTTTAATATAAATATACACACACATATATATATATATATATATATATATATATATATATATATATATATATTTATATTAAATATATAGTAATATAATATATATTTAATATAATTAAGACTTCCGATAGATCATATCATGTCCTACTATATTCTGAAATTTCAGTTTAGTAAAAGTCCCACGGTTTTCGAGATTTTGGTCCTCATGTTATTTTTTTTTAATCATCTGCATTTGGGTTTTCGCATGCCATTTTCACAAATGATATGAATCGACAATAACTAAGCAACTTTTTTGAGCACTGCGTAAATACGATTGGCACGATATGCGCAGTACATGTTTTTACACCGCATGCCATAAAAGTCAGATGTTCGAATTGGTTTGTATGAAAATTCTGCACAAGATCTTTTTTCATAAAGTTTCCTTAATATGTATGGTTAAAAAGAAGACTTTTCTAGATAAAACAAATAACTAAGAGTATTTTTTTTAACCGGGTAAAAACAGGTTATCATTTGTAGAAATGGCATGCGAAAAACCAAAAGCAGATGATTTTTATTTTAAAAACCGCGAGGCTTTTACTGAACTGAAATTCCAGTATATAGTAGGGCATGATCAGACCTATCGCCAGTTGCAGGATAATTCATTCATAATAGGACACCCTGTGTGTGTGTGTGTGTGTGTGTGTGTGTGTGTGTGTGTGTGTGTGTGTGTGTGTGTGTGTGTGTGTGTGTGTGTGTGTGTGTGTGTTTGTGTGTGTGTGTGTGTGTGTGTGTGTGTCTGTGTGCATACAGATTACTCCAAGTTCAACACGAGATACGTGCTACACGTTTTTTTCACGCATGATTGCGTCTTTTCCTACAGCGCTCGACCGCGAATACGACAACTTCGGAAAATGCCTGGAAAAACGATATGAATATGTAAATGTGTATGCCTGAAAAAAAAAACACGATACCCTCTATCAATTTATTTATAGATACATGTATACAATGTTGTGCTGTAGGTGCTTCCATTACAGCATAATTTCGTTGCGAGTGCTGGCAAACCGCCCTTATTTCGTGGATGAGGAATATATATAGAATAACGAAAGGGCGAAGCCGGCCGCGGAGCGGTTTTCAACCCTCCTCGCTTACGATCACGCACCCTCATATTATACGATTGCTCTTATCGGCATCTGTTTCAACGACGTCGTGGCGATGGCTGGCCTCTCTCTCTCTCTCTCTCTCTCTCCCTCTCCCTCTCGCTCTTTCTCTCGCTTAAACTCATATACAGATGGGAATGATGCCGGAGAGAAGACGTCTCGGTGGGCTCATCATTGTACACGGCTCACTGGCCTTTTTCCACCCTTCGTCTAGCGCTCTGTACCCCGCTCTGTCGACCTTTCCTTTCTGTACGCGACGTTGGCATAGGCCTTATCGCGACGAATGTGGGAAAGCCCTCTTCAACATCAACAGTCATAGCGTTGCGAACGATATATATATATATATATATATATATATATATATATATATATATATATATATATATATATATATATATATATATATATATATATATCAAGAGAGAAAAAGGGGGAGAGAGAGAGAGGAATGGACTTGCCCCCTTCCCATAGCAACAATGCATGTAAAGAGGTATGAACATTTTTAGCTGTTGCTAGCAGCGAGAAGAGGGCTTTTTATTTTGAAGCTTCATGACGCTGCTCCGTTTTTTTCGATCCTTATTCCCTTTCATCCGTTCCCTTATTCGCACCCATTTCAACACTCGTCTGTATGAATGCAAAGAAGCCTTGGACCAAATTATATATATATATATATATATATATAGCTATCACACCCCCTTTGTCACTTTCAGTCTTCAACTCTCATTTTACATAAACCATTCGGGTCCTGAGAGTTATGGCATATCGGATAAAGAACCCCTATACCACAGACTGAACGAGCACCAAATGAAAAACGTAGTCCAATCCTTATTGACAAAATATTTGAAATATTTGTAGAAAAGAAAACTCAAAAATGACAGGTGTGAATACTATCGGGTGGACGAAAAAGTTGTCGGCTTTTTTTTCACGTAAATAATTATTTATTTACTTAAAGTCAACATACATTTTAAGGCCAGAAATCCCTTTAGGAGCGTGAAAAATAGGTATTTTTCGGAAATTTTTTATAGAGGGGATAAAATAATCTGATCATTTTCAAATTTGGACATGAGTTTATTATAACTGTGAAGTTAAATTTTTTTTTGGTTGACCAACAAAATAACGTTATTAAGGGTCTTTGGACGCCTGTTTTCCGCGACATAGAAAAGTGCTGCAGTTGTCACTCTTTTTTCGGTTGATCTGAAAAAGATTTAATAAGTGTCATTCGTTTATTGAGATATTAAGGGGAAGGATATACCTAAAAAATGATGAAAAAGTGCAAAGTTGAAAATTTGGGATCCTTTTTACTCCAAAGTTCGAATATTCGACCATTTTTTCGACATATTTGACCCCAAAAAAATGATTTATTTACACGCCACCTTTCAAACTTTAGGTATATCCTTCCGATACTATTACTGAGAGTAACCTCCCAAAATTTCATCCAAATCGGTCGATAACTTTTTGAGCAGTTTTTGAAAAAGTAGTTTCGAGATAATCGCGTTTAAAGTTTACTCGCTACCTGACCGCATGCTAACCCCGCGCGATTTTTTTTTATTCTAAAGGGATTTCTCGCCTTAATGGGGAAAGTAATCTCCGTTGGCTTCCACACATTTCCCCTACCTGTCAAGCAGATTGCGAATTTCTTGGCGGCAAAAAGGTGATGGTTTTGAGTCGATAAAGTCGGTAACGGAATTTTTCACTTTATCACACGTTTTGAAGTAGCTATCAGCCGAATGATGTTGGAGCGATCGGAAAAAGTGAAAATCCGATGGAGCCAAGTCTGGTGAGTATGCCGGGTTTGGTAAAACTTTGCAGCCCAACGAATCTAAAGCGTCTATGGTCCTTTTTGCTGTGCGTGGTCTCACATTGTCATGCAGCGATGTGGCATTTTTTTATTTATTTTAAATCTAGCCGAGCTTTTTTAAACGATTGGAAATGTTTTGTTGGGTAACTTCTAATGTAGTAGCAAGCTCCGATTGCGTTTGGCAAGGATCTTCGTCCAGCAACTGCTACAAATCCTCGTCTACAAATTTTTTGGTCGAAATCCACTCCGGAACCACTTGCAATCACTTCTTCAGGGTACTGATGGATCCTGCATCTTACCCCAATGCCTGACAAATCATCTTCATAGCCTTGGAAGTATTTTTTTTCAATTCGAACACGAAAACCATACAGTGCCTAATATGCGCGTTCTTCCAACTGATTTTTCTCACTGTGCTCACGATGTATATTTTAAGGTTAGGTTAAGCTCTTGGTTCGACAAAATAGTCTACTCGGTTGGTATTAGGGGAAAAGCCTCAAATATCGGATAGTTGCTTAAGGCAGTAGTCTGCTTTAGAAGCCGAAAAAAAGCGTTTTTTCAGCAATTTTTTTGAAAGGGAAGGAAATGATTGCGGTAAACGAAATTTTAAAACGATAGTGTATTATATTCAAGCTTTAAAAAACAATTTTTATTATTAAAAAATATTGACATTTTTCAAAGTTGTAACGATTCTTCTGGGGCGCCTGGAGTCTGCACTTGTAAATCGGTGCCGGTGATGGAGGTCGTGCGATGCATCTGAAACAGTCGAACCAAATTTTTTTTTAGTTTTTATAAGTTCCTTTTCTATATGAACTAAAAAAATACCGAAGAAATGATGAAATTCCAAATTTTTTCGAAGTTTGAAAAAAAATTCACTTTTTTGAAAAAAAAAATCAATTTAAGTTGCAAAACAAGTTATTTAAATAGTACTTTTGTCCAACTTTTTTAGTTCAAATAGAAGATAATTTAATACTGAAGCTAGATCACTTTGATTTTTTTCGATCGGACATATATTGTTTTTGCTATCGCCGGCACCGTTTTCTAAAACTTGTGAAAATGAAAACTCGAGAAAACGGGCTTTAACGTTTTCGGTCCAAAAAAATATAAGTTTTTGGATACTTACACTAATTAGATGTTAATCAGCTATCCCCGGGCCATACAATAATACTTCCTCTTCTTCAAATCGATTTTTTGAAGCCTGTAAAGCAGACTACTGCCTTAATATCAGATAGTGGACGATCCGAGTTTTCCTTAGGAACATCTTTTTTTTTAATTTAATATACTAACAATAACTAGTCGTAAGATGTCGCCACTGCAAAAGTTTTTGTTGCGTGGTAACAGAAATGGCACAACAGTGAACTGATGTTACTTTTCGCCGCGGGGGAGAAGTATTTATTGTGTTAAAAAACGTTGTTTTCATTGAGACTGATTGTTTGATAATAATTACAATGTTTGAACAACAAAGGTTTTGTTTTATTTTATATAAAATTAGTCCCCTAATATTAGATATAATAAAAATTCAGTTTGGGCCCTTATGTCGGATATTCGATTATAGGCAATCTTTTTGAAAACCATGATTTCTGTCATTTTTTGTAACCATAATATAACGCAAAATATTCAAATGTAATGTGTAAAATAATTATTAGCATCTTATTGTATATGGCATGTAGATCATAAACTCGCAAAAGTCGAAAGTCTTAGCAATTGCTCAATTTTTTTTTCAATATCAAACAAAGGCATCCGATATACGGTGCCTCTCCTCCAAACCAGACCTGGAGGATTTTTTTTTCGTTCCGATACACAAAACAGCTATTTTTATTCTCAAACCGCCAACCTCTTTGTACACCTGATACTAGCGCCATCTGATTCATATACTCATCCACTGATTTTCCGAGATGAATTTTTTTTTGTTAAGTACAGCGTAGAAAAAAAAGTATTCGACGCATGGAAATTGTATTATTCAGTGTAACGCGTTGTCGTTTGTGTCAAGTCTTCACGCGATTGAGATTAGAGTAGTCAAGGAACAACAAAACATAATTATCTTCGTTGAACAATTGTGTATTGTCAGTGGGGACGATAATCAAAATTCCTGTTCGCGT